>VXAY01003846.1:378296-435541 GCA_013399855.1 Oxyruncus cristatus | reverse complement strand
GGGCGGCTGAGGATTGTAGAAACACAGGCAAACCTTATTTAGATTTAGTTGCTGAAACACAACCGGACAGTAAATTCACATATGTTTATAAAGAACTTGAAGGATATAAAGATTGACATGATTGTGTAGAAAGAGATCAAACCATCATTTAAGTGACTGTAAAGGTAATTTTAATCCATTTAAATCACATTCCCAGTTAAAACCACTGCCATAGAGAATCAGCATGTTTGATATAGAGCAAGTGGGAATTGAAAGACATGGACAGAATAGTAAATTTCTTTGTTCTTTAGTTTATAGAACAAAAAATTTACTTCACATGAGTGTTTCTTACTTCCCTCTGCTAGGGAAAGAACTAGCAGTTCTTTTAGCAGAAAGAACTGTAATTTAAGAGTAATAAATATTCTCCTTATTCCCTCCTCCCCCAAATTACAAGAAAGACAGTAGTGCTTTAACAAAACTTGGATGAAATAATAAAAATAGTTTTAGCAGGACGTCAGTACAGATTATAAATAGTAAAGATGTCTGCTCTCAAATCTAAAAGCAAGACAAACATTTGCATTTTGTAACTGGCTGAGGCAATCATATCACTATATAGATGTTCATCTAATTCTATCACAACACTCTTCTAATCATCCACATATTTTCTCTGAAACCAGATTACAACTGTTAGATCAGGAGCTCTTCTTTCTGTGCATCTGTTGAGCTTACAGAACCTACCAGCTCTGAACTCTTCTGAGACTTTGTGGATCTCCAGTGCCATAAGACAACATAAGGTCTGAATATTCAAAGTTATAAAGAAAGATTTATAAAGGTGTACAAGAGACAGATACATTTGTTTCTGGAATAGGATAGGGCTGGTGAAGTAGAGCTCAGTGGAAAAGCAGGTGGTTGAGATTATGATCAACCAGTCAAACAAACTCAGGCAAGCTGGACCAGATGGCCTTTTTTCTGTTACTAATATTACTTATGTTCCTATTCAGCTGTAAGAAGTTACAAATAGTTTACCTGTTCAGATTTTTCTGACTCAAATTACGTAAGATCAATGCTCTCACTTCACTGTCACATTAAAACTTATCATGACACTGTCTGTGGTTCTATTTAATAATTTACAATGCTCCCTACCCAGAGGAGAAACTGGTAGGTGTAATAGAAGAAGTTTTGCCTTTTACAACACCAATTACGTAGGAAACTATGTAAAAAGGGGGGAAAAAAATCAAACAAAGCCCAAAAAACTTAATCTAGAGGATTAAGTGCTACTAGATACAAACAATATCTAAAGTCAAACCATATTTCCTGCACTAAAAGATGAAATTTTGAAGGAAAACTAATCGGCATGACTAACCCGTGGTCACACAGATTGCATGACACATTAATCTACAATTGCCCCAAACACATCTAAATCTCTCCTTCATCTAACATGGGTCACAGTTCAGAGTCTATAAATTCAGAAAGATATTTCATAGGTGCAAGAAAAAAGTTAACATCTCTAAGCTCCCAATTTGCATTAATTTATTTCAAAACTATACAAGCAACTTTTGCATGTGAGCTACAACTTATTTTGAAATTTGGACTAATATGAGAGTGGCTTTTGGATGCCAGTGGATCTAAATTACTGTTAGCAATGTGAACATTACCTGTTGTGGGTATCCTCTGATGCTGTAAAGATTCTAATAACCTAGCAAAAAAGCTAACAGAGTGAAAATATTTACATTATTATGACCAGACTTCAGAGCAATCCACTCAACACCTACCTATACTTTTCAAAATAGCACTCTCTCCATTGCAATTTGTTATCATACATAATAATATTCAAGACAGAGAAAGCTGTGCCTATCACACACTTTATAAAACTTCAGAAATTATTCTGAATTTATGTCTATTAACATTTTACATGTCATCTTGATCAAACAGAGTCTGAGCTCTTCAAGCACTACGGGTGCAGGAACATGAGGCCACATGGAGAATTGTTAAATTCCAGTTCAGATCTACCAGGAGCCTTAGGAGAAACTACAAAAATGTATAAACTATTTATACCTATTCTTCATATATATTTATTGAAGCAGGCATAGAACAACTCTCAGCTACTGATTTTCATAGTTTTTAATTGCTGCTCCATCTCCTTGTGATTATTCCAGAGGAATTCTGGAGGAAGGGTTTGAAACTCAAAATATACTATGGCTCCCAGCATAGATCATGTTTCAGGAATAGCTTTAACAACATGCTTCACAATTCTTCTTGTTTTCTTTAAATGTACTAGGCTGGCCTGTCAATGGAATGACAAGTGGAGTGAGCATAGCTGAAGTCAGTGGAAAGAAGGAGACTTTCCAAGTAGCACAGAAGAAAACCCATTGAGTGCCATCAGTATTTCACTATAAGTTCTCAGAGCTGCAGCTCTCTCTGGAATGACACAATGGGCAGGCAACACCTCATTTCAAAGTTTTTTGGGTATCTGTATTCAAAGTTTTTTCTTGTTCTAGTTTATACATGTTCCACTATTGTGGAAAGGCAGAACTTCAAAGCTTGGAAGCCTTCACTATATTCCAGCATTCTCACATTTCAAGGAAGGTCAGATGAGCAGCTGTATCTCAAGGCTCTCATTAATTTGGAACCTGATCACATGGAGATGTGACTATATATGTGTTTTAAGTGTTTTGCTCAATCAGAACCACAGAGTTTTAAATATTTTGGTTTTATTTTGCACCATGTAAAGTCTTGATATCCTTTGTAAAAGTAACTGAACAACTGAAACAACTTATTATTTATCCATGTATTGCATCACTTTATGCCAGCTTCATTACTTCAGCACAATATAATAAGCATTAATGCAAGAAATTGAGCTGAAAGAGCTTACTATGCAGCAAAATATATTGAGAGGTAGTTTAGGGGAGTTTCTCCTGAAGGCCACAGCCATAATCTCTATGTGATCATCTCACTAAATATTATGTTAGTGTACTGTATTTGCAGATGTTCAGTTATGCAGATGTTATTCTGCCTTTGCATAATTTAATTAAGATATTTATTGCAGACTACTTACTCCCCCCCAGTTATAATGCAGCAAAGAGCAGAATGCTCATACATCATCAGTCTGAATATTGGAAGGACACGTAAAAATTGAATCACAGAATCAAACACGAAACCATTATACTCTATCCCAGCCACCATAGTCTTTTCTTTCACTCTTCTAGCACATTTTCATATTTTCATATTCTACTTGACTCATAGATCAACAGATGAACATGCTCAAAATTGCAAGTATAGCAAGCACATTTCACAGAGAATTCTCAAAAATGTTAAATAAAGAGCATGGTTACAACTTTCTGTTCACATTTCATTCAAATCTCTTCTCTTACAGTAGACAAATCAAGTGAAAAGATGAAGCCAGACCCCACAGTTTCATGAGCCCAACCAGGGACAAAGATCTGTTTAAATAAAATTTTTGAGTGGTTTTGATGTAAGCGTGGATATTTTTTTATATATTCAAAGATTTCTGGACAGTCTCTTTTTAATAAAATTACTTAGAAGCTTTTATTTTAATCTAGTTTAATGATAAAAAGAAATTATTGTAAAAACTCAGAAAGTGATCTGATTTACTATTATAATATGTATTTCTGTATTTTGCCTTATATTACTTCACTCGTTTGGAGATAGTTTAAGTATTCTCATCATAATTTGTTCTATCAAACTAGAGCAGAAAAGCAGCTTTTCAGACAAGGCTTTGCAAGGTGCAGAGGCCTCAGCACTGTGTACATACTGTATGTAGGCTGTGACAATCTTCTCTTGAGCTGCAGTCCTAGACTTGAGCAATAAGTGAAACAATGCGACTCTCTAGAGACCATAAGTAAAGTTTCTTGGACTAAAACTCCAGAAGAATTTCACATCTTTGGCATCCTATGGATATTAGGAGCTTACATATAAATTGCCAACCTCATGACCCAAGGAGTATACAGTTTATGACCTCATCCACCATGAAATCTACAGCTGGAGTGGTTTTCTTGCATCTTGAAGAGTGAACCACAAATGACAAACTTCTGCATTGCATTCTCAAATAAATCAAGATTATCACCAACCATAAAGACCCAGAAGATTGTTCCTAGTCACTTTCAGAAACATACTACATGAATTTTCTATTTCTGGATAGAAAAAGAAAATTTGCTGATGGTAGAGTACTAAAAAAAAAAAATGGTTTTCTTCATAACTTTTTGTTATGTGTCAAAATTTTGGAGCAAGTCTTGACCAAAATATTGGAGGAAGTCTTGACAAGAAAAATTAACCTACTAACTAATCTCCATTTGTACTAGAAAAGTTGAATGAGATTATTATTGAGAAATATACCCACTCTCCCCTGAAATTTCTTTCCCCCCAAACATTTATCCCAAATCTATACGAGTTAATCCTTTCAGTGTGATGCCTAATGTTTTGATCCGCAGCTGTCAACCAGGTCTTTAGACGGGCCAAACTAGAGATCCAGGGCCTATGAGAGCAACTCACCAGCACCTCAATATCTTTCCTGAGCTGAGGGGCCCAGAGCTGGACACAGCACTCCAGGTGTGGCCTCACCAGCACTGAGTACAGGGGAAGAATCACTTCCCTGCTCCTGCTGGCCACACTGATATGGCTTTGCCCCACCTCAACAAAATCCTCATGGAAAGCTCTGGTTTAGATTTAGGCCAGCTGCTATGACCCCAAATGATGCTAATGGCAGTCATAGCATGTCAAAAAGCACCACCTTGTATTCATGGCCATCTTTTACTGACTAGTCAAGCTCTTGAAAAGAGCAAGATTGGTCCTCTGCCCATCAGCTATTCACTGTATCACTTTGCACGTCAAGATGGATTTGATGCTTCTTCAGCAAAATCACTTCAAATACAGAAGAAACAGCTGGCTACATACAACTCACAATAAAATTGTAAGTTTGAGCTCTTAACAAGATGGATTATTTGAACGTAAAATTATACAATTGTAAAATAAAGAAATCTGAGCATTCATAAACATACCATAGTCTGTGTACTTCCACATAAGTACGTTGCTATATATTACCTAATGACATCCCCTCTGCAGTACAGTCACCCATTGCTATACAGAGGTGACCCGACTGTGAACATGGATCCTACTCACAGCCTATTTTACTAGGCCAGTTTTCATCACAATTGAACTTTAAAACTTGAAGTGCTCATGTAGGGATTTGCTTGTGGCCACTATTTTGGATTAATGAATGAGCCCCAGAACATGCTGCATATCTGATGAGATCTCCAGCTGCAACCCAGAATTACAATTTATCACAGACAAGATCTGCTGGGTTCTATTAGGAAATGGGTTTAGAAGTATAGGAGGGAAGATGTCATAGGTCACAGCCAAGGGACAGCTGAGGAAGCCAGTTGTGATTAAGGTAGTCTTACATAACTGCCATGAAAAATTCTCAGCTCAAAATACAACATCTGTGCAACCAAATCTACCATAGCAATTGTGAAGGCAATGACCAAAAAACAAGGAAAATGATACTACATTCCATCATAAAAAGTTCTTCCAACAAACAGAATTTTATAGGACTTGACTGAGTGAAATGTTGAGGTCATACGAGAGAAGTTTCAAGGGGCGAGCAGAAGGGATAGGTCAAATTCTTTATAAATAAGCATCAGCTATGTACTTACTATGTCTGGCCTCAGTACTGCTGAGGGAGCCATGAAGGAAAGAGGCTAGGGGATGTAACTTAAGAACAAAGAAATCATTAAAAGTAAAGAGCACTTATAAGCTGATTAACCACATATAGTGGTAACCAGCTGATCAACCATGTTTGCACATGGACAGCAGGATTATGTAAAGAGCCTAAATTATCTTGCTAGCATGAATCACTGCGGTGAATGGCATTCTGCAGGATTGTGCAGACTTACAATAACTACTAAAGCATACATAAGGGCCCCAAATTTTTCACATTATATGTATACAGATTAAATGGTCATTTATCACTTTAAAAAGTATTAATGCTTCTTCCTTAAAAACGAAATTTATCATAGACATGTTTTGACTTTGTTCTAGTTAGTAATCTTTAATTGAAATCTTGTTCTCTGTTCATTTCATATGAAGGACAATACAATGCAATGGATATCAAAATAAAAGTAAAAAATCTTTCATTTATTTCCAACAAGAGTGTTGAAGATTATTACATATACAGTTTTAGCTAGATGAGATGATCCAGAGATGTTAATAAAGGTAACTATAATATTACCTGTAGTTCAAGATTTCCCATATCTCTGGATATTAACCCTATGAAAAATTAAAAATATCCCTTTCCCTGGCAGTACAGTAAATTGGATCAGCTGTGGCTCCCTGGCAAGATTAGTAAATTGGATCAGCTCAAAGATGATGCACAGCTGAGCAACAAAGCAGTCAGGGTGAGATGGCAGCTGGACTTGGAAGAAAACACAAGGGGAGGTTGTGAATGGAGGAGAATGGTGGTGTGGCAGAAGAACGCTTCTGGATTTCTGTAATTCCACTGGTGACACGCACAGTGGACAAAGCAATGGGTGCAGGATGGCAGGGAGTGGCAGATCAGGGCTGCTCCTTTCAGAGACAGCTCTCAGTGGGGCTTGAAGTGATTAGAAAAGTGAAGCAAGAACGAAGAGACAGTGCCTCTCTTCTAGAAACTGAATTACTCACCTGACTTCACACCACATCAGTATTGATGGAACAGAATCATTTAGGTTGGAAAGGACCTTTAAGACTGAAAGGCTAAAGTGTATCTAAGCCATGGCAGCACCAAAGCTCGCACAGGCAAGAAAAGTAACTTTCTGGTCTGTTCTTCAATCAGCCTTAATATGTTTAGTGACATCACTTTACTACACTTATGCTGGAGATTCAACAGCTGGTTTTATTGCTGCTTTGAAAGTCTCACTTCGCTGTACTCTATTGAACGCAATTTCGATTTTAGAGGTCATACTGATGTCCACATTCTACTAATGTATTTAAAGATGCATGGGGAAAAAAAAGGGGCTTCACTTTCTACCTTCCACTTAGATTTCTTTCCTAGCAACCATGACAACAACAAATTAATCCTTACACAGATGCAGTCTTTGTCCTAGTAACTGACAGACATCTTTTACAGTTTTCAAGAAAGGAGCTGATTGCATCAGTTTCATTTTCACAGCTAATTTTGATATATAAATTTGGAAAAAAACCCTCTCAAAACATCTTTTTTTGTAAAAAAACTTTAGATTGGAATGCATATGTGGAAAAACTCTGAGGTTTAAAGGTCTTTAGTATTACGCTTCTGTGGTTGCTAGGACTAGAAATTAAGATTTTTTTTATGGATAAGAAAAATGGTAGGACACATGTTCTTCTAAAACCAACATCAAAATATTTTTTTTGTCTAATTAATGGCTTTCAACCTCTTTGTCAGCACAAACCAGTTTCAGATTTCTAAATGACAACCAACCTGACTGAAAGTAGTGAAGAGGAAAGTTGGTGAAAAGGGAAATGCCATCATTTCACCGTCTTGCTTATAATTACTACAGATATATTTAGATATCATGGCCAAACCAACATCAAATACAAAAAATCAGTGAATTTGTATTAAATTTAAAAAAATCTGGAAACTGAGCTACTGAAAAGAAGTGACAGACAGGTTAATACAATATATTGCATGTCTGTAGGAGGCTGCTAGTGAGCTCAACTTATTTTGAAAAAGGTACTGTGTTTCTCACTAAAGGGAGCCATTTGCTGTGAACATCTTTATCCTGAAAACCCGATGTTTTGAACTTCAGATGATGAGAAAATTCCAGTGTGCATTTGATATGCTAATCATATGTCCACCAATAATTTACAGAGTTTTTTAGCAATGGGAGCACGTGGGGAGAATAGTTCAATCATTCTTCATACTTATCCAATCACTTTGGGAGTGGGAAGATTTAAGCTCTCAGGATAGCATACTCTTGTTTGGGAGTTATTCCATGAATGATGCTTTCATTGCACACATCTGAAAGACTGGTGCTTAACACATGTTATGCATCTAGCTGTAGTAGTCAGGAATCTTTCTGATTATTTAACAAAATAACTCATTCAAATTCATCAGCAGTTAATAGAAAGATTATTCTGCAGCTGTGGAGATCTTCTCTGCAATAATTTACTTATTGGTAATAATTTATTCAATTTCAGCATTAGTGAGGTCATAAAGCTCTGCCTCTGTAGCCCTTAGTGTTCAATGTGCTTTGATAATGATCCATGTCCTCTTTTTCTTGATTCTATTTCTTGCTTATAATCATCAATTGCTATATCTATGTAATCCAACCTTTCAGTTAATGCCTCCCCAGTTTCTATTATTTAGAAATTCAGTAGATCTTTGTGGGTTTATTGACTCTTGCTGAGAAACTTTTCTTTTTTTGTCAGCCTGTTGATCTTCCATTTCTTTACTCATGCAGGATGGAGTTTACCTTTGGCAAGACTCAGATCTCTGCTTGGCAGTATCAGCCTTGAAAACATATAAGTTGGTGGTTATGATCTCATGGAATTTTTGTGTAATTTTTCCATCCATAACTTCAACCATGGAAAATGGAAATTGGATCAATTTAATCTTTTTTTTACAAAGACTGTAAGATTGTTGGATCAGGCTCAGGTCATCCTGTATTATTAATAATCTTCTATTAGATAGTTTAGATAATCCTCTATTAGACAGTTTAGTTATTAAAGTAAGTTAAAGAATATAAAAAAATTACTGTTCAACTGTAAATTCACACGTTTTATACATTCTTGCATAGCTCATGGACACATGAACTCATATTGAGACACCTGTAATGAACTACATTTTGTCAATTTGCACACAAATCTATAAACAGGTTTGTAAATATTTCCACAAGTAAAGTAACTCTTAATTGTCCAACTAGAAATTATGAAAGGAGAATCACAGAATCATAGAATCAAAAAATATGCCAAGTTGGAAGGGACCCACAAGGATCATCGAGTCCAACTCCTGGCCCTGCACAGGACCAGAAAATCATCTAAATACGACATTTACTGAATTCAGCTGAGTTATGCCAGGGAAAGATTAAACTTTTTATTTTTTATGCTACTGATTTTAGCATACTTTGAAACAGATAATCATTTTAGGTGAGTTATATTATTTTTATTTTGGTCTTATTTTAATCCATCCAAATATTAGTACAGAAATTCTGAATAATGTCTAATGGAAGATAAAAGTCAAAATCTCCAATCCAAAGCCCACTTTTTCTACTTACCCTTCTCTATGGTATTCATTACACATGAGCTATGAACTGGAAAAATCACCATGTTCCAGCTGCAACGTACAGATGATTGTTTAAAAGAAGAAGAAAAAAACTGGATATATGTGCAAGACAATGCGGAGTACAGTCAGTCCTGATTACAAGCCAGCTGTGTGAGCTTGAGCTCTCATTAGCAGGGTTTAACTTCCTGGGTTAGGCTAAAACTTAGCACATCTTTTTCTTTTCCTTTAAAAAAAAAGATGTGGCTTCATGTAAAGGAAAAAAAAAAAAAAAGTCCTTATCAGGGTCAACTTAACTCCTTTTCTCTATCAAATGCAAACTTTTTACTTGCTCAACGTGCTCAATAATTCTTGTTATGGTAAGTTAAACATTCCAGATGTGAGGCAATAGGAAAATTTCAGTGCGGGGGTTGGCTTTGGGATCTGTGTGTGTGTCTGCAGCATTCTTTTCCCACTAGAACTTTTCCCACATTTATAACAATGAAATTGTGAATAAAAAAAAATAATAATAATAAAAAAGAACATCCTAAACACAAGGGCCAACATTTTCAAATTATAAACAAGAATAAAGTATGCCTTCTTATGATTCATCCATTAATTTTGGAAACTGGTAACTAAAGGTCATGCCATTTATTTCAGAATTCAGAGGGAAAAGCTGGCTAATGACTTCATTTATTAGAAATAATTCAAATCTTTGGAAATGCAGCCAGCAGGAATTTAGGATGCAATGGAGTTCAAAGTTTGTGTGGGTGTATGTTGTAGTGAAGTAAAGAATAGCAATCCAGGCTGCTTTAACTTGCCAGATACAATTTCCTTTCTCAGCATTGTTTCTATGGGCTTGCCTAAAAAAATGGAAAAATTTACTTTTTATTTGCAAAATTGGCTATAGCTGGATTCAATGAAGCAGTACTATCAAAATTTTAAGTCTTTTGTAAGAGAAAAATACTGACATTGGCTTGGTGTTGTCTTTCTTATCCTGAATTAAGATACACGCAACTCACAGGGACTGAACATGTCATATGTACACAGGTAACATGAATCTGGAGGGATGGATAGATTAGATAGATAGATAGATAGATAGATAGATAGATAGATAGATAGATAGATAGATAGATAGATTAGATAGATAGATGATAGATAGATTAGATAGATAGATAGATGATAGATAGACAGACAGACAGACAGACAGATAGACAGATAGATAGATAGATAGATAGATTAGATAGATAGATAGATAGATAGATAGATAGATAGATAGATAGATAGATAGATAGATAGATAGATAGATAGATAGATAGATAGATAGATAGATAGAGATATAGAGAGATAGATAGATAGATAGATATATAGATAGATTAAGATAAAAAAAAAATAGATAGATTAGATAGATAGATAGATAGATAGATAGATAGATAGATAGATAGATAGATGATAGATAGATAGATAGATAGATAGATAGATAGATAGATAGATAGATAGATAGATAGATAGATACATAGATACATAGATACATAGATACATAGATAGATAGATAGATAGATACATAGATACATAGATACATAGATACATAGATACATAGATTAGATAGATAGATAGATAGAGTGTGGATACATACAGAAATTGTATCTATGTAACCCAAGGTCAAGACAAAGATTTTCCAATGTGATCAGTCTCTAAATCCACATATTGGCAAACAAATTCATCCTGTTCCTGCACAATACTGTGCTCTTGGGGCTTCTCTAGAAAGTACGTGGTGTGGCTGGAAACACCCTGGAAACAGGGCTGGGCAAGCACTGTCGTCCCCAAAGTCACAGATAATCTGCTGCATATGGAATGAAGCCTGAACCTCTTTTTTAATCTCCTGCTGCAGCCTTTCCCCTAATCAGGCAAAAGATGAACAGTTTATACCCCAGTTCAAGTGGGAACACACTTTGGAAGATTGGCTTTTCTAAATGGGTACCCTGGGCAATGGGTAAAGCCCTCTGAGCCCAGAGAGGCCAGTGCTGCCATCCCCAGGAGACCCTTCCTGTCTCCACGGCCTGTTTCTCCAGAATCTTTCCATAGTGGTGGGATTTCTGGCCAAGTTCTGTGAGGACCTGTGCAAACCCAGAGACTCCCAGGAAAATGAAAGGAGATGGACCTTTTTAGCTTTCTGTCTTGACAGATTGTGAGGACAGACCTCCTCTGCCAAAACACAACAGTGTTTCACAGGCTGGCAAAAATAGCCAGGATATCTTTTGTGGAAGACTAAAACCAGTCTGGATTAGCAATTAAACTCTTAGTTGTTTTGCTGGTGTGATGGACTAAAATGTTTGTAATGTCTTAAACATTGCCAATATCATAGAAAGACTTTTTGTCATACTGCAAGGAAGCAACACTGTGGCCACCATAGCACCTCTCCTCCTAATGCCTCCTCCCAATGCCTCCAGACTGGAGTTTGGACTATGAATGGGGACTTGAGATAAGACCATTGTCTAATCATTTTAAGTCTGAGGAGAAGTAAACAAGGCTCAGGAAAGAAGAAGGTACCTGTGTTAAGAATCAGCCCTAGCTGATTCTCCCTAGGGGAGAAGGGTTTCGAGTGTGTGATGGTAAAGTCTCTCTGCACCAAACCAAAAGAGTAACCCCATGCCCGCCGCCCTGAGAAGACCAGGTACACACAGGACATTCACATGAGAGGCAGCTGAGACAGGGTCATAAACCACCAAAGATCCCCACAGCACCCCCCTAATTCATTCCTGAGGCCTTCCACCATCAGAAGACTGAATGTAATCCAAGTGAGGCATCACATCTGTCACAAGAGGCTGCAAAGTTTCCCCACCACCACCCCAATGGGAGGGTCTCCTGAACATATATTAATCCATTGGACTCCATGATTTTTGGGAAACCCTCTCCACCAAGAAGACCAGAAGAACCAGACTGATGGGACAACTCTGAGTTACACGGAGTGGTGATACTTCCATTTTAATCTCTCTCTATCACTCTCTTTTTTCTCCCCCACCCCCTCCTTTTCTTTCTATCTTCCTCTGTTTCACATTTACCATTAAATAAAACACACACTATTGCCTTTGCCATTTGATCTCTTTTGTACCTTAATTTGGGCACTGGCATTTCTAATAATTTTAATAACTGGATCATAACAGCTAGGAGTACAAACGTGACAAACTGAAATTTCATGCAGAAGAGAAGACACTTTGTGTATCATCTGAATGGTCACACTTCTGGAGATGGCACAGGCCAGCTCTGCTGTCTGATGTAAGAAAAAACCCCGTGTCAGCTTTCTTCTCAAATCTGAACCACTCAAACAGCTTTTTGCAAGATTTTCTCTAGTCTGATGGCTCATTATGTCCTCCAAGGATCACAGCATTCTATCTGTCTCCAAAATCAGTCAGCACTAAAAAAAGTTCATTACTTTGTGACTTTAGCAGCGGAGATTGGAGTGATATAAAAGCAAGAAGAGGCTTGAAACAGAAAACCTTTCCATTCTTACAAATGGCTATACCAAGAGATCCTATCTTCCTAGGAAGGATATTCCTCATGTCTCTGCTTTTGGACTACTGAGAAATAACAAATACCTGGTTGTAAAGGAAAGGTTTTTATTATGTTCTGTATAAATAATATTTTATGACGTATTGTGTTTTGGAAGACTTATTGAAAACAAAATTGAAAGATAAGTGAAAAGAAATCTGTGTGTCTTTCTAGGAAATCTGAATTTATTACATACGGAAAAAGATGCACTTTCCTTTTCAACTTTAAATTAGAAAAAAAAGAGATAAAATATTTATTTCCCTTCTGAGTGTCTTTATGTTATGAATTTTTTCAAACAGCTAGTAGATACATTGCTAACAAAAAACAGATATATTTATTCTATCCTGCTGGGCCACTAGAAGTACATATTACAAGTTTATGAGGAGGCTTTTCTCATATGTTGTGGGAATGAATATAATAACAGCACATACTAGAAATCTAAAGTTAAATACTTATTGTGCTTTAATGATTGTGGTTCTTTTTAAACAAAATCTGCCGGAAAAAAAGCGTTATTTCAAAACTCTCTAATTCTTCAGTGATATATTTTAAATGTGAAATAATTATGGCTACTTACACATCTCCTGAGACCTATTTGAGGTTACTTTCTGCATTCTGCTAAGCTTAATTTTACACCAAGCATTTTAAGTACAAATATCCAGCAAACAAACTAAGTGCTTTTGTTTCACTGAGAGGTAAAGGAGATAATAATTTTAGAAAACAAAATGGTAAGAATGTGTAAGGGTAACATCTGCTTATGTTTCCTGGACCTGGCCAGAAGCTATTCCTTATACTCTTAAAACTTTAGATTGACAAGTCAGTATTCTGCCCCCTACAGAATTAAAAGGATTTGTTTGTGGGTTGTGCTGACACTAGATGGATGGCAGGTGCCCATCAAAGCCACTCTGTCCCTCCCCTCTTCAGCTGGACAGGGAAGAGAAAAATATAACAAAAGGCTCATGGGTCAAGACATGGACAGAGAGAGATCACTCATCAACTGTCACGGGCAAACCAGACTCAGCTCAGGTAACTTAGTTTAATTCTATTAAAAATAAAAATGAGAGTAGGATAAGGAGAAATAAAAACTAAATCCTAGAACAATTTCCCTCACACCTGTTTTTCTCGCTTCTTAAATCTGCTGTCTCATAGCACTGTCACTGACTGGCTCATCCTTGGATAGCAGTAGGTTCGTCTTGGAGCTGGCTGGCATTGGCCCTGTCAAACATGGGGAAAGCTTCTAGCATCTTCTCACAGAAGACAACCCTGTGGTCACACCCCACAACCCCCTCTTGTTATCTAGGACAAGCTGTCATCCCAGGGTGTCATGCTCTGTAAATTTATTTCAGATTCACATACACTCCTAAAAAAGTATTGGATCCGACTAGTATAGAGTGTAACAAAACAAAACAAAACAAAAAAAACCAAACCAACCAAACAAAAAAACACAAACACCAAATCCACTCCTTTCTTCCTCACGCAAAAGCCAAATAATATAAAAAAAACAATGGAATCCTGTGAAACTGTATCTTGGAAGAAATGGGAAACAGGAGAAAACCAGAAAGACACTTGTGTATCTGGAACTCTCCTACAGCTTCTGCCAGCCCCTACTTTCACTCCTTCTTTCTACCAGCCCTGTGAATTGGCAGCTGTTTCTCTTCAGTCAGCTACAGACTTGCACCTCTCAAAACCCTGAGACAGATCTTCTTCTGACCTTGCCTCCTCCAAAGCCCCAAAAGGAGGTGGAGATGCTTCATCTCTGCCAGTGGTACCTGGGGGTAGCACTCGCCTGTTGTAGCAATGGAAAGCCAAGAACTCTCCCTGCAGACATGGTGATTCTCCTGCTGTTGATGTGTGTCCACCAAAAAAATGGAAATGTGAGTATTTACAGAGGGACGTGCAAGTCTGCCAATTCCAGCCCCACAGGGATTCCCCTTGTGCCACCCTGGCTGTGCTGGATTCAACCGAAGCGGAAAGTCCTGCTTCAGCTTGCATCTGGAGGCATGGAAAGGAAATGTTTTCTGTGGGAAGGGGAGTGGAGCTCCAGGGATAAGTCAGACCACACGGCAAAGCCCATCTGGTTGTTTGCTCTAACCAAAGCGATGATCACAAGTCCCTCTTCGGCTGCTCTTCCCCTCTGTCCTCCTGTACACCCACATACACACGCCTGCTCGCTCTGGCATTCACAACAACACTCAGCAGGGTAATTCAGCTCCATGGGTTAGTTTTTGGAAGGGATTGTAAAATAAGAGAAGTGGACTGTCATCCTTGGCTCTGTCATCTGTTTAGTTTTCCTTTTAACCCCTGCTTTTCCCAGCATGGATAGCATTTAGACCCAGTTATAAAAATACAGTCCTAACAACAGTGAGCACAGAAACACCTAAAAGTCAGGCATAAAGTTCAGAGAGTGCTTTTATCCATCAGCACATTCATAGGGAAAGCTGTGGATGCCCAGAAGGGCAGTCAGTGTTCTGAACTTAAGACAACTAAAAGTATACCTTAAACAAGCAGTTTTCAGATCCTGTTTTATGCTATATCATTTCCCTGCAGTCCCAAAATCTGTACCTTAGATGGGAAAGGAGGATGCCTCAGCTGAAAGCTGCTGCCTAAAGTACTTAAATCATTCTGTTGGATGCAGACAACTTGATCTGCTCTTTCTTCACTGGTGTGATGGCAAGAGGTGCTGGTTACAGTACAAACAGTAACAGTCTCGGATTGGACTGTGAATCCAGACTTCCTCCAAAATGCAACTCAAGATTTTAATTGCTTGTCATTGTAGAAGAGCTAATAATTTTACCATTTTGCACACTTAAAGACCAACCAAAATATAATAGAACCATCTCTCGAAACTCATCACAGAAGTGCAGCCAAGGATCTTGTACAAAGGAGACAGAAAGATAGTTGTTTTACTGAAAATCACAAAAAAAAAAAAAAAATGAGATGTGTATACATATGCACACTAAAGGTACCCTGCTCTTTAGCATGTTTTTAATTTTTTTTCAATTCTTTGAACACATATTTGTTTATGCATGTATCTGTCCTTTGGTGACCACTCTCAGCTCATTTATCATCTGTACAAAGTTTCAGACTGTTAAAAATCAACCTAGACACCAAAAAAAAATCTGCATGTAAATATACACTTCTTCCTTTGACTATTACTATGGGCTCTGACTATTACTATGGGCTTTGACTATTAGTATGGACTTACTCGTAGACAAGTGTTCCTTATAAAAAAAATCAACTATGAGTAATAGCAATATAAGTGTTCCTACAAAATATTCGTGTGTTGAGTCAGTGGAAGAGGGGATGAAAGAAATCATATAATCACAGAACGGTTTGAGTTGGGAGGGACCTTAAAGATCATCTAAGTTCCAACACCCCTGTCACAGTCAGGGACACCTTCCACTAGACCAGGTTACTCACAGCCCCATCCAATCTGGCTTAGAACACTTCCAGGGATGAGGCATCCACAGCTTCTCTAAGAACCTTTTCCAGTGCCTCACCACACCCTCACAGTAAAGAATTTCTTCTTAATATCTAATCTAAACTCTCTTTCAGTTCGAAGCCATTCCCCCTTTTTCCTCTTACTACATGCCCTTGGACACAGCCCCTCTCCATCTTTCTTGTAGGCTCCCTTCAGGTACTGAAAGGCTGCAATAGGTCACCTTGGAACCTTCTCTTCTCCAGGCTGGAAACGGCCAATTCCCTCAGCCTTTCCTTATAGGCTTCCTCTAATCAACTTGGTGTCCCTCTTCTGGACTCAATCCAACAGGTTCATGTCTTTCTTGTGCTGAGGGCCCCAGAGCTGGATGCAGCACTCCAGGTGGGGTCTCACCAGAGCAGAGTAGAGGGAGAGAATCTCCTCCCTTGACCTGCTGGCAATGGATAGGCTTACATGCATGTGGATTTTGTTGTTGTTGTTGTTGAAGAGACGAGTGGGAGGAGTAGATTAACTCCAAGCACTTGTTTGCTGCTTCCTACCATGGACAGTAAAGATGTTACGAGGAAAGGCATCTTCCTTTCTCTACTGATAGACACATAGCACCAAAACATGCACCACACAAACAAATGCCTGGGCCTTTCGTGGTAAGAAAACTCTTGACATTCTTTGTCATTGCAAAGTTAAGTTGCTTATTTTAACTGGCATTCATGAATTATTGCTTACTAAAAAAAAACAGCTTTGACCTACCTGATATATACATGCCCTCTCTTGGCTGCAGCTTTTTACACACAAATTAAGGATCAGTACAGTAGAGACAAAGTCACCCATGAAATGGTACTCTAAAATGCTTCTCAGTTTCCTAGGAGCAGACCATGTCTTAATGAAGACAGGATATACAATGAAATTGGTTTTGTCTGTTAAAATCCTTTCAACAAACACTGAAATGAAAGATGTATTTAAATATCTATCATTTTCTCTTTACACCGGTATTTGCAAAAGGTACAGTGAAAAGAAAATGTCCCTGTGGGGGGAAATATTTAATATCATTTGTGAGGTAATGAGATATTCTAGTTGTAAGGACCATACAAAAACATTACATGTGAATCACTGTACAGCTCAAAATGGAATTCCATTCACTAATGGGTGAGAATTCAACTCCAGTTCTCTGTCTTTTTTTCACAGGTGCAGACACAGAAAATCCAGTACACACAACTGGAAATTATTTCAAACCAACATGGGTATTTGAGCAATTTTTTCAAATATTGAGAAACAAACAGTAGGCCAACTTTTGCCAGTAAAGAAAAAGGAAATCTCTTATTTTACAGGATAATCTGACCAATTCACTGAGATGGTTTAGGCAGGAAATTTCACTCTGGAATAGCAACCTTTTTTAAACCTTTTTTAAAAAAGCACCCAAGATGAGCTGTTGAAAACTCATTAAAATCAATGCAACTCAATAACAGTCATGTGCTTCTACTTTTAAACACAGTTAAAACCATACAAAGCAGCACAAAATCTCTTTTTATTGCTGTCTAAACTTGTTCTGGATCAGAAAGAGCAATGCTTACTACAAAAAAATAATGAAAGCAGCTAATAAACCTTACAGAAAACAGTAGAGTCAAGCACATGCAAGCAATATGCTGAATAGCTGTTGATTTTCTGTCTGCTGAGTGACTTCAGATCTTGTCACCAGCACAGTTAATGGGGTACAAAATCCCATGGAATTTGCTGTGTGACACTGGCCAAGCAAAACAAGCACTGGATCCTAGGACACTGGACATGTCACGTGCTGTCATCATAGATCATGCTGCTGTTCTCACTCCCATGCCAGCAGAAAAGCCTGCTTTTTATATTAAATGCAGACTCTCTCAAATCAGGTTTAATAAAAAATTACTTGTATGCAACAGTATTTAAATGTCTAGCAATTACTTTGATTAACTCAACATGATCTCTTTCTTCATTCAACTCTTAAGCCTGACTACCTGAAGGTTGGATAGAACGCATATCAAAAGCCATTTTATTCTGCGTTTTGTTACAGTTCCTCCTTCTAACTTCACGACTTTAGTCATAAACAATGTATAGAGTAACTCCAAGAAACTTGTTGCCAAAGCAGGACTTAACGTACCTCCTATCTTCTGAACACTTATTAAATGAATATAAACTTGAAAGCTGGTGATGGCCATGCCCATTTTTCACAGGATTTAAAGAGTTAATGTATTTTGCAGAATCTCATGCACAGTAATGCATTCATACATGGTATGTACAGCCTACAATATAAACTGGGGGCAACGGTATTTAAAAATGGTTTCCTGGTAAATCAGTCTACATATCTGAGGCCCCAGTGTCAAAGCATCTAAACTGTTATTGTCAAAAGCACCTTTGACTTTTTTAAGGGACTATGACTATCATCTGAGTAGTTTACTCATGAAGATTTCTTAAAAGGAATGCAGTTTATTTTGCACCATTTGCAATTCCATAGTAGGGCCACAGACACTGAGGAAGTGACAACACTGGGTAAATGGATTTTTCTATTCAATGCTTTGCTTTGTTCAGAAGGAAGTTGATGGGTTTTTTTTTTGTTGTTGCAATTACTATGAATTGGAACACAACTCCTGCTAACCTGGCTTTGAGAACTGAACAGGTACAGTTCAGTATAATAAAACATGGGGACCTTCTACCCTTGTTGGCAAATGAAATACTGAAATATGATGTGATACATGGAACAGTTATTACTAGCACACAATTTATTGATTACAATCCCCATAATACCAGAAGTCTGTACCTGTATAAAATAAAGATCTCCCAGTATGGCAGCAACATACATACTAATATGGAGAACCTCGATTTTCTCCTAATTGCTATAAGCTATTGTCTGCACAGAGTCCATTGGGATCATACTTTTGGCATATTCCAAATTTAATTACAACTGTGAAATACCCACCAAAAATACAAAACAGATTCAAATACATTAAAGGCTGACACCCTTCCAAGGTAAAAGATTAGCTATCCCAGTAATAAAATACCAACAGTGATTAGCGTAAATAATTTCATCTTCACCTATGAAAAAAATGTTCTTTTCCTGAAATGCTATTTTTAAAATTCATATTTCTCTTGTGTGCTAAGCTGTAAAAGATTGTGTCAAAGAGTGTGACTGGCTAAAATTTTAATGCAGAGAATATTTTAATGCAGAGTTAAATTTTTCCTATTTTTCCCATTTTTTTCTTCCAATCTGCACTTGTTAGACTACTTTTCCATTTGTTGTCTGGTATGTAATTGAAGTGCACTGCCATGTAGAACTTCCATTCTTGATAAGGACAAGTGAAAGTCCGTCATAAGGAGAACAATATAGTCTGATTTTGGTTAGGTTTAATGTGTTGCCTAAAAAATTCCAACATGTACAGTAAGAATGTTCTGAACTACTGAAAAAAAGAGCATAGGTTGTAACATAAGCAGATAAAGTCCTACAGTGCAGGAACATTAAGTACTCCCATTATCAGTAGCTAGGGTTGTTCTCCATTAATTCCAAGCTTATGTCATGAGGCTACACCCACAAGGGTAATAACTCTGTCAATCATACCAGACTGGGTCTTCCATAGGCCAGTGCTGCTCCAAGCTCACGGATCTACACCATGGGGCATTTTTTCTATTTTTTGTGAGTGCACTGACAGATATGTATTAATTACACTTCAACTGTCCATTATGTTCTATTTTCCATTCCTTTCTCCTTTTCTTGATATAAACACACAAAATTAGCTCTTGATGACAATTCTGGTTTTTGTAAGAGAATGCTGAGCAGCCTTTTTACAGGATTTTAATTTCTTTTTGATTAAGCCTGTGTGAATTTAAACTCTTAATCAAAGCTCCTGCCAACATTTTAAGTAAATTGCAAAGCCAATCAAGACTTGCTCGTTTGTTTTCATAATGTTTCACCTCATGTAAATTTTCCACTTGGGGGAAATGATGGTATGCTGAAATATTAAAAGAGTAAATAAAGGAGAATTTGCCCTAAAAATACTACAGCACATAAACTCTACCAACATACATTCTGCTCCTGTCCCAGCTCCAAGTAGAAAAACGTAAAAGTCTCTCTATTAAATCTGAATGGCTTTCAAACTGGCGCTGCATACTTTCACTTCTCCATGCACCCTTTCTTCTTGCACAAGTATGGATTCCAGGGTAACACAACCAATTTCTGTTTATGCACAACTGCACAGAGGGATAAAAGAAAAGCTTCAGGTACAACCTAGACTTAGGGATTGTGTCATCTCTAATACCTGCTGCAATACAAAACCACCTAAATGCTACTGTAAGCCCAGTTAGCGCAAATAGCTGAAGTCCTGTGATTTTTGGACCTGAAAAGTATTTATTCCATTTGCAGGGTCACCAGTACACAGCTGGCAAACACCAAGATCTATGGCTTCAGTACTGATAGAGTAAGAGAGGCTATGTATATTCCATAGACAGGGATCATGTTTGAACAGGTGCAAGTATTAACCACAAAGAAAGTTTCTCAGTTTCATCCTGGATAGTGAGATTGGCATGTCATCAGTATGCTCCAAGGAGGCTTCTTCAGTCAGCTTTGAGAAGGTCCTGTACTGCAAACCATCTAACTCAAATGATTAACAGATGATAACAAGATTAAAAAGGTCTCCTGTAGGTTGACAGGTGATACATTATATAAAGATCTTTTCATCACAGTACAGCAAATATGTGGAAAGTCAAAGTGAATTAAATATATTCATATCGTAGCCATTCTATTTTTTTTTGTATTTTCTATCACCATTTTTAATTGTTACTATATTGCTACAAGATAAATGAGAAAATTTTCTAAGCTGAGATCTCAATGGGATTTCATTTCTTTTTTTCTTGGTAAAGAATAATTACAGTTTTAAGATTTTATGCAGAAGGCCATGAGGAATCTAAAATTAAAACTGTTATTAGAAGCAGTTGAAAGCAGGCAGTGAACTGAAGCTGTGCCTTGCAATCTTGGCTATTGTTGTATTATTGCAGAGTCCCATAGGCAGCCCTCACATGTACAGTACAGAGACTTCACATCCTGGCTCTTTTGATTCTTTTGTCTGCCCTCCAACCTGCACAGCCAGGAACTTTCACTTGAGAAAGATTTATGAAGCCTCCGCTAACAGGGTCAGCCCTGTTATATCACCAGAGGGCTTCTTCTTAAAAATAATAACATCTATCCCCAGCTAGGCAGGGCGGTCTCTCTTGGCACTCGCTTTCCCTGTTTGTCTTAACAACAGGCGCACACAAAGCCCTTGGCTCTAGCGAGGGCGGCCACAAATTCCCATAGGCACAGTAGCCCCGTCCTCTGCTACCTGCCAGGCCTGTGTCAGCCGAGATAACCCACACCTCCAAGAACCACTTCAGATTCATAAAGTCTCAACTCTTGGAGCCAGTGGGGTTATACCTTTGCATATTCTGACAAGTTTGCAAATCTCCAAAATCCGTAAAAGTTTGCAATGTGGACTAGTAAAAGCACTATAGAGGTTGTGATTACACTGTAAGACCCTTTATTCTTATGTGCCAGTCACTAATACTATTTCATTATGTAGAGTGGTCACGCTGACTGTAAAACTCCTGTCATTTCTAATAATTAAGAGATTCTTTGCTAACATGTTAAAAGCTACTTCCAAGGGTATTATGACAGTGCAAGTGGTTTCACTATTCACTGCATATAGCATTTGGAAGATAGAGAAACACTACTTTTTTTTTCCCCACTGCAGTTATCAAATATTAAAAATATTTGAAAATATTAATAATAGGTAGGGAAAATTATTTTTACATTCATTTTTCCCAGAGTAGTTCGTGCTTAGAAGTTTGGACAAATCCTCAGATAATCTGTCCTCCTCTGTATATTTCTTAATAAAATAAAAAGTTGAACTGGCTCCCAGTCCTCCCCTCCTGCTTAAGAAAATGCTCTTAAATTTATTTTATTTATTAAGATTATATAAAGTGTTTCTTTCACAGTAAGCATTCCTAACAAGTTTAGTCCCCTGTGCCGGGAGGAGGAAGACTCTTTTCATGGATATTCAGCCAAGGGTTCCTGAGAGCTAATACTCCCACTCTCCTTCTTTGAGTGTCAAGGGATTTTTAACATCCGCAAAACAGACAGGAACTTGGGTTTCTGCCTTAGGAAAAGAATGGATTTTTTTTCACCACAAAATAATATGCTGTGCAATTACCAATAAAAAAGGAATATTCTTTACTCTAAAGTGCACAAAGTGCAAGAAGCATTTATTGGTCATTTACTGCAAAAGGCATAAGGAATTTAAATTAAGTTTCAAAGTGAATATAGAAATCAACAACATAAAGAAACCTCAAGCATTACACAGTACAAATTATTTGATAAATATATCTGTAATATGACAGGTATTGAGACATCACAGACTATACTGTTCACTTTTATAAAATACTGATGACTACTAGAGTATATTCTCTGTAACAAGTGCCATAAGATCTAGATAGGTATAAAATTTTCACATAAAAGAAGCATTAGTTTCAATCAGCTCTGTGTGGGAGCATTTCCTTTCACAAATCCAGCTGGAGGACAAAGCCTTTATTAAACTAAAGACTACCGCTTCTGAAGTTTAATAAGACAGAAGGAATGAAGATTTTGTCCCTGCCACATCCATTCACTATGTACAGAAGTGGGGGATAACCTGCATTAAATTAGAATTTGCTAGTTGGGGTTTTTTTGGGTTTGTTTTTTTCTGGTTTGTTTTTTTTTTTGACCAGTGCAAGAGTAGATCAATGAAACAAAATCTTCACCTGATGGACAATTTTAATAGTAAGGAAACAAGCTGAATTAACACTGACCCTCACAAAAGCTGTTCCTTTGCTCAAAGACGACATTAATGGTACTTCAATATTTCATAATAAACTCATCAAGAACATTGAGCAATTGGAAAAGTCTTTCATTCAGAACTATATGTATGCATTGCTATCAAGGAGGAACCCGGCAGTTGTAAAAAAACGTTCATGCTGTACAGAACCATGTTTTTCTCTCCTTTGACCCATGTCACACATACAAAAATGGTTTTATAAAACTGTAAATTTTTGAATCAGCTTGCCTTTACATAGAGAATATTAGCAATTATGTACCAGTCTTTATTAATTAAAACCATACTCAAAAACTTAATCATGGTTCTGTGCAACACAACTTTTGAAGGTTGCTTTAAGGTATGTTCTCCTAATCCATAGTGAAACTCTTCCAGAAGCAGTGAAACAGCAGCCAGCACAGGATGCTTTCACAGGGGGTATACATTTTCTGTTACCTTGGAGAATACACTAATTCTTGCTTAAAGCTGTGTAACAGTCACCAAGTGTGAAGACTTTCCTAGGTGACCACAGGTTGTGGAGAATTAACCAAGCTAATTGTCAACTAGTTCTTTTGCATACTGCAAACCAGGGCAAGAAAATTTAACATAAGCTATCCTGCTTGTTCAGAGTCTTAGAGCCTGTAATAAGCTGGTTTTCAATGGCTACCAGAAACAAAACAGCTAGATAAAGGATGTCTCCATAAGCAGCGGTTAATTTCACAAGAGCAATTAGTACTGAACACAGTTATTCTGTAAGAGATAAGCTTGTTCAGTCTCTCAGGGAAAAAAAGTATTCTTTAAGTTTCTCCCTTCAAACTTGAGAAAATAGTACTGTTCTCCCTTAAATGCAAGCTTTTTAAAAAATGGAAACTGATGCTCAGATCAAACATACATCACAGGGATGCTCTCACGTTTTCAGGACATTGACTATCAGAAGTTGTTTTTCATTCAACAGTTGTATGACTCAACTTTAAAGATGTATTTGCAAGAAGCAAATTATTTTGTCACCCTACTGGCCTCATCCCTCATAGTGTCTAAAGGTTTTCATTTGTCTCAAGTAAGCATTTTATAATAGAAAATATTCCATATATTTATAATGCAACAAGCAAATAAAAATAGCCATCTAATAAATGTGCACAGGTTCAAAAACATTTCTTCCTGCAAAGATGACTTTTCCATACTTCCTCCGCTACAGTCGGATGTAAAGTACATTACAAGTAACAGGGCAGTGAGGGAAAGGCCCTCCTAAGCCAGCCTCAGCACAGCCCCAGTAACATTTCCGTTGACCTTTTCCACATGTAAAGGAGGCTCCAACTCGAATGACCCCCTAATTCCTCATGTAACAGCAGCAACACTCTTCAGTCCTTACCTTGTAACAGTTCACAGTCTCTTGTCCAATGAACTTGGGCAAACTAGAAACATCTTTCTTTGCCATGCCTGTTTCTTTCTCCACCACGGGGTCAGCTATGTTTGTACTTTTTCCTCAGGTCACATAATTCTCAAATGTCCAAAGCGATTGGAACTCCAAAAAATGGAAGGGTTTTTCACTTGATCCATAGAACTAATGGAGAGTTATTCCCCTATAGTCTTAATGTACCCAGCTCTCATATAGGCATGAATTGCAATCCTTGCCAACACACTTGGACACATACAGTGAAAACAGAAATGGTTAAATATCAGCTTTGTGCAGTCTCCTCTCAAAATGATGCTATTCCCATAGACTTATATGCCTTGATAATTAATTCTGATACCTAGAATTTTAAACTCTAACATTTGGTATTTGTTACAGAGTGAATACTTACTATTTGAAAATTAATATATGATTGAACATTAGGTCCATTCTGTTAAACCAAACTTGAATTGTTCTTTTAAAATGTCAGTGCCATCACCATATCCAAGACACTGATAAATAACCATTCGCTGCAGTAATTACTCCCTGTGCTGTGCTATGGAATTAATACTTCCAGCAACCAAATGATGAGTTACTTCTGCGATACTATTTTTATTTATGCTTCTTATATCACCTATATTCAGTAAAAAAAGCATGAAGCGAATTACCCAGTCCCTCATTTCTTTAGCTTCTTAAAGATAATCTTATTTTGTGCATCCTGTATGGAATTTATACCATTGCAAATCATGCTCCTACAAAACCTGACATTGCTTCAGTCACCTAGAAAATTAAAATTTCTGATTCAATTATTAAATGAAAGGAATGAAAAACCTCTCATCTAAAACCCTTATACTCCTAAAAGCAATTAATCTTATTTCACAAAAAAAAACATGTCTTCTATTGCCAGGACTGTCTCATTTAATCAGAAATCTGAAATTTCAAGAAAACTGTGTTTCTTTAATCCAATGTATTTCCATAATGGAAGTAAGGAATGGACTTCTAAAGGAAGTCAGCTGTGCATTTTTACCACAGCATCTAGGGGAAAAAAAAAAAAAAAATCAAAACAGAAAAAGAGGTACGGAATATTTTTTCTCAAAACTTAAAAGCAAATATGTAATAAAATAAGAGCATTAAACTTTGTTGCAGATTTTTATTCAGAACTGTCAGAAAAAGAAATTATTTTTAAATTATCTAAAAGCATAAATTAGTACTTTGTTCTATTTAATGGTATAGCAAAAATCTAAGTACTTAGACACCTTATCTGAAAACAGTATCATCCACTTTTTAAGATTTAAGAATCTTCAGGGAAAAAAACAGCCAGATAAAAGGACAGGAAGGGAATTTTGAATGTAAAAAGCAAGCAGTATTGCAACTTAGAGTAGCAGTGGAGTTACAATTCTTCTCCTACAAGGAGAATTCCTGTGGCAATTCAGTTTTTAAATTAATTCTATTTGATACTATTCCTATTTTGAAAAGGTTTCTCCTCATTGGTTTCTCACCTTCAGTTTTTAAATATTTTTTCTTCTTACACAGCATTACAAAAGTGTTTTGCTTTATTTTGATAGTCATGCATTTGGGTTACAACACCGCAGTTAGGGGTACCAATCTGAAGTATCATCATATAGCCATGATACCATTTTTTCTTTTAAGTACTTAATCCAAACATAACTTCATGAGTCTTCACCTCATATACAGTGAGTCATCCTGTTCAATTCTCAATAGTTTAGCAACATTATAACTCACATACACACCAAACCAAACGTGGCGAGGTCAGCTGTAGTACTATCAACGCAATTTGCTTTGAAAACATAGCCCTCAGATTACTATTGTTATGAAATTTTACTATCCATGTCACACCACTAGATTTATTTGGCACTTGCAGTCATGACTCGTTCTTCCGGAGGAATTCCTCTATAATTGAGCATTAGTTATTGTACCATTAAAATACAGAGTTTCCGTAAATTTTAAACAGATAACGGCACTTTCTAGCAAGTGTTTTTTTAGATACAAGTTTATTACCTAGTTACAGGGAGAAAGAAAAAAAAAAAACAATAATTGGCTAAAAAAGCTTTTCCTTTTCTAGTTAAAATAAAATAAATGAGATTAACAGAAAACTTCCTGCCATTGCTCCCAAAGGAATATTCCCCAACTATGAAATGAGTAGGGGGCCATTTCTAAGTGTAAATGTTTTAAAACCTAATGTAATAACCAACAGTTACATGACAGATATTTTTTAACATGATCTTTGGTACATTTATACCATAAGCATTGATCTTTTGTAAGTATATTTATCTATTTCTTTCATTTGTGGATGTTGGGTTTAGGTTCAACCTTATTAACAATGGCAATGGTCCAGCATCCTGGTAAAAATATGCAGTGGGCACAGATTGCTTCAGCTCCAGGGCTTACTCATATTTCAGATGAGGAGTGGGCCTGTGAAGTTGAACTGTTATTTTTCCACAAAAATGCCAAGAGACCAGGATGAATAGGCTCCTTTCATTATTCTCTGAAGGAAAAGGAAGACCAAAAGGTTCATGGCGAATTGTGTCCTTGCATAGATGTCAGGACAAAGTAAGGTTCCCTGTAAAAACATTTTCTTTACAGTTTTGGCAAGTACTTCCCCAAGAAATACCACTCATGATGTCAGACATACTTTAGCATGACGGATTAACATTTTGTATCTTTTTGCTGATCTGCAGAGAACCCAAAAAGGCTGAAATAACCTTTCAGCTACACTTTTCTTAAAGCAAGGTACAGAACTGTCACACCTCAGACCTTGAGTTCAGGATGCTAACTGATTAGAGAGACTGGCCCTTAGGCATCTAATGTAAGCAATACTACTTACTGAAATCAGTGCCATAAAAATATACATGCCAAAAGCAGAACAAATCCCTCGAGATCATTATGAGGACAGAGGATTTTGGGGGATTTTACCTGGTAAACTAATTCAATCAATGTGGTTAAATTAGGTGTAGAAGTAACAATTGTTATTTGCAATGCAAATAATATTCTTGAAGTGTCAGACTACAGTAGAAGTATTTTATACTAAACTGTAAGCAGTGTAATATCATGCACTCTTTCACAAACTAACATATTTAATGGTCATCATACTGTAAATGTAGTGTATCAACATAGTGGATTATAGGGAATTCATGGAGTTACTCTCTGTTATGGATAGTAGAGAAATTCAGACGAAAAAAATTAATTTTTACTTTAAAATAAGTACCAGTCTCAAAATAGCTAACAACTGTAACCTGTTTCAAATTTTAACATAGTACTCGATGATTTAATTTTTGAATCCTTAAAAGAATTGCAAACACAATTTTATAAATAATAGGAAAATAAATAAAATAATCGAAGATGAAATTCATGACTTGAGAATAACAGGAGGCTTACAATTAAAGTTGCTGTGGTTTGTGTATAGGAAACAATAGCATACAGTAGGACTACACTGTGGCTCATTTGACCATGTTAATATTTAGCATTCGAAGCTGCTGCCAATACAACATTCACTTGAGTCAGACTTAGGGGCTGCAATACTTTGGTTTCAATTAGAATTCCCAAGCTCTCTTTGGAACAAATCACACATCCAGTGAATTTCTTCCTGAGCTAGGTATCATTCTCTGCATTTAGATTTTAATTGACAATACTTAGTTACTCCTGTTTTCTATTTCTTCTGGCACAGTTTATTTCTGATTTTACCTCTCTTGTGCTACTTCTGAACCACATGGCAAACGCTTTCAGCAATGATACAGGTTATATAAACTATTTCTACTAAAGTAAGTAGAAGTCTAATAATCCTTTGAAAGTTAGAGATAACTGTACGTTTCACTACTGAGCCAGTATCTGCCATACTTAACTTTCCTGTGTCAGTGTCTGACATAACATAGACATAACATATGCACTTCTGGGGGTTTTTTTCTAAAATAAAACATTTTTACTCAGTCATTTTCAATTTGACTTTACTTTGGATATACTGCAATCAAAACAGTCCTGACAAACTAGTAGAGATCAGGCTGAACTTAGGATGTGACACTGTTAAGGAAATCTGTCTTGCAAGAAGGAAATTCAACAGCTGCTTCTGGAGGAAGCATCTTTATCACTGAGTCAGAGAGGAACCAACTGCTTAGCATAATTTTAAAGGCAGCTCCTCTGTCACAGGCATCATCACTCAGCTGATGTGTAAAAACCATTTATAAATATTAGCAATCATCTGGCATTTTTCGAAAGAACAGGAAAGTTAATCCTGTTTCCTGACTGAGTTCTGCCTTGCATAATTACATTCTGACTACCTAAGTTCTCCTGCAATTTCAGTTAATTACAGTATTATTCTTACTTCCTGTCCCAAAGTTATTTGTGTAGTAACCATATCCTACTAAAGTGGAAGATGAAGTAAGCTCTGTGAGTTATTTTGATTAATATGTAAAATGTTGTGCTATCACCTCACACAAAAACCCACTACATATAGGATATTATTCCCAACTAAAAAATGTGTGAAACTTTTCAGCAATTATATTAACACTCAGTAGCCCACCTCTCTCAAGGGATGCTTGTATTACTTGACTAGTAGATATAAATCTTTATGTACCTAAAAAATATTAATTCGGCCTTTTATTGAACATAAGCAAATGAAAAACCTTAACTCTCTCCAATGATGTAAAAAGTGTACAAGAATAATATACATAGTATACATAAAAGTATAGTCTTTATAAAGGAAAAGACAATGGCAGGTGCTAACAGTGTAGAGGACAATTTCACCCAACTCATCTACTAAAAACTACTATTGCCAGTTCTGCACATTGTAAAATCATTATATTTTCTTGACAATTTCAAGCTTTGAGGCATATCGAATTACAAAGAGACTACAGTATTTTCAGAAGACCAAACAGGACTACCTAACTTTATGGCAAAATTGCATCTTAGCTATATAAAAAAAATAGAGGGTTTCTTAGTGCCTGATATAAAAAGAGGACTTCCCTTCATTTTTGGCGCAAACTTGCATTTTGTAATTAACAGCAAGGTGTCTAACAGTTTCTATAGGATAGGGCTTTATCCCTACACTTTGACATGCAGTAGCCATAAATCTATCCATCGTCACTCCTCCTAAACTCATCCTGACTCAGTATATTCCTCCACAGCATCCCAATGCCTACTGTTTTCTGTCACATTGCCCTGCTCCATCCAACCCTCCCCTTGTTCTCCCCCACATCCAGCAATACTTCCATATCCCACTTAGACAGACCCATAGCATTTTCCTGTCCGAATGTGCCCCACTTTGCCTGCCCCTTCTATAGTTATTTTTGTGATACCTAAAATTTCTCCTAGTGCTTCAACTGTTGTAGTTTAGACCCTTTCCATTATTACAAAAATTATTTTGCTCCTTCAACAAGCAGGAAAAAAGAAAAATGTGTCCTTAAGCACAAAAATCAAAACAAAGGAGAAATAACCTCAGAATTATTTTAAAACCAACACCACAAAAAAAAAAAAAAGGTTACTCAGCCTTTAGCTGAAGGGTTTTTTCCCCCAGAGACTAGTGCTTTGTTCTCTCTTGACTCATATAGTCACCTTTTCTTCATGGTCACTCTCCATTCCTCCTGTTCTCTCTTCTGAATGGCTCCCCTTCCCTCTCTCTATGCAAAGACTCATGACAGAAAGTATTGCATCTGGTGATACTTTCACACTTTCTTTGCACCTTTTAATGTCTTTCCTTGTTCTGAGCATACAACTTCCAAGCATTGTTTTGGGCATTACATGGCAATTGAGACAAGCAATTTCTGCATCCTTGCCATGGCCGTCTTCACGTCATGCTCCAGAGCCTCATACATGACTGAGAAGAAATAAGTAGAATCATTGAAGAAATATGGTGTTGACAGACTGTGTCTTTGAGACAAGGATTTCTGAAAGCTCTTTATTTTTTCTAAGGAGAAAAAGAAGGGACTTCTGTAATTATATGGCTATTATATTTTCTAATGTTTACACACTAATAGAATGGGAACATATAAAAAAGTCTACATAAGCACAAAAATACCATTAAAGGCACTTTGCATTTAAAATTACAGGCAATGCCATCTAAAGGAGTTTGCAGGGCTAGAACATGCTGCAACATGTTGCAACACTGCCTGCCCAGAGGATAGATAATCCTATTTAGAAGTTGCGTTTTGGTTTTGTGGTGGGTTTTGGAGTTTTCATTTAATTTGGTTCGTTTTTTAAAAAAAAGTTTCACTCTTGATATGCTTATTTTGGAGCTCCTAAACGAGTGAGGAGTTCACATAAATGAGTTCATCACCTCCCATACACTGGAGCAAGCTCCAGCCCTCGTCTGCCTCTCCAGGGCCTTGCAGGCCATGGGAGATCTTTAGCCCACAGAAGGAGAGAAAGATCTGGCCAGCAACATCTACGCTCGAAGGGGCCTCCTCTGCCCCACTGCTAGTATGGTGGCAAGACTCTCTGATCCCTCATCAGCAGAGGAAAATCCCTTCCACATTAAGTACAATTATAGGTGAAAATTGGCTGCCAATTCTTGAAAATCTGTCACTTTAAGTTTTAAGGGAGCTGGCTTCCTTTTCAATTTTAAATATATCTCGCCCATATGGGAATAATACACAATCAAATCCAATATTTTTCCTACTGCCTAGCAGCTAGGTTATTTACTTGACTTTAACAAGACTTTTCTTTCCTCTTCCCAAGTTTGAGAGCAAGCCACAAGCTGAGATGAGCTGTGCTGCTGCATGAGCAGGCAGCCGCTTCCAACTATTTATTTGAAAAGAAGCAGATATGTATGTTAGGTGGGAAGGGAGAGACTCAGCGTAGGCGGGGGAAAGAGAGGAAAAAGTCAAGGTTTAAATTTTTTGTTGTCATAAATAAGCAGTTTGAAACATGGGAATAAAAAATAGGAAACTTTCAACAACTGGACACACCTATTTCCTACTGCTGGAAAATTAAGATAGTTCCATAAGCTGCATCTCTCCTGAACTATAAACAATGCACAAAGGGTGCTAAGTTAGCCATGCAGACATAATGACCATTAAAAAAAAATCCCACTTGCATGCTGTACAAACCTGCATGTTCAGCCTGCATATGTTCTTAAGACGCTAGATTGGAGGCAAAACAAAGTTTTACTTTGAAGCCCCTTTTCCCCCAAAACTGTAGAAATAAAAATTTAGCATGTTTACTATTTACAACTTCCTTTTCAGAAGACACAGGTAGAGCATTCATGCTTTCCAAAATGTAACCTTAAACATCTGGCCAGCAAACATCTGGATATTTATCTTCACTCATCATTTCCTTCAGTAAGTCCAAAAACTGTCCGTTATTTCAGCTGAGATTCAGCCCAAGGGAGTACAAAAAAAAGTTACATCCTTCTTTTGTCCAGGTTTTATAAACTGTTTTTTACCTTTTTCCCTTGGATATCAGTAAGTATAAAAATAAGCAGTCTGGATTCCTTTGACTGTGGTTTTTATTCTGTGAATATGTACTTCTGTAGTCACAGGGAGCATACATATGCAATTGAATTAATTACACAGTCATATCTGCAATGCCTGCAAAATATCCTACATCTTTAAACAGGCTATACATGCATATATATATTTATTACATACTTTCAGAGGAAACTACTTAAATCACAAGTAAGAGTACAGACTGATTTGTAAATCAACTATATGGCAAAACTTATGCCAATTAAACTTCAGATAGTCACAAAACAGGAAACGTATCATTCATTCACTTACTTGCAGAACTCATCCCTGAGTTTGTCCCTTGCTCTGGCACTGTACTAGGGAAGTCTTATCACCTGCCTGTGCTGTCCTTCCCCTATTTTACAGAGGAGAATAATGAAACTCATCCCCATTGCAAACCACTTTGCAGTTTAACGATGAAAAAAAGTACTCTAAGAAACTCAATTGTTATTATCAAAGATACATACTGAGCAAAGGAAAATGTGAATCATTTCTTAATCTATTTGATTATGAGTTTAATTTTTCTTATTGGTCAGTAATTTAAATTTTCCACATGTCTATCCTGATATCTAATCTGAAATTGCTTAGCAACATTTTTTAGACATGAAATAAAAAACTTCAAACAAAGGTTGCACACCCTTCTCCTTAGTAATTTCTTTGAAACAGCTTCATGCTTTCCAACTTAACCCTGCTTGGTAAAGTTGAAGTGCTTTTACAAGAGAGGTTAATTTAAAAATCATACAAGTATTTAAAGACAGAAGAACAAAAATTAACATTATGGCTTCTTAATATTCTATCAATTAGTATTAACTTATTTTCTATGTGCACTGCAGGCACTTTGCACAGTGTCCTTTGTCCCATAGGAATGTCGCAAAGTGTTCATGACTCGATTCATTTTAACAATATGGTCCAAGTGAAGCTGCTAACAATATAATAAGCTTACATATTTAACTGCATTTCTCCATAATATTTTTAGATTTATTTTCAACTTTACATCAACAAAAATATATATGTTTTAATATCAAACTACATTTATAATAATTTAAAAAAAAATCACATTTCGATGAGTGGATAAGAGACATGAGGAGAAGAGCAAAGCTGCAAATGGAGGAAAGACTTGAGCATTGGCTTTGACAGGTTTGATTGTTCCTGCCTCACTTCAATTCTAGCCAACAAACAACTCGGAAAAGTTCCCTTAATCTGCAGTCTGAAGTACATTAAATTAGAAGACAGTTTTTGGTGAAGAACTCCTTTTATTTTTTAGTTCTGTAACACAGTATAGGCTTCCTTGCCTTAAAAAATGTAAGATTTTACTTTTATAACTACAAACTTTTTAGGATCTCAGCATCCATATGTGTAATAGTGATGAAAATTTAAAAGAAATTTAAAAAAAGCACAGAAGGATGCAAAATATACGATGCACATATAAAGCATATACTTTCCTTACACCGCTGTGCTATACAATCAATAAAATCCTACCTTTTTGTCTCAATTTAATGGGCCAGTTTCCAGGTGATGGAAGGCATGAAAATGATGTCATTGATTTCTGAAGTGTTTCTTTGTGAAAACATGTTACATGCCATAGCATTATTACAGGCTGAGAGTCTGCACTTTCCATTTTATACTTAGCAAGAGCTTTGCCACTCCTGAACTTACAGAAATAAAATAGTGAGGTATACTTAGAATGACAGTGATATTTACGATATATGTTCCTTAAATGGAAAGGAATTCTTCTAATTTTAAAGTCAAAAGTTGCAAGGGAGAATCTCGCCCATGTTTTAAAAGGTCACGTGTCCAGGTTGCACTGCACTGTCTGAAGCAATACCCACACCATTTTACTGACAGCCTGCGTAATGTCCTCATCAGGACTGAGCATGGTCACAGTTTTTTCAGAAAAACATTAGTAAAAATTTCTGAAAAATTAATAGCTAGATAGAATCAAAAATCCTCCTCCTGAACCCTACAAAACCTTGCACTTCCTCACGCATACATACCAGTATGATTTGATTAGTCACAAGTTTTGTTTCCCAGCAACAAAGAGAAATTTTCTGTTCCCATATAGCCCTCAAAATAAGCAGCCAAGAGGCCAACATCTAATGCTCAAATCCAAGTACATAATCCAACATAATCCTTTACATAATCCAACTATGAAGACCGTAGAACAGCTGAGCGACTCCTATTTAGGATATCTGCCTTTCACACAGCTTTATACATAAGAACACTGTAGGTATCTTCTTGGAACAGTATGTTTACATTCTATTTAGAGCATGTCTCCATCTAGATTGAAAAGTAATTTTATTTTTAGAACAGTTACTGCTGATGAATTTATTCAGATTTGACATACACTGATTGTTGAGAAATACTGTAGATTACTTAAATATCTTTGGTGGGGAAAAAAAAAAAAAAGTTACACCAAAAAAGGATTTACTGATAATTTTAGCTATTAAAAAAAAAAATTAAAAAAAAAGACAGGAAAAAGAAAAAAAATCTGGTTAGTAATTTTTATTAATTTACATCTTCCACCAGCATGCTATCAATTTAGATAGAATGCAATGTGGAAAAGATTGCCCTTCCTTCACTTAAAAATCAATTTTGGCAGTTTAAACACTTTAATTAAAGCAAGAAAGATGCACTGAAGGAAACTTACATGCAAAGAACATTGTCCAGATAGAATACTGTTTTGTCTGCTCAAAACACACTTTAAATGTTAATTGCCCATCTTGAAATGTAAAATTAAGTATTTTAAATGGTAATAGTCTCTCTAGATTTTAGCAAGCAAAGAAAACTATTACAGACATCCAGCTTCTGGAAATCTGAGTAATATCCTGAAAGGAACAGCTTACTATTTGTGGGTTGGGGTGGATTGAACTTTTATTCTGCATTCAAAAGTCATTCTAAATTTCTCATTCTTAGCAAAAAAAAAAAAAAAAAAAAAAAAAACCACTTTTCAAATTTGAAAATAATTGTGCAGTATTCTTTAGAAGAAGGTGTGCACATCAGCCAGTAAAACTGAGGGTGCAAATAGAAATGGCCAAGCTTTTTTCTTTCCTTTTTTTTTGATTTTAGCTAGTTCTAAATATTTCAGTCACATAACCTGATAATAAATACAATTAAAAAATTTCTATGTATGCATGCACAAAATACACATATTGATGAATACACACTGGAAAACTGTATTTAAATTACAGAAAAAAATGCATAAAGAGTATGGAAGAAATGAAAATAGCAATAGGGCTATAGTGATAACACAAGAGGGAATGATTTTAAACTGAAGTAGGGTCAATTTAAATATAAGAAGGAGGTGTTTTTCAGTAAGATTGATAAAACAATGGTTGCCCAGAGAGGTGGTGGATGCCCCATCCCTGAAAACATTCAAGGCTGGATGTGGCTCTAAGCAACCTGATCTAGGCTGAAGATGCCCCTGCCCCCTGCAGGGGGTTTTGGACTAGACCTTTATAAGTCCCTTCCAACCCAAACTGTTCTGATATTTCTGATATATCCTTGGTCCTAATACTGCAGAAATGGGATAATTTAGCAATGTCCTGCTGAGGAAGAGAAGTGTGAGTCCAAGCCTTTCACAGCAGTCTATCTCCCCAGGAGGAGAGCTGGGTCCATGTGCCCAGTCCGCATCCCCCAGCCATACGACCACATACGTGTCACAGCACCCCCCTGACCCCTCCCTGCAGATAGACTGTCAAGGGGGCCTCCAAAGCTAAATTCTGCACAGAAAGACATTTCAAAAGAGCTGTTTGAAATGGCAAACTACAATAGGTCTTCATAGTGTGTGTTAGCTAAAGAGCTGCTTTAGAGTAGGGGTGCACAGCGATAGCATTCTGTTCATTTTTTCCTCCATGCTAAAACTGTACAGACTGACTAACAGAGCAGTAATGACCAAGAAATTTTTACTAGCACAGGAGGAGAAAAACAACTTCTTTTTCTAACAGAGAAAGCACAAGCATCTCAATGGGCCATCTGTTTCAACAATGCCTTGTATTTCTCTGGGCCTCTGCTTCTACTTTAAAACTTAGTGACAAAAAATAGTTACCACTGCTGCTGTTTGATGAATTATATGCTGTGTGCTTTTGCTCTAAATCTAATTCCGTACAATCACAGTTTCATATCGTGGATTAAAACCAGTTGTTCCATTTGGTACCTTTTATTGCTGATCTGCTGATTTCAACAAATTGGTAAAAGATGGAAGTGACATAAAACTGAACCTTGCCCCTCTTCAAACATCCCGCCATTCCAGACAAAGCCCTCCAGCAAGACAGCATGCAAAACTGCTGCATCACAAAGTGAGACAGCATCTCCAAAGTCACCACAATTGGTTTTGGAAAAAGACGGGTTAAAAATGAGCCTAGATGAAGTGATTTTTGTTCAACTTCTGCAGGAAACAGATATTAGTGAGCATTTTTACATTTCTCTCTAAATTAAGCAAGAAGCCTTTAGCTGAAGTAAGTAACATGGCTTAAAATAAAGTCAAGGGAAACAGGACTATATATTCTCCCGTAGGTTTTTCACTTACTCAAAATACAAGTTTCCAGCATAAGATACATATCCAAAGATTAAAAAAATAAAAGGAAGATAAGAAGACATAGCTGGACTGCTTTCCTTGAGTAGTCGAACTTGCAAACATACAGTCCCTTCTCTTCAACTTACGAAGTCACCTGATTGAAAGGGGTTCTATAACGTTAAGAGGCCAAATATTGGAAAACAGAACTATTTCAAAGAATTTCTTTCAGGCACAACTCCATAAAAATAAAATCTGCAAACTATTGCAGAACGCACTAGTTTCTCCTTTTCCATACTCACTAACTTTGATAACTAGCATTTTACTTTATGTTCTGTAACACCTTAAAAAATACAAGTGTTATGAACCATTTTAATGGTTTTCAGCAGCACTTGGAAAACTATGTCAAATGAACTTTTTCTCTGCACAGTGAGTTGGATGCTTTCATGCTCGTGCCTCCACTCAGACTAAAAAGGGATTATTTTTTTCCCGGTTTAAAAGGCAGGTGCAGACTAGAGGGCAGCACTAACCAAGGATATGGATGTGTGAAGACAGCTGACTTTTTGAATGGTCAAACCATGCTAATTTATAACAAACTTTCTTCTTCCACTTCATCATATTTTCTAATGTTTTACTAAGTAATCATGTTGCAAACTTGTTTTTGTGCAAGCAGATCCAGAGCTTTTTCCCTAATCTGTGTACTCAGGAAGAACCCAGGCACTGCAGTTAGGAAAAAGATGAAATTCCACCATCCAGACACCCATATGCACGTCTAACTAATGGATGTCTATATATAAAGCCTCAAGAATGACAGTGTATTAGGTAAATCCTTAAACAGGATAATAAGTGATACTTAAAAGGAGTATTACCATTGGGCTGCCACTTTCCCAACCATAACATGACAAACAAGGAAAATGGAGAAATAGTTTCTTTTTCATTTTGTACTGGGAAGTTTGCCAGATCTGTTCATGGTGGGAGCTTGAGAAAAGATAAACAGTGCTGAAAAGAGATGGAATTACCACCTGAATTTTGGCATAAAAGTTGTGTCTCAATAGTGTCAGCTCATGCTTTCATCAATACATTATTTCATGATATTTAAAAGATACATTGTCTCTGGCATCATAAGAATAAAAAAGATTGCTTTTATGCTTGTATCAAGGCCTAATTCATAACAGTCAGAGATCTGCCTCTCCCAGAATCCTGGGGAAAGAAAAGCAATTACCAGATATTTACAGAAAACCTAGAAGAGTCACGCAAGCATACAGTGTTGAACCCAGACCACGGAGTTTAATTCCTCACCTATAGCAAGGAGCCATGTCCTACCCTCCACTACATGGTATTCCCACTCAGGAGCACATCCTACAGCACATCTAAAGAGCCAAAAATCCATGGCCAATCACTGTCTGACCTCCAATCTGTTGGTGGATTTGTTATTACCATCATTCTTAATTACCTCTGACATTTCACATATTTAGAAAACCCATTCACCCAGAAACATCTTTTGGATAGTCAGAAATTAAGTAAAAACTCTCTAGGGGATTGCTCTTATTTCTATCTTCTAAGCTCTTCAGGTTATGAATATTTTTCAGAAAGTCAGTTATTATCTCACCCCATCTAAAGTAAAACAGGAAGGGGCTTGTGCTATCTGCATGTGCCACAATAAAATTAATAGACTAAATGAGTCAACCTCACCTCATATCAGGACATTATTCTTGCCAGTATACAAGCAATCAGTCTTCCAAACAACAGGAACTTATTATGAACAATAACAAACTGAAAACAATACAAGCAGGCTCCTACAATTTTATGGGACCCTAGACATTCCATATCAGGAAGCCTCATTACAGCTGAGGTGTTTTCAGGTGAACTTTCTCAACAAAATATACATTTAAATATGAGGAGCAATAGCAACATCTTGGTTTGCTAGGATTGACTTAGGTCTTCTATGAATTCAGTGTCCACTCGGGAAATTAAAAGACACATAGTAAAGGAGCACCTCTTACTGCTAAAAAGTAAGGGAAAGGTAAAAGACACAGTCATAAAAACAAGCATATCGAAATAGCAAATCATCTAGTTTATTTCCAGTCAACTTGGAAGGCAAGGAATGAGTCATAATCTATGAACTATCTATTTATTTTCAATTCATGTTATGTTGTCTGCAGGTTTTAGACTAGAATCAATCAGAAGATGGAACAGAAAATATGACAACCAGCTATTGCTTTTGCTATTTTTGTAAGGCAAGTAAAGGCAGCATTTTAATATCCTGCTCTCCAAACTCTGTTTAAAAAATAAGAAAAACAACTGACAGAAAAGCAAAAAATGTTTTCTGTAAAATTCACAAGATGAGAATATTTTTTTTCTTAATCATTGGGTACCAATTCCCTTTGCAATCAAGGAATTGTGACAAGAAAAAGAGCAGAGCCTCATCTAGTCACTTGACAGTATCCAACATTTTTATCTTTCACTAGGGCGAAATTAAATTTATTTCATACTGGATAATCAATATGGTACTGAATTTCTAGTCAGGTAAACAATGATATTTTCCCATGAGCAAGAAAAAGCCTAAAAACCCATCACCATCCACATCTCTCCCTCTGACCCCTTTGGCATGTAGAAGAACATGGCAATTTACTTTATTTGTAGGAGAATACAGATTTTCCTGAAAAAAATAAAAAAGGTGTGTCTCTGACCATGTTCCCAATAAAAAAAAGTCAGACATCGTCTTATAATGAATTTCCCATAAATCTGAAACACTTTAAACCCAAAATTATTTCCATATACTATCAATTGTTAATATAAAATCTACTTAACAAGCCCATTTTATTATACCAAGTTCAGAGAAGTACATTATAAAATGCAGATTAAAAGAGCACTTCAAAGGTAGGAATGGGTCAGATAAATAAAGATAGTACAATCATATGATTTCGATACACCCTCCAAAAATGATAGCAAATGGAGATGGTGAAGAGACTTTGAGCCCTGCTGTCTTTTCCTCTAACAAATTTAAACTCATCTCCTCGTGCAACAGTAAACACAGTATTGCATTGCTGTCGAAAGTTATAACACATTAGGATTATTATTACACAATATATATATCATTATCAGAAAGAAGACGACTGGGTTTTACTGTTGCACATTCCGGTCATTTTAATAGAATGAATCGTGAGACACCCATCCCAATTCCACTCTGGTTCCTCATAAAGTGATGAGTTACCTGTCTGTGTACTCCTGACTCAGAAAATTCTGTCTGCTCTCTCGCAAGTCTCCACTTACCCCATAGATTCTCTGCTAGCTAGTCTGGCTTATGTCCTGCTTCATGGCTAAATTAACCCCTATGACTACTGGATTGAGTTGAATTGTTAGGAAAGAAATGCAATGCAACCTTGTTTTTTTTAGCACGGACTGTTTCAGTGATCTTTTGCACAGAGTCTCCACGCACGGTATTTTTTTCAGGACTGAGCGGGCTGCGAAGTGCAGCATGGTGTAGGAAAGAGCAGCCAGAAACTTGTGAAGTCAGCTCTGCTGCAGAAGAAACTGTAACAAAAGCTGCTCACTGGGAGAAGAGGGAGAAGCAATGTAAGTCATAGCTAAGAGGAACACCCTTTAAAAAAAAAAAAAAATCTATAAAACAGGACATGAAAAATTCATGAAAATTCCAATTATTGGAAATCTTAGAAAGAAAAAATCCTGTACATTCTCAGTTGAGACATTTTGCCACAGTCTGAGGCATGGCCTTTTCAAGGAGAATGCTGAAGTGAGTTTTCAGGATTTCTTTGCTTGTCCTCTGCCCCTTCAGAAGCTGGTCTTGGCCAAAAGGTCAGTCCTGTGGGATGGGAGAATCTGGGAAGCTTGGACTCTATTGCTCTAGAATACACCTGGTGCAGAAGGCTCATTTCTCATCCACCATAAATAAACTCAGAATTACTAAGAGACACACCATTAACTAAAAATTTTATGTAGCAGCTGGGGAATCGGCTGAGAATATAGTCATCAGTTGAGGTCTATTTTATGACCTCTGATGTAACTCAAACCATCAGTTCATATTGGCTCGGCCTTTCGCTGACAGGGACCATGTCACGTATCCCGCAGGGCGGCTGGAAGCCACCGGTGGACAATGGGGCGAGCGGCTGACACCGGCCACCGGGGCCCAGGCAGAACAATGCAGCTGCTGTGGAGGTTGGCCCTGTTGAAGGAAACTCGCTTCTCCCAGGTTGTCTGAGGGGAGGGACACTGAAGCAATGGAAATTCCCCAGCAGTAAAGGAGAACAAAAGAAGAGGTTTTGGAAGCTCGTGTTAAAAAGAGACAGGCTCTCTCCGTAAACCTGCTGGCTGCCAGACTCGGACAGCTTCTTCCAGGGCCTGAAAGAGGAGAGGAGGGTCCCCTGGCTGATACAAACCCACTCTGGTCTTCAGGACAATCCCTTAGGAAGCACAGATTAGAAACTACTCCCTTTAAGAGGACCAGAGCTTTACAGCTCCCCACTATTCCCCACAGGAACACAGCGTTGAGTGCACAGCCCCTGCCAAGGGACTTGCTCTGGCAAGAAGTGCCCCTGGGCCCAGCAGAGCCCTCCACACAAGAACCCACCACCAGCTACCCCACTACCCCGCAGTCGGGACCTGGGCTCCACACCAGCGCTGACTCCCTTGGTTTTGCACAGATCTGGAATTCTAGAGATTTCCTCCCCTGATTAAAAGGTGTGGCTGCTGAAGAAATCAGTTTACAGAGCCTCCAAATTCCTTACTCCCGTTGTCATTTGTCTGCAACAGGAGTATCTGTGAGGCCAGGGTGCGGGGAAGAGTGTGCTGCGCCACGGCTGGGGCTCGGCACTGCTCTGGGACCACCAAATCCCCCTTACTAGTAGGAATAACTCTGCAAGGACTCTGCACCTGGAGAGGAAACTTGAGGAGTAATCCATACATGCTAGATTAAAATATCTGGTGAAAAATTCTTCAAACCCACACATATCCTTCCCTAAAAAAAAAAAAAAGTTTAAAATAAAACTTGTGATTTTACAGCTTACTTTTTTTAGTAGTACAGCCTAAAAATGGGTGTTGTTACTGAAACAAAGGGTAAAATTACATTGATTTATAAATTCATTTAATGCCACAAAAAAAGAGCAGTGGCCAAGTACTCCGTTGACTGCCATGGCTTTTGGATCAGACCCAGAAGAATGCTGGAATAAGTGCTGAAACATTTTATTTTCTAACCTTTTAGTGGCTACTGCAAACAATGGAAAATACAAGCACATACTTAGAATAACTCTATCCTTTGCAAAATGAGATCACACCTAAAAATACTTCCTTTTGTTGCTGTAGAATTTCAGTTTATGATAATAGCTATTACACGCATATAGTGGAGAGGAAAAAATATCTCCCCAAATCCTGGGTAAAAATTTGATATTGCACAGTAGAGTTTCTTCTACAGAAGAAACTTTAAAATCCATAATGTTTCAGACTATTTGTGAAATAGTAGAATGAAAAATCCAGTTATTGCACAGATAACATGAAATAAGGTAGTAAAAAGGTCAGGGGATTGAGTTACTAAATTATTGCTTGCACCTACAAAGAGCCACATGATGATGATAATTCTTTGTATCAAAATTGTATCAAGTATTAAGAAACAACAGAAAAATGTATCTGAATTTCAGGCTTTCAGTTTGAAACAATTAGTGCTATTATTTATATCCCCACACATAAACCCAAACAGCTTGAATTTCCTGGGATATACATGTGCTATTAATTTTTAACTTTGCTCTAGGTCCAAGCCTGAATCACCAGGCCCTGTCACTTTCTAGTGCAGGGGTGTGTTTTGTCTGCTTGTACCAGAGGCTTTTCCAGTATCCTCAACATGCCAAGGTATTTTTCAGGACTTTTTAATACCATCTCCTACACTTAAATTTCCTCAGCAAGTTCCAATGCAGCTGACTTTCACAGCTGTGTTGCTGCGCTACAGATTTCAGCATTGTTTGACCAGAGAAAAGAGTGTTGGTTAAACTAAAATCTCCATTTAGAGTGATTTTCTTCGATGCTGTATCAGTTCCCTGCTGAGTAGCAGAGATCTAACAGTGAACAATATTTCTGTAACCCGAAGAAGAGTACATTTTTATAGAATAGCTCAGCACTGACCTTCTTAAGAGAAGAGCAGTATTATCTTACAGTTTTCTCAACTCCATTACATATAGAATAGGCTTGTATTTTAATTCTAAAATCCATTAAGATTCATTTCAAAGTGTACAATCCCCTCGATAGAAAGAAAAACAGAGAAGAGTAAGTGTAAAGTTGCTGCAGGAACAGAAATATGTCCAATTGCTTTAGGGAGCCCAGAGATTACCCTGTTCCCTTCTCTGCCAGTGGGAATTTTACCACTGACTCCAGTGAAGGCACAGCCAAGCTAGCGATTTTCTAACACTCAAAGACAATTATTCTTATTTTAAAATGCAGGAATAGCCTCTTGCTCTGGTCCAGTTCTCAGCCTGAGGCTGTAGTCCTGCCAGCACTGTTAATGTCATTGTTTGTCAAGCATATTCCCAGTCTTGCGTACACCCACGCGGGGCTCCCAGCTCCCGGCCGTGATGTCCCCCCCAGTGCATTGTTCCAGCCCCCCCTGCTTCCNCCCGTCCCCCCACCATTGTTGTCCCCCTACACCCACCCTGCATTGTTCTCACGCTCGCTGCCATCCCCACCTGGGAGGGACCCTTCCTCCTTCCCACTCCTTGCAGCAGCAGCTCAGGCTCCTTTCTTACCTACTTCCACATATTCCGCTGACCTATTGGCATCAAAGCGTTTTCCATTTCTGAAAGCGCATTGCATGAAGTATCAGTACTAAGATCTCACAGCTTCTGCGAGCAGTGGGCGCTCTGTTTTGAGAAGGCCAATCCAAAGTTTGTTTAAAGAACAAGAAGATCCTTATTTCATTGCTACAGACTTTCGATCAGGCCCACAATTAGGAATGATAGAAAGTTTTACAGCATCGTCAGAGAGGATATAAGAGGCTAGAGGAAAAACGTTGTCACTACAGAACAGAAATATGTAACGAGACAGACACATAGGGATCAATACTATTACATCTTCACCATATATATGTACTGAAACAACAGGCATGATTTACATGGGCTCCATTATTTTGGCCACTTTGCTATTTATTGCTCTCTATTTTAATTTTTACGTACTTACTATTTTTTTCCCAACTATTTTTTTAATGATACTTCACTTTCTGTGAAGTGGTACTTTCTGAAGTACTGTGGTACTTTGAAAATGATATTCCTTCCTTTCACAAAATCATGTTTACTGTACTGAGTATGATGTGTAAACTGTTATCCATGCTCAAAGTAGAAATGTGTACTAACCTTTGAGAAGAAGAGTAGCTCTATATGCTTAGACTAGAATACATATAGACACAAAAACAAATACCTCATTTTATTAATAGACAATTAATACATTTTGTATTTAAAAACACAAAATACTTGTGAAATCTTACCATGGCTTATGCGATGAAAGAAATAGTATGCAAAGTCCACTCCCAGAAGTGTCAAATACCATGTCCATGGCGAGTCCCAGGGCAGTTCAAAGAGTCTGTAGTTATCCCATACATAGATGTAACTAATTAAGTCAACACTTCTGAATAAAACACTGAAATAGAGATCCAAAATATTTTATCAATAATTTTGACAATTTTAATTTCAGAACCTTTTTAGTATATATTTACTATTTTTCAGCCAGAAGTCTTTTTGTAACACATAAAACCAGTGTCCCCGTTCTGCAACCTTGTCAAGTAATACTACTATTTACTTCAGTGGAACCTCTGCTTAACATCTACAAGGTTCTAAATCCAACTTTCCCCCACTCACCACCCATTATGCATACTCAAGGGCTGAAGCGCTCCTGTGCTCTGCAGGTGCTATGGCTGTTCCTGTTTTCCCAAATCTGAATGAAAACCCAACCTTGCTGACTCACAAGTCAGAAGTGACTGAAGTTTAGCAACAATTATGCTCAAACACTAATGTAAGACATTAAAATATTTTGACTAGTTCCATTATGAGGAAGGACAGGGAGGAGGACAGAACTTTTGGGAGCAGTGAAACATTCAATCTGCTCAGAGCATCGCTATACTAAAAGAGGATAAATGCAGCAGCAGGAGCAAAGCTCAGTGCCTTTGAAAAGAATAGAGAAATGGCAGGGTTTCCAGAAAAAGACAGAAGAAATCATGAATTTGCAAAGACAGGAAAGCCCACAGTCAGCAGCTTTTGCTCCAGCTGAGCTCCTGGACTACAGGGACTGAGTAGCTGTCCCTGACCTAACACAGGGCAGAATTAAGACCAGAAGGAGAAAGAAAGTAGCTCTGGGATGGGCAGGCCAAAAACAGTGGTAACTCTCCACAGCTGCTCAGGGTAATACAAATTTGGGTTGCCACAGTCACACGCTTTCCTCAGTACCCCCACCACCTCATTTCACTAATTGGGAGCCTTAGCCATCTCCCACAAATTGCTTTAATTTTGCTGGATGAGTTTCTGGATGGATCAGGAAGCATTAAACACAGCAAATGAGAGCTGAGAGGCTGTAGGCACTGGGGTAACCCAGGTGACAATTGGCTCAGGTAGCTGTGAAATGGTGCCTCAGCTGCAGATTGATATATATTTAAACTGGCATTTTCCTAAAAGAAACTACTCTACAGCAGGATTTGCAACAGCTTCCTCACACCTCCTCCTGCTACTTTCCTTTGTGGTGTTGCTGAAAATGTAGTGAAACAATGGTGAACTGAACTGCATCAGTGTCTGTAAAGCAGTGAGCAATTAAAAAAAAAAAAGTAGGGAAAAGATACTAATTGTAGGAAAGTCACACATATCCTTTTCTATGTATCAATGAATTAAATGCACCTGAGTTTAGGGCCTAAGAGTCAGAAATAAGATAATCATTAGCACCATCCTCTACACATGAAAAAATAATACAGTTCTCAGATGTTTTGCTCCTGGTATTTTTTGGGGGGAAGTGGAAGGATTATCAGCAACACCTCTGTACAAAGTTGTGCAAGGCTTTAAAAATCTATAAAATATGTTCATGGTTGAAGGAAGACGAAGGGATTCAAATTCACGGAGCTTCCAAAGGACATTGTAGACAGCATACATGCAAGACAGTACTTGAATAGAGGTGGTAACAAATTGCACATAGGTGTTACAGCCTTGCAAAATCTCAGCTGAAAGACAGACCAGTATCTCTCTTTCCCTTTAGTCTCACCTGGAACTTCAGCTTACATTGAAATCAGAGAAAAGATTATCCACGCATCTCTGTCCATGTCTGCTCATTCTTGTCCAAAAACCCTGCCTTTTTTTTTTCTTTTTTCCTTTATTTTTTTTCTTTTGGGTTAGATTATTTTTCATATAGATTACAGCATAGCCACAAAAAATACTTGCATCTGCAAAACTAAAATAGGAAATATACTCCTTCACCTCTAAAGCCTTGTTTCACACATCTGGAAAAGATCCCTGAAAGTAGTCTGGCCGTGCCCTGCCCTTTTGGGCAGCTACACTGAAACACAAGGGAACCTGAGCAAATACGGTTGTTTCAGCTTGCAAGCCATCCCTCCTGCCATATCAGAACTTTGCAGTCACCTCCATCTTTTCACAGAGACACCCATTCAGAGCTTTTATGCTTCTGGCATTAGCACCTCTGCCCATAAGTGTTTTCAATAAGGCTAGAAGAAACCACCTTGAGCTTCTGTGGTGCTACTTCTTCTATTAAAGAGGAACAAAGTCACCTGAAAATCCCAAGCTCCCAATATTAGCCTGCAAGCATAATAGCATCGCATCCACCACTTTATCCTGAGCAGTGAAGCATTACAAGTTGTTGTTCAGAAAGAAGAGAGCTAATATCTTTTCCACAGCCACGCGCACCTCTTACCCGCAACTCATTCCTACCTTATTATAATCATACCAGCTTTTCTGTTGGATAAATACAACAAAAAAATGGTGGAATTTCATTTCAGCAGCTCACACCCATGAAGAACATCTCTTGACTATCAAGGACAGGTGTATCTGCAACTTCAAAAACAAATTGGCTATGCCCAGAAAGTGGACCATACACACCTGGAACATGTTTAATTTTCATAAGAGCTGTGTTCTATAAATATTTTTAAAGAAGATTATATGTGTCCAGATTTTTACAATTCGCCTCATGAGGAATCTGTAAAGTTCAGTATAAATTCTCAATCCATTTCACAACAGGTCAGAAGGGAGCTGATATTATTCAAACACAAAGAAACGGGCATTTCTTAACATATTTTCAGTGACCAGGAAATTTAAAACACCTCTTGCAACATAGAGTATCAATTATTATTAGGTACTGTTTTCTTACTTTATTCTTTTGCTTTTATTAACACATAATGCCTTTGCAGTACATCCAAAGATATGTGACCTGGAACATTTCCTCCATTTTTGATCAGCTTTCAGTATTTCACCCTCAAGTCCTTTTTTTTTTTCCACAGGCTGAGGCCAAGGTGTAACACTTGAGCTAACCCTGCAACACATTTTTTATATATATTATTTGCTGCACATTCTTTCCTTTATGCTTCAATCACAACTCTACGGCACATAACATTAGCTGACTACCATAATTAATTTAGAGTAGCTCATCATATTACGATGCAATGTTGGAGAAAGAAGAGTTGCTTAGCTAAGTATTTTTAAAAAATTTACAGTGTGATAGATAGGAAAGGCCAGAGCTTGTATTCAAATACAATTCTGGAAGTTCACTTGGAGTTTTAAAGTTTTATATTCCCCTTTTTTTCTCCCTCAAGTTCCTTTTTCACTTCTTGAAAATATTGAAGAGAACTGAGGAAAATTTTTTCCTCATTTACATGTTATAACCATAAATGTGACAGAAGTGGATAGGTAAGACTTTTTTCATCTAGTCCAATCCTCTGCATAAGGAGTAATAAATCCTAAAACAGACTGTACATAAAACCTTATTATATACATTCCATAGATTTATTTTCTTGGATTTTGAACATTGCTGCTGAAAATTTTCTTATTACATGCAAAGTGCACTTAGGCAACTGTTTTGCCTTTGAGAGACAGTTCTTATCTCCTTGCTTCCAAAGCTCATATGTGCTTTACTCAATGGCAATAATATTTGTTTTTAATAAATCATTTCCCCCTTCACCTTCCACTGGGTCAGATTATCACTTCCTCTAATCAAAAAAGTCCAAGAAGGAAATTCTGGGAGATGAACTCTCCATGTGGAAATAAAGATCTACTTCTGGTAGATCCCTATGGGATAATAAAGGAGGGAAAAGGTGGAGGAAATTCCATTGGAAAAAAAGACAGCTGCCCATTTCAAAGAATACAAGGTCCCGTTTTGCTTCCTCCACCTCACAGATCAGCCACAGAGCCTGAAACCACAGCTTTAGAAAACTTCTTCCGTGGTGCCCAGGACAGTCACCAAAAAGGAAAAGGGTCAGAGACAGGAGCTGTCATCTCTCTTCCAAGAATGGAGGAAGATCTGTGTACCAAAAGTGAATACGCCAAAGAAACTGCCTCAGCTCTTACCACTATTGCAGTCACCACCTCACGTCACACTGGGAACTGACCTGGTGCCCCTGAGCTAAAAACACAACCCTACAGCTGGACCTACAAAAGCTCTACTCTTGGGGGCTGTAACAGACTTGCATCCTTGGAGGTCAGACACAGAGGGAAACATGTTAAGACACCCTGGTCACAGGGTTATATTATCATGAAAAATAGTGAGAGATTACTAATACAGTTTCCCCGGGTTAAATAAATTCTGTCTTCCTAGCCTGATTTGAACTACATGAATGTAAAGTTTCAAAATGTTGAACAAAGACAGTTTCTCAATAATTTGAAATTATTCAGACCATTTATGTAACAGCAGGACATATGAATAATTAAATGCTCTGAAAGTCTTTGTTTCAGAGTGGAAAGTAGAAGGATTTCCATTTCCAATGATACTCATAGAGCTTTCTTTTCCAGATGAAAAACGGGCTCCAGTCACAACTGAAATACACATTTTGATAACATGATTTCAGTAAAGAGAAGAAGGGGAGAAGGCGGTAGAGAAGCCTCGAGAAAAGGTCCATTTGCAAAACAAAGCAAACCTCCTGCAACTGAAATCCCCTTTTATTTCCTGTACAGGTGCCAGGTCTTGAACAGACACCCAATTTATTACCTTGTCAGCTGACTTATTAGGGTTGACACAAATCGAGCTGAAATACGCCTGACACACTGCAGTCAAGGCTTTTTTCACGCTTTAGCACAAAGCCAAACTTTCCACAAGGTGAAGGGAAAGGGAGAGGGAGCTGTGGGAGTTCTATTCCCTGTTTTCTATCATCAAGATGAATATGATCTCTTCTCCCATTCTGAATATGCAAAACCAGTCGTGAAATAACCCAAGGCTAAAAAATAATTCACCAAAATGATACAGCTGGGAAATTATTATCAGGCTCTGGAAAACCCTTGATTACAGGAAATAGCACCTACATTTTGAGAAAATGTTCCCACCAGACACAAAAGCTGAATCAAAGCCTCTCCTCTTCCTTAGTATGGCTTTCTTCTCCAGCATTTTAGCCTAAACAATACAAACCTCCAGTTTTCCTCAAATAGAGAAGAAAATATCAAATGCAAAATGAAGTCAAATGCAGGTGACTCAGGTATCCTTACTGGTTGTAATGTACACAGAATTACATAATATTTTGCCTGACCGAGCTGACCTTTGATTCACCAAAATTATTCCTGTTGCACTTGACTTTTTACCCTTTAATTTACGACACTAATATGCATTTACAGTAGTAGGTGGAATAAAACATGAAATTACAGGTTTTGGAAGAAAAATAACAAAACTCAGCTGTTATTATTAAGTTTTATTATTTATTATTATTTGTTATTATTAAGTCAAAGTCCTGCTACATAATTCAAGTCACTTGTTTATCTTGTTAATTCATACATAAATAAGCAATCAATTAAAAATACACCACAACTTAAGTATTTTCATTAGAAGTTCCACTGCCTTTAGTGACACAACCCACAATTACACATTATGCCCTAAGTTTATGCAAGCTCTTCAGGTACTCCTAATTACATTTTATCTTTACAAGATTAAAAATCCTAGTTTAAATCCTTCAGTACATCTGAGCTTCTGGCACTGCAGCTTACTCCTCCTCTTTTGCGAGAATGGAAGTTATATTTCTTTATACCAGCACACTGGGTAGTCAGTTGTTCCAGTGACTTCAGGATACACAATACTGGAATATCCTACAGTGTTGTGTCCTGAAAGGTAGTGGATCTGATTTTTCAATATTTGTACAAATATCACCATATGAGTGTAATCCAAACACCTGGTTAGAACTTCTTTCCACTTGAGGTTTGATTTTGATCTGAAGAGAGAAAATTTGCATTACAGTTTAAGTTAGATTGGGAACAAGCCTATAATATTCTCAAAGGTCAAAAAAACAAGTAATGAGAAAAGAGAAAAGGGTATTCTATTGAACTCAGATTGTTCTAGATGGATTCAGAAGACCTAAAAGAACTGGTAACAGTTCCTATGGTCTGTAAAAGCACAATGAAATAGCTTTAGTGAGACATCATAGCATATCAAATGATGAAAGGAGGAAAAACATTTACATGAGAATTTATATGGAACTCCCTTGGTCATACTTCTGAACCTTTAAAAAGACAGTTTGCTTTTGTCCATGATACGCAGTGGTGAAGAAAGTCTATTCTTTTCAGATCTGTAACACTGATTTACATAATCATGGAGAGATATTTCCCCCATTTCCATAACTTCTAAGTGTTGACCCAAGAAACTAGTTTGGCCGGCTCTAAAAATGCTACCCCTGTGCTCCATCTAGTGGAATCCTGATTTAAGCTTAATTCCTCTTTTAGCAGAGATGTGCTTCAGTCAGAAAGGTACACTATACAGAAGCAGTTTCTTAAGAGTTTTTTTTCAAAATGTGTGAAAACTGACACAATTTATCTTAAATCAAAATACAGAAACATGGCATGAAAAATCTTTCTGGGATTTGAGAAATTGGTATATTTTGTGAGCTACACAGACTACTGCACTTAATTAAGAACATATTTTCAAAAAGGGTAAACTCAGTTCACAGGATATACTTTTCACAGAAGAGCACAAGTGTATTTGAAAATTAACTCTGACAGCTTCTCTTTGTTCCTAAAGATATGGCAGGTGCAAAGCTGGGCTCTGACATTAAGAATGGGCAATCACCAAGCCATTTACTGGCCTCACTGTACAGAAAAAAGGCAATTCTGCAATACTGAGGTTGCAGATGAACTCGCATTCTGTGTAAGAGGTTACAACCTAAAAGAGTAATTGGATTCCTGACAGGTTTGTGTGAAATACACCAATCTCTAGTACATTATGGTAGGTACAGACTATCAGTTGTTTCAGTAAATTAGTTTGAGAATATCCCAGCTCTCCCGAATCCTGACTTTTAATGTAAGGTAGTTTATACGCCATTTTATTAGAAACTCCAGAGTTTTAAATTCTGGCCCAGAGCTTTTCTTAGTCATCACCACAGAGTAGCACTGCTAGAGCTGCTCACTGCTATTCCTGTGCCCTGCCAGGAGCTATGTCCACATCTGTGCTCTCCAGGCTGCTTCAAACAAATGGAACCAGAGTACCAAAATTCTGTAGTTTAAATCTCTGAAGATAATGCTGCTGGTGTGCCTGGGAAGGATTCACCATTGAAGTGCAGATGGTAAAAGGGGATTAGGGAGGTGGTGATGTGCACCAGACAGAAGGTGGGATGCATCTTTACTGGGCACAGCTGGATTTGGACTTGCTGGAGGACGAAGTATGATTTACACCAAATTTATAAAACTGTGTTAAACTGATGCAAGAAGAAGATAGGATATTTAATCCACACAGGAGTTACTAACTTACTGATTCAGTCCTACTCAATTCACCAATGCAAACCAGATTTAAAAAAACAAACAAACAAAGAAACAACAACAAACTAATTAGAACAAACAATAACTGTTTAGATAAGACAGTTACTGCCATGAGCTTAACTGAACCAATTTGAAAGTTTCCTTCCAGGGTCAGGTTTGCCTGCTGAAAACCCTACCAGATCCTGCTGCACAGGACTACCCTCTTACTGAATTTGTTTGTCCTACTCTAACTGCTTTACCTTCAGAAGATTACTGAGTTATTTCAAAACCTGTTCCCCTGACAGAGCTGCGAGGGCTGTGACCTTTGGGAAAATGTGGAAACAATTAACAGTGTATGTGGGACAGTGAAGCCATGAGGGTGCTCTCATGAAATATATAACCACCTAATGCTACTTGTAGACTGGGGGGAACGGGGAGATGAGTAGATTCTGTCTGTTCAGGCTTGTTACCTATTAAAAATTCTATTTTTGGGAACATCTATTGACAGATAGTGTATTAAATTGCCATAGCTAGTTGCTGCAGGCATGATCATGACTGCAGGTTCCACAGAGTCTGAACCAACAGCCTTGCAGCTCTTGGCTGCCCCATTCCCACCCCCAGACAATTTGCTTGTCTCTCTGCCTTAAGCAAATACCTTTTTGTTCACACAGTGAAAAAAATAATTCCACTTGGAATCAGATGAGCAGCTGAACCAACACAAGAGAAAGAGAAGACTACGTCAGTGAGTATGAAAGACAGACATGCCAGAAGTTTGGTTGGTTTAAGGGCATGGCATGGTACAGCAGCTTTACTCCCCATTTAACCAGGTTAAGTGATTACCTTTCCAGTTTGGCCCCATCTGCTCATCACTGCCCTAAGTACGGTGGTTACCAGCCTTCAGACCTGCCAGCATAATTGCATGCATAGCTGCTCCCTGACCTGGCTCTGTCAAAATGAATGCAGCTGAGCTTAAACACCTCTTTTATAGTTCTTGGGGGGCTTTTGTTTCTGCTTTTAGCGTGTCAGGACCAGGTTAGGGAGCAATTAAATGTGCAGCTATGTTGGCAGATCTGAGGGGGCAGCTGGATCAGAAGCAACACATCTGACCATGCTCTAAACAAACATCTGTCCAAAGCCTTAGTCAAACAGATGTGGAGAAAAAAATGTACCTAATCAGTCTGGAAGTGAAAATATAATTTATGGGAAACTGCATGTATCAAATTTTCTTCTACGAAATGCAATAACTAATTTATGAGATTATAATTTTCCATAGTCACACATGAAGTATCTAATAGATACTTCAGGAAACCAGCACATACTTTAAATGGGTAATTCCATGCAGGCAATTATTTTGTGTCCTCTCAGGACACTGCCGGCTCCACAGGGTTGTGAACAGCTTGCACCAACTTGAATGGTGTATGCTAATCATCTCTGCACATTGTTACTAATAAAAATTGAAACCTTTGGTTTCAGATTGCAATTTTACATATGCTATAAAGCAGATAACTCAGTAATGCTACAAATGCATTGAGTATTTCTTGTACTGTAACCCTGGCTGCATTTTTCCAAGCCTCTTTCTTGTGCTAGCACAAGATTTTGCATAGACACAGTAAGAACTGATGCAGGTTACTATGATGGGGAGGTTCTGGACCTGCTTCTTGGGCCACTTCACCACAAGGCAACACAAATGCTGATGCTGACAAAAGGGGAACAAAGGTACAGAGGGAGGAACAAGCAACCAGAAGTATCATCCAGTCAAAGGTGCTTCATTTGGCAGCATTGCTGGTGTAAAATCGACATGAAACTGCCTCTTCAAACCAGCTTCTGAAAAAAAGATTATTTAAAATCCAGATGGTGTAAAAATCTGAATACATTGGTCTACAGCAGAAAGCGGATTTATACTCCTTTGATTCAATTACTGCTGATGTGTAGATATCTGAGGATACATAAGAGCGATAACCAATCAAAAAACATTTTCTCGTTCCATTCTCATGTTCAACACTTCGAGAACTCTAACTTCCTCTGATTCAAAAAATCAAAGTAAATAATGTATACAGATGGTAGTGTTCTCTTTAGAAATTAAAAAGTTCATTGCAGACTTGACTGACCAAACTGTGCTAGACATTATATATATGAACCTTCATACCCTGTTGAATTGTGTTGCAGAGCTGAACACTAAAAATAGGCCACTGAGCATGAGCATAAAGAATGGAGACTTTCCCAACTAGTTTGAAAATGTACCTACCTCAGTTATCCCCCAAACACTTTTGTTGATTTGATTTATGTTCTGCTGCTTTAAAAGAAGAAATGGGTCAATATGAAATAATGCACATACTTGTAGAGTAGATATTTATACCCAAAATAAACTTTCTCTTGGGAGAATATTTTTACAGCAGCATTTAAAGTCTCCTGGCAATGGTTAGCTAGAAAAATTATTTATTTATTTATTTAGAATAAAAGTTCTCAGAAAGTTTTTAACCACCAACATTTAGGATGCTGGGAATAAGCTTACTAATTCAAATTTCTCCCTTTCCCCCAAATTACTTTTAATTGCATTTAACATTTAGTATTCATACATGCAGAGGAATGCATAGTATGCATTAAGGCAGAGAAAATTATATTTAAGAAATGTATGGATTATTTTACAAGAGATGATGTGTACACACAAAGCAGTTCAACTTACTACATGCTGTTGAGTCTAATAAGCCTGAAAACAAAACACATTGCCTTGAATGATTAGACTTTTCCTCTTGCACCTACATTTTTAATATTCGGCATACAAATATCAACAATTTATGATTTGCACTTTCTCAACAATGAGGTATGAAACACTAAATAAATACTGTTTTCCCTCAAGATAGGCAATACTTCTGTTATACAGACTGTGAAATGGAAAAAAATACTTAGAGGCTGAATCTGGTTTGTGACTCCTAATTTTTTCATTAAATGTAAAGACCTCTTTGCAATGACACATTTGAAGCTTCATTTTAACTAATAGACTGAAGCCCACCATTTTAGACTCAACCACAGATTTTTTTAAGGAAGTGGCAAACCATTGCTGCTAGTTGAGAAAATGAAAATTAGTCCCTGGGAGAGGATACAATCAATGGTGTGTTAATCTAACCTTCAGCTGTTAATGATTTGCACTACTATTTCCCCTGATGCTGTGGGTTCTGTTGAAATATTGTTTTAGCAGTTACTGTCAGCTTTCCCTACCTTTTTTCTGCCTGAAAGGGAAAGACTGAAGTGAAAGTCTTAGCAACAGATTTTGGCTGTGCTATTTTTTCCCCTTTTTTTTTTCTGACCCAGTTCTTTCACACCATGGAAGCAGAAGACAGAATGGTAAACTGTTCTGGTTTTTTTTCAATTCAAGCCTTTTTAGCCAATCAGTTATTCACAACTCCTCTTACTTACAAAAGAGCTGTTACACTAAGCAGTCACCATTAGAATTGTGATATTAACATGAGATAAAATAATTTAGGAAGTCTGTATTTTGCCAGATTCTTTCACATTCAGCCAAAAAGCTAAAAGTTTTATAAGTCTCCTTTTTGGAATCAACTGAGGAGGGTCTTGTATTTCCAGACATGACAACTGCACAAGCAACCTGGACGGGACTTCTTCTGCTCGTGTAGCAATAAATAAGTGTACTGATCTTGCAGATTTGCCTGATCCTGCAAGCTTTGAGTCCTTAAGGATCATTCTGCTCATTCAGTTGAAACAATCTTGCAAAAGAAAACTGCATAGCCTGCAAGCCAAATTCTGCAAAGTACAGAGTGCCAAAATAATAAAAGTACTCAGCACCTTGCAAAGCTACGTTCCACACACACAACACTAGTTTTCTCAGCAAACATTTCTTCCAGGAAAGAGTGTATCTGAAGTGGTTCAGTATTCTTAAATCCGAAAGGCCTTACAAAACCATTCAAACTTACTTTACATGTATCTCAGCCCCTTTATTTAACTTAGTTATGAATATTTCAGAAAAGAAAAGGTTAGTATTTAGCATGGTAAACACATCACATAGAAAATTTGGGTTAAGTTGAAGAAGCAACATTTTAACTATTTCAATATTGCTTCATGCACATTAGAAGAAGCTGTATCAGAGTTGTGTGTTGGTCACACAAATCTACTGTATTGATAAATATTTATCACAGCTTAAAACATAATGAAAAATTGAATATTGCTCCTTTCAGATCATGCTCACAAGTGATTAAGAGCAACAAAATGGTTTGAATATAGGTTGCACACTAGCTGCAAAAATAGCTTCACAAAATTCTCAACTTAGAAATTACTTCATGTTTGAATATTTTTCATGTTGAAAGCTCAAGCTTCTTATTTTCCAATATTTGATGAGTTTTGGAGAGTGTCCTTAAAAGGTTTCATCCCTGATATTTACTACTGTTAACTAACATAACCATCAGAAATTGTCTTTGTACCTCATGGACCTTGTCAAAATTTTTATTGATTAGGAAGCTTAAAAAAATTAACTAAATGTCAGACATTCAATAGATTACAATGTGGGTGGATTATTCATTTCAGAAAATGAGTGCTGCTAGCCAGAAGGGCTAATTTTTTTTTTTATTGTTGCTATACTTTTTAAATGTATTTTAATCAAGAATCTGGATTAAAGGAAAAGATTTCTAGTAAAACTTGCAATGACAAAAACCAGGGATCTCTAAGTAACAAAGACAACATTTCTTGGATTCAAGCTATTTCAGGAGGACCAAACGTATAATCCATGTATTTCTATATAGCCAAATATAAGAACATAGTGCCTATGAATGAGGAATGTAAGCCTCAGAATCCAAAGAAGTATTCAGGGATGAAGAATGGCTCAAAAGATCTGGGATATATATAAAGGGAAAAACAACAAGTAGAAATAGAGAACAAATGACTTCATTATTTGGCACTGATGTGGTAATTTCTGATATATGGAGTGCACTCGAGACATCAACACTAAGAAGGCTGAAAAACTGCAGAGAATTTAGAAAAAGAACTGTGGGAATAATTAAAAGACTTGCAAATATACCATATATTCAAGCTCAAATAATAAAAACTTTTCTTCATATAATGAAGAGATTTTATACAATTTGATGGTCATCTGCAAATTCGTACATGGGGGAAAAAAATGCAATCTCATCAGAAAACATGTAATACAATCTATCATCTGGAAGCTCACATCATGCAAAGGCAGATCTAAAAGACATTCCTTATAAGTAATTAGAGCTTCTGAAAAACACTCAGAAGTATTTATATAAAGAATTTACTATATTCCCTGTTACTGGAATCCACAGTTAACCCACAGTGGCTGTTCCTTTAAAATACAAATCTGTTCATGTCATGGGTTTACCAGCCCCCCTCCCACCCCAGGGTTGAAAAATAGTGAATTCCAGGTAGATTTCCAGAGCAAAGCCAATCACAAGTTTTAGTAACACCTCTGTGAATGACATATTTAAGAAAATGGAAAAGAAGCCTGTGGCACAGAAGAATTCCAGCCCAAAGGAGAACAGGAGATAGCAATGTAGCCTCCAAGGTCAGAGTAGCCGGAGGGAGCAGGAGAGGCCTGAGAGGACCCCCTCTCCCCCTCCAGCAGGGGAAAAGACTTAAAAACTAAAACCCCTGCCACCTGTGGGAGATTATTTGGAGTGAAGAGACCCTCCTGCAGCTCATGAGGGAGCCTGTGCCAGAGCAGAGGAGTGCACAGAGGAAGCTGTAACTCTGTGGGTGGCCTAAGATGAAACAGGGTCTTGCTGGAGACCTGTGGCCCTTGGAGAGAGAAACCTACGCTGGAGCAAGTGTCCTGGGTAGGACTTGTGATCCCAGTGAGGGATTTATGCTGCTGTAATTCATTTGTGACCCTAAAGGACAGCAGAGTATGGAAGAACTGTTGTCCGAGGGTAGACTCACATTGGAGAAGCTCATCCAAGGCTGTCTCCCGTGAGAAGGGACCCCACAAGAAACAGGG
>VXAY01003846.1:309453-378221 GCA_013399855.1 Oxyruncus cristatus | reverse complement strand
AGAGAGAGAGAGAGATTTCCAGCTATGGCCGATCGGAGCTGTTGCCCCAGAGATAATAGAAGAAAACTTCCAAGTGCTGCAAATTTGATTTAGAGGAACTGTAACCCTGAACGTAAAGAAGAGGCTTTTCTCCTCCTGGACTGATACAGGGGGGAGGGATAATTTTGTAAATACATAGAATTTTCTTCATAAGAAAACCTAGTTAGAATTGTTGTATATATTATTCTTTAGTTTTTATCCTGCTAAGTAATAAATTTAATATTATTTCCCCACGTCAAGTCTCTTTCGTCTGTATAAAACTTCTCTTATAGCAATCATGTAAAAAGTTTTAAAAAAAATTGGTCCAGAGTAAACCCATAATAGTTCACTGTGAACTAATTCAGGTAAATCTTACGCATTTACATCAGTGAGTAGAGTGTATGGTCATGTTTGGAACAATTCTCTCAGGAATTAAAATCCACTGAAGTCAAACACAAGATAATGACTGCATTCAAAGATCACATGCATATTCACAATTCTATCAATCCGGTTATATGCACAGAATTTTGTTTTTAAAGGCTAATGAAAATAGTAGACCTTCTTTTTCGGTTTTGTTTTATTATCTTCTTTCTGTGTTTTAATAAAAGAAAACTCAAATTTTAACATATAGTCTAACATAAGATATAGTCTAACATAAGATATGGTCAAGTCAGCTGAAATCCCAAAACTGGCAAAAGGTGACAGCCAGATGAACAGAATCAGAGCTGAACAATATCCTGCAAGTATCATATTTAGCCTTACAGATTAGAAAGACCTTACACACTTTGCTAAAACTAAGTTGCATAAAGAAAGAGCCAGATGCCTCGTTTAATCATTTTGGGTTATCAGTAACAATTTCAATGTATAATTCTCTTTTCTTCCTTCTTAGTGATTAAAAAGCAATCTCAAGATTGTATATATATACTTACTCTGGCAGTCGAGACAGGATACCTAAGGAAAGAGAACTTATGCCATCATTAATCCGACCCGACAGTTTACGCTTCTGAATCCAGCTGACAGCAAATTCCAGCCCAATAAAAGTAATGAAGAATGGAATACTCTGAAAAAAAAGTTTGAAAAAAAAGAAGTCACAACACAAAAAAAATTAGTTTCACCTTTCCAGCAGCCAGATGCTTCTCAGATTGGCTAGCACCTTACTAACTACTCCTGTTATAAAGCTCTTACAAATCAGAACAACCGAGGCTACCATTTAATCCATAGCACCAGCATAAATCCATTGCAGTAACCTCCAACCACAGTTTTCTTTTGTATATACTGCACATGAACTGTTAAAAGGTATGATAACAAAACACAAAAGTCTTTCCAAACATATTTCTCATATTCAAGGGAATCAGTGAGAGCAGCAACATTTGTGGATTTCTCTAACGACAAGGTAGAGCAGAATCTGTTTTTTATTTGATATGTACAAAGTTTTCTGAATGTGTTCAGCCTCTGAACTTGGCATCCAACATTATTATCTGAAAGGCATAGTAAGGTGAGTTTCTTTCTACTCAGCATTTCTGTTGCCATGCTTTTTGCTTCAGACAGCAGCAGCTCTTCCATATGCGTTTTCATCAGAGAACCCAGTAACTACCCAGCCCATTCCAATTTTTGCAATACGTCTTCTTTCCAGACTGAGTAGCAATAATACAATGTCCCCCTTTTTACTTTGGATTGTACTGACTATAATTAATTTTCTGCTTTTCTGAAACAAAGTATAATGATGAGCAAGACTGAAACATTTCTCATTCAAAACCGCTTTAGTCTATGATTCAGTTCTCACTGTCCATCTTGCATCCCCAATCAAGTGACAAGTTGAAAATGCACAACAGAAGCATCCAGTAGTGAAAAGGGTGGCTATGACTAGTAGTAGCACTGGTAATATTTTAGTGACATCGTTTTTCACCAGCAAAGACTCTTACACCTGTTCTCAAACTTTCATCATCACAGGCAACAACAAAAAAAAAAGCCTCTAATAACAGTAATTGGTACAGCATATACTTTTTTTACTAACAATGGAGTCCTAACAGTCCTTGTACTTCATGTGTGGAAAGAATGAAAAGGCAGCAGCCACATATTAGCCACTGCCACCAAAATCTAGAAGGCCTGTGACAAGGAAAATGGAAAGGAGTTATCAGATCTCTGTGTCTGTGAATAGCCCTTCAACTGCATCCCTCGCTCTGTAGAAAATTTTTAGGTGACCTTTGAGACGTTTAGACAATTTCTTTTTCATTATATTAAGGCATAAAATTCCCACCATGTTTTGCAAGGCAAGAGAAATGCAAGATCAGTGAAATGTTCTGCACTGCTATGGGAGGCACCACACTGCCAAATTTGCCCTGTTAACTCTTCTGCTACTTTTGCCCTCTTCAAACGACCTGCAAACACATACAGCATCACCGACTGAAACCCTCCAAACTGCACTGCTGCAGGAGAGAGGCTGCTACTGCCTATACAACATTTTAATGGAAGAAGCATGTTGCCTGTGCAAATGCCATTGCATCTTGGAGGGTGCTCATTTTTTGTTGCCAAGTGAGATATGATCTGGGAATTCCTACCAGGCTGGGACACTAAAGAGACTAAGATGGATATAGACCAGATTGCTCAGTCGAAGAAGAATTGGATGATTCAAACCATGCAAGCAGCAAGAGATTTATAGCGTCTAGGAAATGTGAAAGTTCATAAACTTCAACAGCACAGGGTTAGGTTACAATAACAGATGAACAGAGATTAACATCAACATGACACTTTTTAATTTAGGTGCCTAGCTTGCTCTGGAACAGCATTTTAGGTGTATAAAAGCCTGTTTGGGGTATGTATTAAGTGATGATACAAAAAACTCAGAAAGCGAAGGAAGACCGATGCATAAAGCCTAAACAGCATCCAAGAAAACCAATGTGGTAAATCTTTCAATATTTGAAATCAGTAATAAGGAAAGAAATGAAAAGAAACCCCACTACCTTCCATTTGAAATCAGTGAAGCATTCTAGGAAAATATAAATACTTCTTTGTTCTGCTCTATCTAGCTACTTCATTCCTGAGTAGAAAAGACTTTTAATGTACTTTTCTTAATTGATATAATCAAAGAACAGATTCCTAATTTATCAAACAAAGACTGATCACCACAGCTGTACATTCCATCAGAGAAAAAAAAAAAAAGTTTAATAAGAAAAACTAAGGAACACTATTGACCACAATATTAGGAACCAGATCTAACACAGACTACAAACAGTTTGAAGGTATGAAACAGCAGAATCTGCACAGCAAATGGAATGGGCTCAGGACAGAAAAAGTGGGATGCTTTGTTCATGAAATGAAAACAGTTAATGGGAAATGTACAATGTCTGTACTCTATGTGATGATTCACTTCACCCAGCACTCTCTGAAACAGTTAAAGCACCTGACTTTATACTAATACACACTATTATAACTGCCTTCTCATTGCCTTAATCAAATATTTTCTTCCCTCTGTGAAGCTGTGAAACAGCCAAGCATTTGACAGCACTTTTTGACCTCTCTACCATACATTGCATTAAGCTTTGTCCAAAGCAGATCAAAGGGATGAACTACGTCAAGGCTAGTATGTATTATTTATGTGACCATAACATCTACTGTCATGGAGCAGGATCATACTGTGTTAGATACAGCACCAACAGAATGAAGAGGGATTCCCTGTCCCAAAGGGACATCCTGTCATGTAAGGATGAGATGTAATACAACAGAAGGATACTGCACGTAATTCAGGAAAAAAGGATACAGTAAGAGAGAAAATACTCTCATCAGCCTAACTGCTACTTTTTTTTTTTTTTTTTGCTTCAAATTAAAATGGCAGTGAGGACATTTAAGAAACTGTTGAGGATGGGTAGCTTTGCAACAGTTCTCAACAGCTGCCCCTACAAACAAAATGGCACAAAGTTAAGAAACAGCCACTGTTTACACCACAGGTCAGAGACAGAGGCCAGATACTTTTGGTATCTTCTGGTCTATGTTTTACTCTCTCTCTGTTTCCAGTTGTTGGGGTTTTTTTCCTTCTCCCATCACTAGAAATACTCAACCAAGATTTGCATTAGCTTGTGGCTTACTTGAATGACTGATCCATAACTTGAAAGTACTACTCCGAGCACTTAGAGCGGTTCAGAATGCAAAGAACCATTTTAAATCGGTTTCTGCTTTATATTGTTGCAAAAAAAATAAAATTATAAGCTGAAACTCAGCATACATTCATAGTTTTATTGCTTTTCTTGAAACAGTTTCTATTTTCTTAAAAGTCCCAGATTCCTCTAAGATTCTCAACTTTCAAGTAAAACTAAATATGAAGGTTCTGTGCCTCATTATTTAGAGGCAAAACCTAAAATGTGAATTGAGTTTAAATGTGAACTTATTTTTTAGGCTCTCGAGAGTAAATAGAAGAGGAAAAAATTATTATTAAATTGAAAGCTTTCATTTTGGGGTTGACATTATGAAAATTATGAATTTATGGTTCATGAAAACTATATCTGGCAAACAAAAAGCAGCATTCCATATGTCCATCTGTGGATCATGATAAAATTAAAAAAAAAAGGCAACCAAAAACAATCAACAGAGTATGCAGAGTCTAATCTTATACCCATAGCAAAGAGGGTGCTCTTAAAAGGAAAGGGCAAGCATCAGTATAGATTTAGAAGTCAGGATGTTCTGCCCTGCAGAAGGAAAATCAATATACTTTCTCTTCTCATAAATAAGGGAAAATCAAGGGGTTTGAATTCTACCTTCACATTTTGTCACATTTATGTGACAAAAACTCACATAAAAATAAATTCGATGATGATAACCCAAGATTCAGTCCCCTTTTCCCAGAATTTTGAAGATTGGTTGAAAGGGTGACTTTTCCCTGGGCACTGCTGCAGAGCTTTTCTACTTGTCGATGGTAGCAGCTGACCAGCTCATGTTTTAAACAGGACTTGGGGCCTTCACATACAACTCTGCCAACATACAGAGCACAATGCAGGGACCAGGAGCTGTCCTGACTCTGAAAATGGAAGTAATATAACCACAGACAGAAAGTACACTGCACAAGTTAAGGTAACCAAACCATTCTGTTCTCAAATTCAGAGCTGCTTCACCCACTGCTGTCATTTCCTGCCCAGTCATAACAGCACCGACTAAACTCCAGCTCTAAGTAGCCACTCCTACAAAGTGCATATATTTCCTAAACCTCACAAGGTTTTGCAGGTTCTGCTTGGTTTTGCAGATCATTAAACCCATGAATACTTGAATGAACTCGGAGGTTCTGCCACCTGTCTAATTTTGGAAGGTGCAAACCCCCACAGCTATAGCCATGTGATCAACTGTACTAGAAATAGTCTGTCTAATATACATGATAGATCACAGATCCAAGAAGCAAATCTCACTTCTATAGAGTGTCTCTGGGAAAAAACAAAACAAAACAAAAACAAAACCAAAACAAAAAAAAACCACAAACACCACTGTTTAGGAGACGCTAATGTAATCAGTAGTTTGTTTCACTCATGCATCATCATGATTGTTATTTGAGCTGAGGCCTTCATTTAATATCAGCTCTACACTAGAATAGTTTTTTTCTTCTGTGTAGGGTTGAGCTCAAACATCCACTTGTACCAACCTCCATCTGCACCAATTCAAGGGGCTACCACTCCAAGCCCTCCTTGAAAGGCTCATCAGTCCACTATTAATCTACTCCTGATGATTCCAATGGATATGCTGCTCTTTCAGTTGTTCCCTAAACAGTCCAAGAAAAGCAGCTGGAGAGGGCCTATAGATAGTTACCTTCTGCCCACAAACATGGCCAGAAGAGGAAGGATGAGCACTGCCTAAGCTCAGACCAAAGCCATAGAGTTAAAAAGTTATACCACTAAAATACTTTCATACACCCACATACCCAAGCATCAAAATATCTGTTCTAGCAACAAATGTACTGGCCAGAAGGGAAATCTAGCTCAGGTAACTCAAGACAGGAATTATAGGAAAGTGTAACTGTTATGGGAAACCCATTTTTAGTGCAGTTTTTTGTGAGATATTCCTTTAAAAACTTATCACAACAGTGCTCTACAACAGCATAAGTATGCAGGCACTTTTATAATTAAAAGAAGTATTAAGAATCCTTACACAAACTTACAGCTGTGTGCCCAGTATAAGAAATTCCACGTTTGGCCAAGGTCTGAGCTTAATATTTCACACAGGAGAGGAAAGCCCAGAGATGTTAAGGAATGCTGCTAACAAGAAAGTGAATGATACTCTTGGAAATTGGACTGAGATAGTAGATAGAGCTGGAGAGAGATATCAGCTGACAAGGCAAAACCATCAACCTCTAGAGTCTCCTTGATCATGGCGCTATAGCTTAGTTGCAAAACACCTCTGAGGACAGCAGTCCATCGACCAGGCACAGGCTGTGCTTGCAGTAGCTGTCTGCTTATGCTGTCCAAAAGGGCAACCTTTGCTGATAACATCCATCAATGAGGGGCTGTTGCATACTCCAATTCCGAGAAAGCTGCTGACAGTGTTACACTGCCCAACCCTGCAAAACCCATGTCACCTCCATTGCAGCCTGACAGCAGCTGCTGCACAGCAGTCCAGGGTACACCTGGCAGAGAAGCTGGTCAGAACTACCAAGACCCATGTAAAAAGTTCGGATCTTCAGTGAAGTTGGGCTAGATTTACTTTGCCAAGGGCAAATAGAGTTTATCTGCCATTTCTGCAAACAGCTGACATCGATCTGGGTTCAGCAGGAGCTGACTGTCAAGATACGTGCAATAGGCACAACAGAACAGAGCAAAGGTACCTTCTTGGAAGTGGATAAACTGGCAGGGCAGGAGTGGAGGGAGGGATATGCTACTGCCTGCTGACAAGGGAGTTCTCATCCCTGACCTCTGTACTCTTGCATTGGAGCTTTAGGACACAGCACTGTCCCAGCACAAATATTAGTTCTCAATTCTCTTAAACAAGCTTTATTTTTTATTTTAAATGGAAACTTTTTATTTTTCTTTCTTTGACTGAGCTTGTAGCACTTGCCTTAAGGGCTCAAAGAAACCTGACTTTTTCTTGCTTTAAGAAGGGTAACAGCCGAATATAGCATCATGTTTTCTGGTTTACTCCGTTCGGTTTGCTGTCACTGTTCAGCTTGTCAGTGCTGCTGGGTATAACATTATCATCAACCCTCAGATATTTGGGGTACTTCTCTGAAACCTTCATTTAAAATACATGAAGATGGGCGGCACGGTTACTCTGGCAGCTTACAGGCAGAAAGCCCAGGAGTGAAAGCCGTCAGAGAAACACGAGGTATTTAATATTCATTTAGGTGCCCTTTCGCGGACATCGTTTCTTTGGGCCGGCTGTGGTTTTTGACAGAGGCGCAGGTGGGCGGAGGGGAGGAAGGCGAGGGCTGCTGCCGGGGATGGGAGAGGAGGGGACTCTCACCTTCTCCACGTAGTCGGGCACCTCCTCCAGCGAGCGGAAAGAGCTCTCGCCGGGTGGCAGCGCGTAGAAGAGGGCGCGGAGCTGCTGCCCCGGCGCGGGGGCCCGCGGGCCGCCCTCCTCGCTGCCCGCGGCCATCGCCCGGCCGGGCTGCCCCCGCTCCGCGCCGCGGGGGCGCACAGCGCGGACCGACACACCGACAGACCGCCCACAGCACCGCAGCGCTCGGCCCCGCGGCCTCGCCTCCTCACCCCGTGGAGCTGCGGGCTTAAGGGCTTCTGTGGGGAAAGCCTCCCGTTTCTTATTTCTCTGTATCGCGCTGTTTTGGAGGGGTTCTTTTTTGTTTGTGTCATCACTGCCTGGCCCACTTCTGGAAGTTGAAGAAGACCCGCAAACACCTTCCCTGCACACCCTAGCTCCCCTTGCACCCTCAAAAATGTCAGAACCTCAAAAAACAGCAGAGCTCAAGCTATCCTTTCTTGCTTTTACATGGATTTATACACACACACACATACAAAAATACTGTTCAGGTTTTGACTTCTGCATAAAAATAAAATGTTAAGGTATTTGAGAAACAGCCCAAGGTGTGCTTTGTTGGCTCCTTTGTTCAGCTGTATGGGTCAGTCCAGCATTCTTGACCTTAAAACATTCTATTTTTAATAGGGTTTATCACAGCTCCATTTTATATAGCTTCAATTAACATGACTACACTGAAGGTAGCCTCTAGAATCCATCAATCACGTTCTCATTTACAAAGGAATGAAAACTAGGGAAATGCAAAGAAACAGTGAAAACAAGTGTATGCTAGATCTGTATAGAAAATTACTTTTAGAAATGGGAATGACAGGTTTTTACATTCAGCGCTTCCAATCTGAAGCTAAAGAGCATGTCAAATGTTTGTCAGTCATATTTGATGTTTGATGTTAGTACAAATAATAAGCTTTGTGATAGATGAGCCAGAAATAAAAATGCAATGTCCCAACAATTCCTTCATTTCAAATGTTCACTTCTGCTTACAGTCTGCAAAAGAAATGGGCTGTAAATCCTGCTGTTAAGGATTTTACCACAATTTAAATTCTGATAGTAATTAAATTAAGAAAAATATTTTACTTTGAATCAACCCTTAATTTCGGAAAGGAACTATGCCAGATAATTTCAGCTGAAGTAGAGCAGAGATGACAGAAAGTCACTGGACATATCAATAAAATATTTTACTTTAAAGTGAGCAAGGCACAAGTATTGTAAAGTGGCAGTTGGGCACTCAATATATATAGTTTATACTTGTATTATGATATAAGGGAAAAAAATAATTAAATGCTTTAAAATTGCATCCTAATGTTCTCAACTTCACTGATATATGATAATCTGAGGTTCTTCTAGAACTCGTTATTAACTTCTAAAATCTCAATCTAAATGAAAATTCAAAATTTACTCAAAATCACACAAATAAACAGCATTCTGACTAGATCTTCATTGCAAGTAATGACAGGAAAAAAAAAGAACAAAAAATAATTCCTTGTAATTTAGATTAGCCTCAGTATTTTCATGACATTAAGCTCACATTCAAGCTCCTTTGACTCACTGTAACCTCAACCAGACCCTCTCAGCAGGTCCTTCTGAGCACCTTCATTGTTCTGGTGCTGGTGTTCGTCTTGCTCCACCATCAGCTCACAGAGTTAGAAATGGCCTAAACTTAATCCCATGAAAATTGTAATTATTGAACTGTATTTAGGGACCATTCAGGGGTAAGATCAATTCGCAGGGAAAGAGAGCCCATGGCCATACAAGCTGAGATACATTTCAGGTACCATGGAACTACTACATCATATCACACCATTCTGGGAAATAAAATAATCCATCAAGTTTTTAGGACTTTCTACTTTCTTAAAAATTATTATTTTGGACACTCATTTTCATTGTAAGTTGTCACTCCAATATCACTGCACTGAAGCTCTTGCTTTCCAAACCAAAGGAAGGAATTTGGACTTGATCATGTTTCACAGGGGAAAAAGACGGGTTGTGTTTTCCAGCTTCTATCCATGGAAAAACAGCTGATAGCACTACGATAGCTACACCTCTGGTGAGGAGAAGAACAATTTAAAATCTTATCTGGAGCATCTATAAGTGTTTGACAGGCTTCAGTAGTCTGGCTCGACAAAACAGCTGTACCTGCTGTTTTCTGCTTATGACTTGAAACTTAGTATGCAGTTTTCAGTGCTCATTCTTTTTGCTGTTAGGGAAAAAAAAGAAAATAAATCTCCCAGAAATGTTCCTTTATTGGAGGCACTGACCCTCTCCCAGACAATGCTACCTCCATTCAGTGACCTTGCAGAATTTTTTTGCGAAAGTTACTTTTCTTTATTATTTTATTTTCTACAAAGAGTTAATCTGCTTTTTTTTTCCTCTTCACAACAACAAAAAAATAGAAAAGCTGATATTTCCCATTCTATACTGCCATCAAAAATGCAGAAGGATGTTCTGTCTGGAGACTGGGATTCTGCTGTTGACTAGTAGATCATTCCAGTAACTAAGGCAACAAAGGCCTCTGTTCTACTTAGAGGAAATTGGGAAGCTGGCCTAACATGATCTGTAGGTGGATCATATTTTGTTTTCTCTAAAGAGCTCCATCCCACCCACTCCATGAACAGAGAACGCCCAGAGTCTTCCTGTTTGGGTCTCTCTAAGCACTAAAGCAGCACTAAATAATAAAGTCATAAAGGGAGTTAGGGCAGGTTGAAATTGGGATGGGCTATTTAGTCTGCCTTGGCAGTCATTCACAGCAAACTGAATCATATCCAGAATGGAGCTGGGCCGAGTATGCTCTGTTTATGTAGTAGTATCTTTGAATATAGAAATACTTTATACGATGAGTACACTGTGACAAGCACCTGTCAGAATAATTTTGTATCACTACTCCGGGTATACAGCACCTATGCTTGGCAGTGGATGAAATTAGGGGAGCACTAAGTGCATCAGCATTATTATAAAACTGTTGTTACAAAATATTTGCAATGTTTTCTTTTTCAGTGATAAACCCTACATCATACAGTACCATTTAAGAAAAACATAGTCATGTTTAATTTGTTGATATTATAAGCATTATGTATTAATACACACTTCTTAATGGTAGCATGCTACTGACTCAAGAGACCTGAAGACAAGGATGTTTTGAGTATTAATCAACATCATGCTATGTACTTGGCCACTCACTTACTGATAACTTCCCATTTCTTCTGCACAGGACTGGTAACCATAGAGCAGTGTTCCTATATGATCATTCTAAATTATTTAATTCAGTTCAACTTGTTAGGAAAAATCAATTTATTCCAGGGTTGCCAAGACATCCAACAAAAATAATACACCCTTTAGTCAGTCTGTTGGTGATAAATGTACATACTAGTCTCAGAATTTTATCCTCTTACATTTGTGTGTTAGAGAACCTATTCCTGATCCTATAGAAGGTTATTGTTCATTAGTTTGTTTTTCTTGGGGGTTTTTGTTTGTTTGGGGTTTTTTTTTGGTTTTTTTGGGTTTGTTTTTTTTTGGGGGGGGGTTGTTGTTTGTTAGGTTTTTTTCAATGCAGTGGTAGATCTGCTATCTTCTCTCTCTTATGGAGAAAATATTTTAATTTTTTTTTATTTTTAAAATTCCTTCTATCTTTTTTCACCTAGTGTATTGACCTTGGGAATCATTTGCACCTTAGGCTCTGGTCCCCTCCTTAGCTGAGCCAGATGCTGATTTTCTCCTAGAACATGTGTGGGCAGCACTGTTTTCTACTTCTTTGTTTTTAATTCCTCCATCCTTTACTTTTCCCTGGCACTGAGACTGACAGAATTGTTCCATGAGTTTATTTCACAAATTCACATAGCAAGAAATCAAGCCAGAAAATAAACAGTTTTATATTTCTTTTCTACTCTAGTGAGCTAAGTGGCTGAAGAGAGTGTCCATGGAGTGCAGGAGTTGCCATGACCACAGGAGAAAGTGCAAGACCACACAGCTACAAACCAGAGATGAGAGAATGAAATGGAAACAGGACTTCTTCATTTCAGCAGCAGCAAGTTATTAGAGCAACTGAACAGTTCATGGAGTCACTGCCTCCTGTGCATTTGTCAAAAATATGGCTTTGGCAGGCTATCATATGTCAGCCGCAAACTACATCCAAACAGTTGATGCTTCCTTCACATCAGCACTTCAGTACCTTTGTTTCAAAGTTCTCCTTTTTTTTTTTCCTGTGGAAGGTCAGTCTCTACCAGGATGGAATCTTTTTCAATTATTTGCCTGTGTTGTATATACTGCATGTTATGGATTGGTTTTGGTTGGACAGGAAAGTTCCCTGGTTTTGTGTTCTAGCTGCCACACATAAATGGGGTCATGGGACATCTTCTGGAAGGACAGGAGAATGGTGTCTCTGTGGGATCCACAAGGGACCACTGGGCTGCAAGGAAGCCAGGAGGGGATAGTTCAAGGGTTGTAGCAGATGAAAGATGTACCATGACATGAGGAGGCAGAGACCTGATCAAGAAGAGGACAAGAGTGGCCCAGAGCCGCAGGAGGGAGGTTATCGTGGAGACAGAGGAACTTTACAGAGGTTGCTGTGGAAAAGCAGCTGAGATTGCAAGCTGAGACATACACACACTGAAAGTAATGGCTCACCCTATTAGGATACAGTGAGCAGCAAGAATTGGTATTCATGCTCTGTAGTTTTTATTAGTCCTCAGCAAAAAGCTCAGTGTTCTCTATTTCAGAAGCTACTTCAGTTTAAATTTTTCTATTCTAATAAAGCAATGTTGGGGGGAAATCCTTTTGGTGTGATTGCTCTGCTGTCTGGGAAGACAGACAAGGAGGTAAATCCTGGAGCTCTGACTGATTTTGAAGACTAAATCACAAGCAGAAAGCCCTGTAACATGTTTACTCATTAGCCTTCTTGAACAGTGCTGTAACAGTAAGTTCCAAAAAGAGCCTAAGTAGTGGTTTCAGCCCACCCCACCTTCCAGCTGCATATTGTACACTCTTGGTACTTCCTTGTGCAAACCCTGGTGGTCATTAGACACTGTGCTGAGCCATTTTAACATGCTCCATCAATGGAAAAAATGGCCCAACAAAGCACTAAAACTGGCTTGAGTTGTTCTGGTCTGAAGACAAGAGAGAGATTCACAACAGAATGGATGATCAGGACAAGGTGGTAGTCTAGATTCTACCTTGCTGAGGAAAGCTTGGGAACTTCAGAACTTCAACCTTACCCATCTCATATCTGAGCTCTGTAGAAAGATTTGTCCATAAACCAGCACATGGTCTGACTAAATTATTGTTAATCGTTTGTCTGCATGACTCATCACCTGGGCTGTCAGCTGCTCCTCATATGCCCCATCTACTGGGTGCTCACCTACCAATCTGCTTAAGAGGTGAACCCTTAATTAAGGAAGTTATTGGCACTCCCTGAAGTTCTCTTATCTCTGCACAACCTCGAAGAAGGTCCAAGAAACTGCTTTTAAGCCATGAGCAGCCCTATACTGGCTGACTTGCTCATGCCCAGCTCTGATGCAGACAACCCAGTTGCCTAATGAGTTGGGGAGCAGTCATCAGGGTGCTTGGGCAAGCTGAAGAATAAGGCAGACACAATGTTGAGGTATTTTTGTAACATTTTCCATAATTTTATGCATTTGAAATACTTTAACCATTTGTTCTTACTGAGGAAAAAATGTGTTGATTTTTTTAGTTTGGTGGGAGAGGGGATGGGATGAGAGTTACTGGAAAAATAAATTCCATCTTCAAGATAGATCTGTAAAGTCACTTTAGAAGAACAGCCTCCCCACCTGTTGTATTTTTCCAAATGTCATTTGGCATGTTCTGCTGTGCAATTTCTTGCACCTTTATTCTGAAAATCTTATTTTACTTTAATTTATTAGGAACACTAGGATTCAGGTTGCTTCGTGCTGTAGCCTGCATGATAGGTCAGCATTACATAGCTTAAAACCTCAGATTCAGTATAGATTGCTTTATACATCAAGATCATTTGATCAGACATGCTATAACCTATTTAATAGGACTTTGTACTACCTGACCCGCGATTATAACTATTTGTTATTGCCAGAACAATCTGATGTTTTTGAATTAGGAGCAGATGAATATCAACAAATATCCAAATGGATGAATATCCAGAATTCTGAAACATCTCATGATTCAAGATGCACACATAAGATAATAGTACATGCTACCACTTTACTCCATGTGCACAAGCAGGAATTGTTTGAGTCATTTCTGAGTGGAAGAATGTGAAGTACAATGTTTCAAGCAAGACTAATCAAAACACTGATTTTTTTTTTTTATCATAAAGAACAGTCAGAGGATTTCAAAGATTATTCCCATATATGTGAAATTCAACAAAAAAGACAGTTGTCATAAGGTAACACTGAACATATTTTTAAAGATATATTCTAGTACCAGCAGCAGATGTACTTGATAAAAATCAGTGTAATATTTTAAAGCTCAAGATCTTGAAGAATCATTTGGCCTTAAATCAACTATTTTTCTTTATCATGAGGAACAGGGAATAATTTCTCTTTCCTGGGAAAACCACATAGTTTCTACTTCTATCTAGCATGCAAATCCCTAGTCCTTGAGGGAGAGATTATTTTCTGGGTATTACTCCCTTGAATAAATTACAGTGAGTTATAACTGCTAAGTGCAATTAATGTGTTTGAATAAAATAAAACGAGTAAAAAGCTTTGGCACCAAAAGGGGTAAAACACTTTTGGAAAGGTGGAAATCCCTTTTAGGAGGTGGACAGTGTCAGCTCTCCACCACCCAAAGGAACTCTACAACTACTGTCCCCTACCCCTTCAGAGTGAATGCTCACTTCTGTTCCAGCTGCCTCTGTGCTCACCCTTTGCAGAGTTTGTTCCCCTTCCTTGCCTTTAAGCCAGTGCGCCAACACTGCAAATTCAGGTCTGATGGCAAAGGAACAGACTTTCTTCTGCTGCCCAGAGTCACAAGCTGGCAGCCTCCTCCACCCAGGGAGTCTCCATCCACCACTCATCCACAAATAGCCTCTCTCTTCCCTTTGCTTGTTGCATGCTGCAGCTGATGCTTATACGGTTCCAGGGGCTCTGTGAAGACACTGCCCATCACCTGCCTGTTATCCTTGAAATTACACACTTCCTCTTATAGCCATACAAATCCTCTCACTACTCCCTTAACCCAGTGCCTGAGTACCTCTGCCAAAGCACACCTCCCACTGTGAAACCAGCCCAGAGAAAAGTACCAAATGCTCCCTGCAGCCCAAACCTGCATAAGGGCATCCTTCATTGCTCCAGTTCTTTTGATACACTCCAGGTAATTTATCTTTAACATGTTCAGAACCAAACCTTACAATATTGTGCAATCTCATACTACCTGGAGATGTTCCAGCATGCTCTTCACATCTCAGCTGGCTCTTTAGATGCCAAAATACCTACTAGCTGAAGTCCTACTGACCTAAACACATTCTTTTCTAATCAGCACTTAGATAAAAACAGAAGTTGCAGGCCTTTTAAAAATCAACAGCATTCCTTTCAGAAGGTAACTGGATGAAGCTGTAGCTCCAGAACGCCCTAAATGCTGAAGTTTGAACTGAAGAAAAATTAAAACCAGAACAAAATCTAATTAATAAATACAACAAAATACGCAAATAACTGTTAGAGGGAAAATAATACAGGACAAAAAAATACTTAAGGGAAAGCAAGCAAGTGAAAATTCATAGAACCCTCAAGTTTCTGGACTATATAAAATCTAGAGCAGTAATCTAGTTGGAGGTCCCAGCACCAGTTAGTGTATGATGAGGTAACTAAAGACTACTGTAATCCACCAGTGCTGGACATATCTGTTAAAACTGAAGATAAATGTTTTCAACGTTTGAGTGCATTTCATTTTGCAAGCCTGAAGTTCATTTCATGCTGCACACTTTTTAATACAGTATGAAAAGCAAGAATAACTCTAAAACTTATTTGAAAAAACAAATGATTGAAATTAGTATGATCAATCAAATTACAAAAAATATATGTGTCATATTTTACCAAAGCAAAAGCTTTTTTTTTTAAATTTTTCTGTTCTCTTTTTTATATGATGAATGTAAGTGAAAAATAATATGAAATTTCATTTATGCATGCACATTATTTTGAGGGGAAAAAAAGACTATCCACTACAAAATTCACTTAGGAAGTGCCTACTTTTTCCTCCTTCTTTCTAGTTCCCCACATATTCATGAATGTTTCTAATCTCTTTTTATGTTCGGGGAATGAAATAGACTTCAAATTTGTATGTCATAAGTATGGAATGCATTCACTGATATTAAGTTGTGGGGAATCCTTCCAGTGTTACAGAGTAACTTACACAGCAGCTGTGGTCAAGATGTCTGTAAGGTTTTCTTTGCTGTGCTGTTTACCTGTTCTGAAACACTTACTGTTCTAATATCTGAGCCAAAGCCCGATCAGAATAGTAAGATTTGTGTGTGTAGTGTTTTGGGGAATGCTTAGGGGTTTGTGGTTCTTTTGTGGCAATTTTTCAAGACACTGGAAGACAAAATAGTGGAAAATCAGAAAAAGATTTGCAAGACTCCTGATGTAACTCTCAAGGTCAGCTCTGTCTACCTAGAGTAAGTTTGCAATGAATCAACTCTATAATTTTGACATGAACCATCTCTCTAGCTTTTAAGAGACTGATGAGCTACCTGGGGGATGTATGTTCATTGTTAAAAGACTATGAAATCTTTCACAACTGTATATTCAAATATAATGAATATAACATTATATTCACAACCTAAATATTGGAACAACAACACAAATATTCACAACCTAAATATTCAAACTGTATCAATCAATTTTTAAAATGCATTGTCTTGCATTTTTCAGTTTAAAAAAATTTACATTGCTCTCGCAATTCTCTATAGTTATTTGTAAACTGGTGAAGATTTTAGACCATGGCTCTCAGTCAGTAAAATTGGTGTTGACATATTTAAGCCATTTTTGTAACATTGTTAGTCCTTTCCTTTGGACCATAGACAGGTATATCTTTGAATTTGGAATGCAGCGAGCAGAAGCAATAGGATGGGAATTGGGGAAACCAAGAATTAGCACAGGCTTACCTCTATCAACCCTTCAGAATTCAGAGAAGAAAGTTAATATTCACATCAGACTCATTTTGAAAGTTCCACTGAATATGGGTGTATCTTTGGAGCCCAGGTGTTGTCCCAAAGCTGAAGGACTTTGAAACACGTAGATCTGTATCACCAATTTAGTCCCCAATACTTTTTTGCTTTTAGAATTTTTCAGCTTTTTTAACTCTAATGTAGTGAGCAAAGAAAGCTGTCTATTTATATCTGTTCTTCATAAAGAAATAAATCCCTTTTTTCTGTTGTTTTGGGTTTTTTTCCCCTGCTAAACCCTAGACGTAATGGTTACATACAGATCTGTATTTGCTCTAGCATTATAACACTGTAGCTGACATTGGGATTTGCAGTGAGACATTTAGTGTGTAATTGCAAACTACCAAGTATATAGTGTGTAAACTACCAGGCAAATAGCGTGTAAAATGTTGATATCCATCACATCCAGTCACTCTCCTTCCAGTAAAGCACATTCGTACATCAACTTCCTCCACAGGCATCTTGTTGTACTGATGCTATCATATTAATAATGTCTTTGACCTTATGCCAACTGGCATTTCAGAAGCTGAGAGTTTTATTTTTTCGAATGAGAAGGGCAATGATCTCAACAATATTTTTCTTGGCTATTTTGGGCAACTGAAATTCTCTCCACTGCTCACATGATCTAATTTTGTTTTTGTGAATCACACCTATGCAGGATGCCTTAGCCTCTTCAATAGTGTGGAGACAGGCCAAAATTGTACCAATTTGCTATTTGAAACAAAATCANTATATATGTTCTCTACAAGTTTCAGTTTTGCCTCGTAAATGTTTTATTTGTTGATGATTTTGTTATGATCAAGTTCACTTTGTAACTTGATTTGGGGTGAAAATTAATTTTGAATAAAAGTTTTCCGGAGAACAAGAATTACATTTTCAAAAAGGTTCCCAGATTGAGTTCTCTACATAGATATATTGTAGATATCATAGATAGAAACTATAATGAGTTCAAATTAATTAAATTAAATTCAGAGGACTGGTTTGACTTCATCTCAGATACAAAATCCAGGGAAGACTTACTGATGTATCTCACAAACATACAAGAAAAATCTTTAATGTCCTTAAAAATAAGATTTCTTTATTGCCTTGAGCATCACAGCATCACTTGCAGAATGCAGTTTCATGTTTTATGCCAGGCTAGGTTCAGACACAGCTGTACTTGAATTGGAGAAGATCAGTGTGGGAACTGAGATGACAATTTTTTTTCTATAAATTGTCATCCTTTCTTTGCATTTTAGAGATACCATGGCCAGGCATGACTTTATTGATGCTTGTCTGGGGAATTTGCCATTATTCAGCTGATATGTGAGACATATCTGCCGATCCATAGTTACTAAAAATCACAAATTGTATTTTACATAAAAATTTGCTGCAATCATATTTGGATTCCTCAATTCATGTGTTAAAAAAAATATAAGTAAAAAAGATTCACATATTGTTTGCTTTCCAGATAGGAGAAATAAAAAAACATAGGAGTTAAACCAAGTGTCCCAGACAAAATCTAGTTTGTGTAATTGCAGTAAACAAAGCAGTTCTACTTAAGTAAACTGCAGTTGTGGTTAGATGTATCATTATTCACGTTCACTTCTTCTGTTGCCATTCTCTGAATTGTTTTATAGCTGTGAAATTTCATCTCAGAAAGACAGCTGCACAGCAGTGATAGGCAAAAATAGAGATAGTAGGTGCTTATGGTTTGCTTAAAGCTGCATATAACTTTCAGCATGATTCTTTAGGTGCCAATTTAAACATCAGGATATTTTTTGCTGACAAAATTTCTAAGAAACCCCTATCTTCCTTGGTCCTCAGAGTCTTATCAGACTCATCTAAGTTGACACCATAAGGAGTGTTCAATGAAGAAGCCTTTTTTTAAACCATTGTGGTTTTATGCTATTCTGAGGCAGTGGAAGGTGTTTGCACATATTTTCAAATGTGTTACGAGATTATAATCTCCTGCTAGAGTGAAAATAAGTCTCTGTACTGAACTGTCAAATGCTCTATTCAAAAAGTCATTCAAAATGCCATTGTAGGATGGACTTGATCACAGACTTATAGGCTTCATCCTCATTTAATCCATAATGTGAGCAGGCATGGGAGAGGTTTTAGCCATTAAAGCAATACAGCACAAACACAATTATGGTGCAAATTTCAGTTTTGTTTTCATTTCTTTCTAATCACAATGTGTTTATCCAAGCTTCTATTCTGCAAATTAATGAAGAACCCACTCTACAAAGTAAATACTGGGATTTTGATAGGTATTCAACCTGGGCCAAAAAGGGGTTTAGGGTTTTGTGGTTTGTAGTGTAATGAAGTTGCAATGGTATATTTCATAAATGTATTCATACAAAGGCTGCTTTTAATTTCATGAGAGCCTAACTCCAGCTTCATCAGGCTTATCTTCATGCCATTGCTGGATCTTTAATTCTTCTTTTGTTAGTCTCTAAAGAGTCCGTATAACTTTTAACAGGAATCTGGCTGAGCCAAAAAGGAAATCATCTCAATAATGCTGCATGCCAGTGCTTTGTGTACATCTCATTATCACAATATGCTGAGGCCGTTAGAGGCTATGCATGATATTGAAAACAAAAGAGGAAGTCCTTCTGAAAATAAAACTGTTCTTCGTAGTAGAAGACTGGTAGTTCAAAATCATCCAGATATCTCAGGGTTGATCAAAAATGTAACAGCACTACATACTCGGTTACTTACAGGACTGCTCTTTATCTTAACGTCATATCAATCTATTGTAAATATTTTGTCAAGAGTCTGCTTAAGGCTGGAGAGAAAGTTGGATTACTTTCACCACTGATAAAGCAAACAATGCAAAGTCTTACTCTCAAAAGAAGTAAATGGGCCTGTGCTTTCCTTATCCTCATTTTTTTGAACCACTAACAATGTCAGTCATTCTCAACATCAAGATTACAAAGAGCAAAAGATTGTTTATGCGAAAAACCTCCTGGAAACGGCATAGGAAATAGGAAGCCTTGCATTTATACTGGTAATCCCTCACCTCCTAACAACACTCATCTGTTAGGGAGAGAGGAGTGTTGTAACATCTGGCTCAGTGTGGTGAGTTTTCATCTTCTGTTGGGAGGGCTGATGTCATGTAAGGAACAGAGCAGTACACTAACTGCTGTAAATGAGAGGCAACAGCAGTGCTCGTCCTGGGATCTGGGGCTCATGGATCAGCTGAATGGCTGCCTGCAGCCCTCATGTGTTGATTCTGGCCCATTAAACATCCTATTAATCTTCAAAAAGCTTTCAGCCATGAGTGGTTTGGAGAGTGAATATAGGTGAGAATTTGCAGGTGTCATTCACACAAAACAGCAATCTTCCACACTCTTTTCAACAAACAGCTTTCCCGGTCTTTCAGAGCACAAAAGGAAATTCTTTCCACTACCTTTTACCCTGTCTGAAATTTCTGAGAGCACCAGGATCCTTAACATTTTGCAAGATGGCAGTGCAAACATAAAGGAATGGAAAGTCAGTTTGTAAGAATCAGAAGGATATTTGTTTTGGAAAATGTATACACTTTATTCAACCCACATCCTTTAAACTTTCAGGTTTTGAGTGTCACCACAATATATACTGCTGCATGAGTCATCTCAGTTCTGTATCAACCAACATTTCAATTCTCTCTAATCTGTTCTATTCTTTTGGGAAAGAACAGCATAGAAGAACAGGGCAATTTTAGTCAATTTGACATTTATGCCATGCTTGACACCTGACTTCACTTTAGTAACACCTGCCTGAAGAATAATTAGCAGGCCACTTTTAAAGAAAGAACTTCCATACACCACAGATGGCATTTTTCATACCAGACAGGCAACGATGTATGTTGGAAGTGAGCCAAACTGTCTGCAAAAACTGTGAGAAATTCAAGACAGACATCTGAGTGGAAGGAAAGTTTTACCTTCCTTGACACTCCTACCCCCCCTGCATCATTCAGGAACATCTGTTCAAACCTACCTCTACATAATGCACTTTATTTTTCTTATCTACTAATACCACAAATTACAGAAAGAAAGCAGCACAGCAACTTTCTTTTATATTGGTTACAAAATCTATTATTTAATAACATAATGTGATGATTTGCCAGCTATATAGATCCTGTATTATAAGGCTTCTGTTAGAAACAAGAACAAAACTTTCGTAACCCCATAATACGGGGTTCTCAACTCACATTCCATAAAGTGGTCCTAATTTTCACTGCGTACCCAAAACTTTGTTGAAATCAGGATACCATGTTTCATAATGGAGGCACAAAGGCAACAGTCACTTTGGAAATTATTGGCTAATGTCTTAATCTTGGACTGTTCACTGATTTGTATGAACTTGTGTGTGTACTTTGGGCTAAATCCAAATCCTAGTGAAATCAATTGTAATCTTTCCATTGCCGTCTATAGGCTTCAGATGAGGTTCTTTTCTGCCTTAGAAGAATTTTTACTTCTTCCTTGCAAAAATCCTGAGATCTCTTCATAACATTGTCACCAGAATCAAATGTTTTACACAAATATGCTAAAATTGAGAAGTGACAGCTCTATGTTGTACTTAGTATCCAAAGAAAAAGTTTTGTCTTTTATTTCCACAGTTCCAATGAATAGGTATATACATGAGAATTATGGAAATATGTGTACAAAATTATTTACAATGTGTTGTAATTCCAAATTTGGGGGCTTTTTTTCTCCGCTGGTAGTTTTTACTCTTCAAAAATGCACTTCTGTGGTAATTTCATAGAGTTTTTCTAAGCATGCTTTTCAAGATACATTTTTAATTTGGGCAAATGTCCATTTCAGTATTTTCTCAGCTGTGCATGTGACTTCTATGGCAAATAACGTGGTAAGCATTCAGAATAGGCGTATTTCTAAAAACCCTGAAGTCCATAAGCAAATATAAGTTACATATACAGTGTCTATGTGTTCATGGGGACACTAAGGGTGAGAATCTGTCCCTAAATACTAAACCACTTACACAGATATGTGCCACGTTCATTGCTTCATATGGTTTTGGAGCATACTTTTGTAATACAAATCTCATGTTATTGTGTGGTTATAAGACAATAAAGTTCCTGCAGAAATCAATTATTGTGATGTTCACTTAAAAGATTAGTGAATCTCAAACTTGTCACAAATGAAAAATAACATTTTACAAGTTTTCTTGTAATGGATGTTAAATTTTCAAAATCTACAAAAAAATCCAGAAAAGTACTTCGTCCAAATTTTCTCTCTCTCTCTCTCTCGAAGTCATTCTGTGAACTAGTAACGTTCTTTTGTTAGACGTCTGAATTGAATATTTAAATTCAAGTATATAACCTTAATAGATAAAAACATAATACATAAAAATTTCTAAACTTTTTGGTTCACAATTTACAAACAAAAATACAAAATCATTTACGAAAAGAACAGGAATGTGGCAATACACTTTATTCCAGTCAACTAGTCCTCTGAACAGAACTAGTGCCATTTTAATTATTATTTAATGTCCTGATCACATTCTTAAAACTTATTTAGGAAAAATTCTAAAAATTATATTTTTCAATTCTTCTTTGAAGAATCACATATTTGCTCTTTTTTGTGAATCCTATTAGGGGAAGGAGGCAGGGTCATGAGGGTTGGAAGAAGGTGTCATATAAGGCATTCAAGGGATGAATGATGTAAAAAAAAGAACAGAACCAGGTTTTCACAGCACATTTAGTAGTGAACCTGAACCCAATCCCAAAAGGCTTACTGGCCGTATGATACAAGGTGGCCAGTACAAATTTCTTTCATGCCCTATTTCAAAACTTTCCTTTAAATTCTTTGGAGTTTGTCTACAAAAAAGCACTGCAAGAAAAGGGAACTATGATTATTTACTACAGCTACTACTTAACAAACTCTTCATCTACAACACTCTTTGGGGTCTTCTCTGTTGAACCTAACCAAGTCTACTGTCCAGGTGATAGTCTTCAGCTGAATGAAAGTAAACTTTCACCAAACTCTGCAGATAGGAGTCATTACAGTTCAGGTGCCAGAAAAGGGACAGTGGCTAGCAGATCTTCATGCATGACTTGGACAGAAGTAATAAAGGTCCGAGAAACTGTGAATATACTTGCAGTTTGTACAGATGACTGTGATAACCTCTTATTATGCCATATGGAGGCCCTGACTAACAGCCAGGGGCCTTAAATTACATTGAAATTGATTCCTACAAGGCAGCTTTCAGCTGTGAATGATGCCAAAAGACTATGGGCTTAAAATTAAAGAGGAAAGAAATATATAAAAGCAAATGAGCTCCATGGAGTCGTTATGAATCTGAGGTAACTGTGTCCATCACCACTGAAGCCCTATGGCAGTTACTGCCAGTTATCTGCTACACTGCCTTTTTTAAATGAATATAGACATCAGGTTGTGTATAGAATTTTCCCTTTCAATCCACAAACGTTACATAATGGTATTAAATTACAGTACATAATTGGTTAAACATTACTCTCTAAAATTTCTTCAATCTTGTAGCTGATCTTAAATACTGCATGTACTCTATTAAATACAAGCTCACCCAAGAGACATCAACTGACTGAAGCCAGGAAATTCTAAACGAAGGCTCAAGCTGGCATTTTGTCTCTTACTTATATATCTATGTTTCCTCATAGCTACTAGGAGTGCATGTCCTAATAGTGTTTTTTTCTTTATTTGTACAAATAATATTATTGCAGCAGTCAGAGCCTTCACTTAAGAAAGCAGAATACATAAACTACCTTGAAATTTGGCCTGTGGTGGAAAGATATAGGTATAGAGTCTCTTCTTGTGCTCCTTTTTTATGACTACTTTTGGATCCAATGAAAAGTCAAGAAAAGATAAGCACTTAATTAAATTCCCAACTACTTCCAGTGTGTGGTTTAATAAATTCAGTCAGCTTGCAATGGTACTATTTTAACCATACCTCTCGTATGTTATATGGTTACTGCTTTTGTCAAAATAAATCTGAAAACAATATCTGAAGCCATAGTAAACAAAAACATAAAAACCCCAAAGTCAGAAAGAAACCCTGAAATAATCTATGGCCTTCTACCCGAGGCAGCAGAAAAAAGAATTCTTATCATCCGTCATGTTGAAAATTAAACTCTTAAACATCACTCTTTTTACATCAAAGAGAGGTTGACTCTGGACAGATGCAGTGTCAAAAATACAATGGCTCAAAAATACATTATTACTCAGCAGAAGCAGGATTTATTGTCAAGCCATGAAAAGTGATTAGCCACTATTTCATAACAGGAATTAATAAAGAGAAATAAACTTAACTAGGTTTCATCACATTTCACTCTACGACCAAGTGTCTGCACAAGTTTGGGCAAATCACAAGCTTAGGACTTGATTTTGTCCATCTGTTAAATGGTATAGTCTGCAGACAGATATAAACTGAAGAAGATAAAACAAAACCCCAAGTTGTAGTTCAAAAGCCTTTATCTACACCTGTTTTCAGCAACAAAATTGTGCTAAAACTTTGATACAAAGCCATAATGTCTTACCGCATGTGATTAATCCCAGGAGCTTCCATAAGACAGTTTTTGGGTAATTGGGGTATTCAGAACAAGATGAGACATCATCTGCATTTATGAGTCTGGAGCAGACCCGCTAACCCACAAAGTGGTGTTAAAGTGTGGGGCATTTGTTGCTGTTGTGTGTGGCTTGAATTTAAGCTCACTGAAATCTGGAAGAAGCATGTCTGTATTTCTGTGGGGCTGTGCTTCCAAGGAAACTCCTTCGAGACCACGGTAGGAATTTCACTGTGCCTGGACTTCATAGCTTCAACTGCTGCCATTTTGAGTTCTCTCCACCATCCTGCACACACCAATGGTGTACCCACAAACAGTTGTTCAAATCCACCAAAGGTCTTTTAAGTAATCTGAAAAGTTATTACATAGAGTTAGCACCTTAAAGCCAATTTTAAAGTCTGAGCTGCTTTTAAAACATGGGAGAGGATCAATTTTGTGAGCCATGTTGTTGTTTTTTTTTTTCCTGTAATATGAAATCACATGATTTGGTTCTTTGAAGGTTCATTCAATTATCTAAACAAAAAATCTAGCACTGTAAATCCATTTGCATGTTTCTCTCTCTTCAACCTGGTGCTTGAAGTCTCAGCAGATTCAGTTAAAACTAGGAAAATGGAAAATATTATCTTTCTCAATAGAAGAAGATCTTTCTGGTAATGAGACTATTATGGCTCACAAATTGCCATCATCACACATACTGTCTGCTTCCCCACTGCAAGTATTCCAGTCCAATCCCTGTTCTGCTAACAGAATAATACACCTTTCAAAATGCCTTGGGCTAGAAACACATTGCTGGTACATTTCAGGTAATGTAAATAAAGCACTTCCATTTGTTTTGTAAAATGTCAACTCAAACTTGGTAGATTTTCAGATTCAGTCATAATTTTTTTACGAATGACAGCAATAAACAATTCTGTAAACCTGAAAAGGGATTTTTGGCAGATTGCTTGAAGACAATCTCTCTCCTCATTACTAGAGAAACAAGTCACATCATATTTGACTAAATCTCTGTGGTTAAAAAGTGTTATGTGAAAATTAAAGATAATTATTTTCAAATTTCCATTCTAATTGTTCATTTTGAAATGTAGTTATGTTTCATTTAAGAGGGAGGAAAAAACAGCCAAGAATATGCTTTAGTCTGAACCACTTATTTTTTTTTTATTGTTTTGATAATCCCTAACAACACCCAAAAAAACCTTTCCCATCCAGACATGAAATCAAAAATATCAAGTATTCACAAGTATTTGGCTTCCTTCTCTATCCTATTCCCATTCTCAGCACTTTTATATGACAAAGGCATTTGAAAAAGAACTGAGAAGAAGATGGAAAGCCGTTTAACTGCTGGAATCAATTAATGCTCTGAAGTCTTTTAAGAAATTAATTACCCATTGCTTGACTATTTTAAACTAAAATGGTCATGAAAACAATTAATGTGCAAGAAAGATCAAACTTACGTTGGAAAGGACTTGGAAAATAGACACAGAGTTCTTGATCACATTTAACTTTTATGATGTCCTACTGCTCCACATAGCAGAGCTTCAGTGATGCTCACAAGTATTTACTAGGATGTGCACATTTCTGCTCCCTCTTTCTTTTCTTTACCCAGTCCAATTAATCTCTGATTTATTTTTTTTAGATACTTTGGTGGGGTTTTTTTCTCCTGAACAGCTTTATTGAACAAAGGCATGATAATACAAGCATGCATCCCTTCCTGGTATTTGTTCCCTTTCATCCATTCCAACAAGCTTCAACAAAATAGCCATTTACATTTGCTCTAAATCTAGAAAAAGGGTTGAACAGACTTTTGTTGGTTTTGGCTGAAGACATCATTAGCTGCCAGTTAAATTTTTCCTGCTAAAGGAAAAGTTTCCCAAGTGGATCAAGGTAGAAGATTTATCCAACATTAAAAGCCTAAATTTGAAAACAGCTTTGTGTTGTCCCCAGACAGACTAAGTTCTGAAAGACCCAAAAATGACAGAGCTGCTTGGGCAAAAATCACTTTTAGAATCCTATGAAATCACTGTAGAAAGACCAGAATTATTTAAAAATGATTATTTATTAAACATATTTCTTTACAAAGTACAATCAATGTTTGCATTAAATTTTGGGGTTTGGTATTTGCCTGTATGTACACAAAAGTTTATAACAGAAACTGTCTCTTGATTTTACACATGGGACACAATATAGTTACCTTCATATTTTGATTTCTACCAACATAAGCAGTTGATAATAACCTGCAGTTTCTCTGCTGTTTTTTTAAACTGAATATGAAGGAACAACATTTCTAAAAAACGTCAGTATTTATCAATGTACTCAATTATGAAAAAGTAGAAATTAATAATCCTTTGGAAAGTTTCCACTGAGCATGAGTGGAACATGACATTTTTGGCAGGTTACTGGACTATCCTTATGATCCTAAAAATCACTTTTTGCAGTTATAAGATAGGAAGAATTGAAGAGCTAGGTAAGTTTAATAATACCCTATTAGCAGCAGTTGATAGTAAATGCAACATAAGGTTTGTTTTGTCTGTCATACAAGGATGTGTCCTAGCAGACACTATTGTATTGTTCTTTACTTGAACAAAAGTATCTGCATGTATTGTATGTCTTTGGAAAAACAAAACAAAGATAAAGAGACAAAAAGCCATTTATTGTCATGAGTGACTATTGCCATCAGCTAATATGAATGCATTGCTAAAAATTAGTGAAGACAGGAAAATGCTGTAAGGTAAATATATACAGAGTTAAAATACATTTCTTATCCACTAGATAGTGATTTTGTGGCACTGTGGTTTTCAGAATATAACATCTGTCGAGAGCAATGTAATTTTCAGTGCAAGCTAAAGCAAAAATACCTGCCCACTGTCATAAACAAGACAAACAAATCTGGAATGTTCAAAGTAAGTTTGTCTTCCACTTCTCCACTCTTGAGGCACCTTTAAGACATGGCACTTACTGTAAACCATCTAAAAATCGAGAAAAGCAGACACAATAAGCCTGAATTTTCCATAACAACTTTAAAAATCATTGCCAGAGTCACTTGCATAAGTAAACGATGCCTGTGTAAGGCTTGCCAGCAAAGCATCTTTCCTGAGAACGGAGCTGGGGCACTCTCTGTGTATCATAAGTGTGCGTGCTCAGAGCTGTGGTCGCTGTCGTGGCTGTCGTCGTTCGCTAGTGAGTCCCCCGTGTGCTGGAGACCAGCTGCGCCGATGCCAGAGAGCTCGGAGGGGAGCAGCGTGCCCTTTTTCACATTCACCAGTTCCTTCTCTCGGGCCGCTGCCCCTTGCTGGCCCCCTTTTACCCGCTTCCACTTCATCCGTCTGTTCTGGAACCAAACTTTTACCTTCACAGAGAAGGGACACAAGAAAAAAAAAAAAAAGATGGGGTCATTGAAGGTAATAATGAACTTTCTATCTGTAGCACAGCACTTGGGGATTTTTATTTTTTTTAATGCGCCTTTCTGGCTGTGCGGTAAAAAGCTTAGCTAGCCTTCCTTGAAGATCAGGCAATCCAGTGTTGGATAGGACATGAACACTGCGGATGTGACGATAATGACGGCAAAGGAGGAAAAGGGGTTACTGTAGGAGGACAGCTGGGCTATCTGCTGCAGGCAGCTCCATAGGAAGATCTCAGAGCCCTTTAGAAAACATTAAAAACTTCACGTAACTCTTGAAAAACATTTTAATGCCATTTCTCAGGGAGAGAAACAAAGGCAAAATGTTTCCCATCAAGGGACTGTGCAAAAGAACGTGCATTTCAAGTAACAGAGTACCCTTCATAGGAGGGTAGTTACTTCGGAAAGGAACTTGCACCAAAAAGTTGGCATTGCTTTCTGCTTTGTTTCTGTGAACTGGTGGTGAGTTTCAGGTGCAGCAGTTTAAAACCACTTTTTTTTTTTAAACTTGCTGAAGTATCTGAAAGAGCATTTCTTAGCATTGAAACTTAAGACTTCTCTGTCTATTTCACAAATGTGTTTAAATGATTCTAGTCAACTCATCCTTGATTCTCAGACATTTAGCCATAGACTCTGGTCAAACTTTTCAGAAAAAAAATATGCCCAGAGTCAGAGGGCACGACATTCATAAATTTGAATCAAAATTAGCTAATATTTTCATATAAGAAAGGAAAAGAAATTCATAGCATGGAAGATTAAAAATGTATCTGTGTTTAAGTCACATTAAACCCCAAGATTTTACTCCAGCTGAAACTCATTTCCCCTCCTCCCCTTCTCTGTATGGAAATATATGAGGGAGAAGTAAACCTAAATTATTTGCACAGCAAACCACAAGGACTTTTTTTTTTTCAATAGCCAAAAGAAAAATAAAGAAACAAAAGATGTGCATAGCATCTGTCAAGTATATTGGACTGGATTAAAGACTGATTTCAGATCAACTTAAAGTATTGTCACTGAAAACAGTATGAATAGAATGTTATTCAGTTTGATTCATTTAATGTTGCTGAAAAATCTTGCGCATGTGCTTGTGCAGCTCTTCAGATGAAGGTTCCACAGAAAAATAAACAATGTCTGCAACATTTCACTTGGAAAGAAAGCAAGAAAGCTTGCAATGTTGGTATATCCTCTGCTGCGTTTAGCAGAATGTGTTTCAGAGTTCTAAAAGAAACAGCAAGGAACAGGCACAGCAGGACATATTGTACAACATGAGTAATAGAGCCACAAAAATGCTGTTTTCCTGAATCTGTCTTACACATCCAGGAAACATCACAGTGTTTAACCTTTACTATCACTTTGAATTTGACATTAAAATTTTACTACGACTGAACTGATAGATTACGTCACTATCTTTGTGTACGTATATGGGAAGAAAGGTATATTTATTTTTTTTAATACTCTATATTCCTGCTAAAATCAAAGTTAGCTGTTAAAGCAAATCACTTGGGAACAGAGCAAAATGATTCCAGGTTAGTTAAGAGCCTTAAAGCACGGCACATCTTTTCCTATAGTCAACTCATCAGAGCCGAAGAATCTGCCTTGTAAATATTACTGGCTGCTGTGATGTTGGAAATTATCACACTCAGGACTGCTGTCAGAAGTGTCCATGAAAATAGTGTCTTCAAAAGGCTACAGCATTGGCAGCCTTCTGGGGGAAGTTACAATGTTATTTTCTTTAGTTTTTTGGTTTGGGTTGGGTTTTTTTAACAGTGAAGTTTCCCTTCCTAAAGGCACTACTCTACTAGTGCAAGATAGTGTAGTAAATGCAACTTCGGTCACAATCTAAACATAAAATAAAAAAAAAAAAAAATGGATACAGCCCAGTACCGTGGGATATTATCACATTTCTTCTGAAATAAGGGCCAAAAGAATTTTATTTGGTAAGAAATTACAGGAATGCAGTAACTGTTAAAAGATGTAATAAATTCTCTGGATATTTTTATGTCCTTGAACATTCACAGAGTAATTGACAGCACTGAAATCCTAAAACAAAATAATAATTTATAGATGAGGATTTTTTGAAGCAAAAATTTTGGTGCACAGCCTGGATGCAACCTACTTTAACTTATTGGACCAGGAAATGTCCAAGCAAACAGTCTTCCAGATGCAACCAGTTCATTTTTGGATACTTGAGAAATTGACGCTAGTATTCCTATAACCACTGTCAGAAACTGTCCTGGATGGAACAGGGATGAACAGGATAATTACTGCCTGGTTTCTGATGCAAGTGCTCATTATTTTTCTCTCACAGACAGAGCTAAACTCTCACATCTGCTGAGCTGGCACTTTTTGACAGTTTTCTACTCCAGTTTAATAAATAGATTTTGTTGTTTTCCATTTTTTATTACAATATATTTTGCTTCTGCTTTTTATAATTCCAGTCACTTCACAATAGCAGAGTTGAGAGGAGTCTGTCTCCTTGAGCATAAAACCCAAGAGAACTGATTGGCACCAGCTTCCAGGTAATGAGTAGCTGAGGCCAGGCTGAGGAGTACTTCTTCACTCAGATCACCTGCCCTCAGGTTAGTTAATAGGATCATGCCTCAAAATGTCTCCACCAGGGATGAGTTGAGGTCAGTGTCTGCATATTAGCTGATATAAATGAATTAAAGGATGATGACTTCCCTTTTCGAGCGTAAGTGCAAGATGCATTTATATATTCCTTGGAGCATCCAGCATGCGATGCTGTCTGCACACGACCCACGGTCTGGGAAACACAGCATTTGAGAAAAGTCAGGCTAAAAGGACTCCAGCTGCCTTTGCATGCATTCTCTTGAGTCTAGAAGAAAAGCAGGAACACTGACAATCCCACAGGATAAAATGTGCTACTGACTGGCATATAGCCTTCCCATAGAGAGAAAATGGTAAAAAGTGTTAAAAAGGAAAAGAAAAAAAAAGCTTAAAAAGGCTTTTTTTGTCAATGACTGTAAATAAACTGCATCTTGTTTACTTAGAGAATATAAAAAAAGAAATGTCATTATTTGGTACATCAAAGATTTTTCAAAAGCTAGAGTTATAGTGCCGTTTATTATTGAAAATATTATGAGTTTATTTTGATATAATTTGCTGCATTAGTGTACAGCAGGATTCTTATATGAGGGAATACATTAGATATTTTTCATATATATTTCTTTATGTCCTCCATTATAAAGTACTAAAGTCCAATTTTGACCTGATCCGAAGTGCACAAATGTCAATGTGAGTTTTTCCATACAGCTCAATAGACTCTGGATGAAGACTTTAATGCTCATGTGCTAATAATATGAGACAGGTACTTCACTTGTTATTTCCTCTAGAGATCAAATTTAGATATTGGAATTCTGAACTTCCTTTGGAGCTGAAGAGTCAATTATGGAGGGTATAGTTGTTACTGATATGTGATCCATCTATATTTTAGTAATAGGAAGTGAAGCAAACTTCAGAGTGAAGTACTTCAGAGCACTGATTTATCCGGATTCATGGAAAACCATCCTTTTTAAACACAGAACTCATTTAAAATTTACAGATGTTGCACAAAACATGAAACAGAACAAAACACCCTGAGAAATAAAAAGTAAAGAGGACGAAGAAATTAGAATAGAATAGAATAGAGTAGAATGATCAAGAGACACAGAAAGGAGAGCAACTGAGTGAAAGAAAAACAAAGCAATATTAAAATAAAAATAAAGGAGAGTGAAGAAAAACCTTATTGAAGTGAACTTGAAAAACTCTTGAACTTTTTCCCAGTGAAATAACTAGCTGGTGCCATTTACAACTTTTGCAAAAAAATTATATCCTTTTAAGTAGTTTAAAGATCTACTGTGGCAAAATTAATACTATAGAATTTATTAACCTTTATATGCTATTTTTCAAGTCTGTTAGCTCCAACAGCATCTGAGAGTGCTCATCACCTGCCACAACCAGGTCCTGATTGCTTACTATTTATTAAAATAACCCTCTTCTCCACCCTCTGACTAGCACAACTTGACTGTATAGAGCAAGCATATGTATGTACAGAAAACAAAGGAAGTGGAGGGAAATGAACTATATTAAAGATGATGGTAGCATTAACAGCTGTTTCTAAATCAGCACTTATGAGCCAGTCTATTGAGTACATCTGCTTACTGGCACGAAAGCCCTGTTTCTTTTCCCTTAGTCAACAAGTTGTTTAGCATCTGCATCTCTCCACATCTGACGATTGGACTGTTACTTAAGATAAGAGTAAATTATTTATTACATTTTTCCTGATGTACAAGATAAATGTTTTTGCTGTGTCAAATTTATTTTAGGGCCTACTCTGTAGTAATCACAGGAGGAGAGTCAAAACAAGGAGGTTGACATTGTTCGTGTCTACATTGCCAAAGTAATTATTATATTCTAATGATAAAAGGTCCTTGGTAGTCTTTAGGGCCACATGATGTGCTGTCTTGCATGTTTATCTTTAGTGCAACTTCCTGATGTGGACATCAACACATCATTTTGGTTCAAAATGAGCATGTTTCCTAAACTTCTGATTTAATACTCCTTCTTCAGCAGAGCTCTTCAGTCACATTAACTTCAAGAAAAACTGACTTAAAAATTAAAGCATGACTGAATTCAAACTACCTTAGTTGCACTCTCTGCTGTCTTTCTTCTTTTAAGAAAAAAGACCTCTTTAAAAAAGCTCTTCTCTGAAATGAAAGAGCCTTTCCTAAAATTAGGTTTTCTAAGCCAGGTTTTAGTGGCAGGAGTCCCAAACAAGATTAAAATTTGAGGCCTGATATCTTGAAAACCTTAAAAATTAGAAAGCAGAGCGCATGCCAGTTGAAACTAACTTTGTTTTAAGAAATGCTTATTTCTAAGAGTCTTTGAAGTCAGTATCCTAAATTCCATGTTTTATTATAACTAAATAATATGTCATGAAGACCAAACCATCAAGCTTTTTAAGCGTTCTGCCCTGGTCATCCATTGTCCATTTTCTTTTTTATTATTATTATTTTTAAATCTGTCAATTTGTTTCCTCTAATACAGACAAACATACGAATAGCAAAAAATAACTCCAAGTTTTCAAAATTTAAAAAAATGAGGTTTATTTCTAACCTGCTTTGGCTTTGAAAACATCCTGGTTATTTTCAGATAGTACACTTATGCTGCCAAGTTTCAAGGAAAATTAAACTCCTGAACTTTACAGAAATCACTGGTGTTTACAGCTGAAGCTTACCTTTTTTTTTTTTGCATATATAGAGATAGTATTTTCATGGTAGTTTATTCAGCAAACTTATAAAAGCAAACAGAAGTGTACAACCAGAAGTTTCTTTTATTATGAATAAATATAAGTATTGGAAGAATTAAATCTATTGATTTAAAATGTTTACAGAAATAGTTGTTGCAATTATCAGTTCACTTCAATAAACAAAGATAACATGAAATTTTAAATAGTTCCTGTATTTCAGTCATGCTGGATGCATGGGAGAGTAAGTTAAGGTAGTTTTTGGGAGAATAAGTTTTATTGAATTAAACTAAATTTTCTTCCATATATAATTTAAAGGAATTCCAATTTCTATTCCAAAAAAAACCCCATCTTAAAAATCTTAAATATATTTTAGATATTAAAACCGGTTTAAATAAATCTGAGTATTAAATGTCTTCTTAGTTATTTTAAAATATTATCAAAATCCATCACTTCTCTTTGGAAATTGAGTGGTACCAGAACCCTCTGATTAAAATTACTTAAGTCACCTGCTCACTGATTTAAAGAGATCTGCTCCGTGTTAAATTACAGGACTTTGCACTGAGTGTGTACAAGTACTTTGCAGCAGCTGTTGAGAAAAAGGGGAGGTTTTGGCAGGTGCACAAAGGACAGCTGGAGCTCTTGGCACCCAGGAAGGTGTAGGAGTGAGTTCTGGTGTATTATTACATAGAAGTCAGTTGAGGTTTGGGTACTGCTTAGGTGACACATTCTCCTTTCTACCTCCCACATTTAGACAGGGATGGAATAGACATTATATTTCACAGGACAGCAGTGATGGGAGTACTTCATTCCAGTTTCAAAAGTCTTTGGGAGCACTCAGTTTTACTCCATCCAAAAAACTGCCACCTTCTCCACCAATGATCTTCAAAACTGATTTAATGATCAAACAGCTAACCCTTCCTCTTCAAAATCTTTCCCAAGTAGGTTTCACAGTTAACATACCTTAAGCAGAAAGGGCCATACTATTTCATGTTCCTTCCTCCTACTGACTTGTTTTACATAGTCTAAGGAAATATTTTTTTTTATAATAATTAGTCTTTCTCTTTTTGGTCAAAGGCAAAGAAAGGCAATCTGTGGGGCTGCTGCTAGAACTCCCTCAACCTTATTCTCCTGTAATATATCTTTTTAGAGTCTGCTTTCATCCAATTTTTTTTACATGTGTATAGTTCCTAAAGGGGGCTTACAAGAAGGATGGAGAGGGACTTTTGATAGGGGCATATAGTGATAGGAGAAGGGAGAATGGTTTTAAGCTGAAGGAGGGTAGGTTTAGATTAGCTATTAGGAAGAAATTCTTTATTGTGAGGGTGATGAGACTGGAACAGGTTGCCCAGAGAGGTTGTGAACTCCCTGTCCCTGGAGGTGTTCAAGGCCAGAACGGATGGAGATCTGAGCAACCTGGTCTAGTGAAATGTTCCCTGCCCATGGCGGGGGGGGTTGGAACTAGATGATCTTTAAGGTCCTTTCCAACCCAAACAATTCCATGATTCTGTGATTCTATGATTCTAAATCTACAAAAGAAACAAATGGTGGAAAACTAATTCTTGGGGAAAATCATCTTTAGCTAAACTTTCCTCTTCTTCATGTAGGCATTTACCTCCATGAATTGCTCACATATAGAGTATTTTATTTCTGATAAAAAAAATTTCCAATGTGCATCATTGTGCACCCATTTTGCACAGGTCAACTGAATGCGAAAGTCAAAAAATGGCAGGTAATCAAGACTGGTTTTTGGATGAGTATGCTGATGCTTCTCTCTGTAACTGTTTTAGTACAAACAGAAGCAAGTGACTTGAGGAGTAGAAACCAGAGAAACTAGAAAGGTATTTTAAATTCTTCAGTGCCTTGCATAAAAAAAAAAAATCTCCTTTATTCTACATGTTCATTTTTTACCCCCAATAACATTTATTCCCAACAAGTTTCTTCTGTTTCTCAAAGTAACCACAAATGACAAACCTTAAAAGCTCCTCTCTCCTTAAAGAGGTAATAGAAGAAGCTGCATCTTTCTCAACTTGAGTCTAAGAAAGGGCAGGGACAGGTAATGTCAGAGCCTCACACACTTTGTAAAAGCAGCCACATGAGCTGCTAATATTTTATATTACGTGGGCTGCTTGGTGCATACAGAGGTTTCTCCCCACCCAGAACCTTACATGGTTTCTCTGCAGGTGTAGGGTACATTCACAACTACCAGCTTGACGCACTCGGATCTTTGCATATGGAAATGCTTGTTTGAATTTAATCAATACTGCAAAAGTAAATATGCTGGCTGAAGTCTTGCCATATACTTTTTAAAAAAAGAATTATTGTACAAATCAAAATTATGCACATGCTAAAATTAAGTTTTCTACGTTCATTCTTTTCTAAGAAAGAACAGAGTTAGCACAGTAACTCTTACTGCTGGTATTTATATTGCTCAAAACAAATACCAAAGTTTTATTTTATGAAGAGTGTCACAGTAAATATACAAATAATAAAAAAAAAATACAAAGGATTTCAAGCCACATAGGCTCATTATTATAGTGTATGTATAAAGAGTGATTAACACATAGAAGCATGGAATGAGCAGCTGCCTTTCAGAGAAGATGTGACAGTGTGACGAATCAGACAGATATGGTCAAGCCTGTCCTGTCAATCCAGTCGCATTTTATTTGAAAGTATACAGGGGAATAATTTCACCACCTAACCTCAGAGAACTAGCTTTCTATAGTAGGAAACTAGTCATGCTGTGTGATGCATGGAGAGACATTTACACTTCCAAAGGCTGTGTAGAACAAACACGTGATTGCAGAATATTGAACTCCCTGTTTTCTCACCTAGGTGACTAAGGGATGCTACTCTTACCTTACCAGTCAAGTGTAAAAAATGCAGTGATTAGGTTCCCTGAAGCTCTGCAATGCTGAAAAGGATTTTAATGAAGTCACTTGTGATGAAACATTCAGATAACCAGGTCTGAAGAAAACTTTTCCAATGGTAAACTTCATTAGTATTTGTATGATCATAAAAACGCAGTGCCACAGTGTGGGTTATGGTCCTATACCAAAGTATAGTTTAAATAGTAGTGCTGCTTGCTTCCATTTCTGGTAGAAAAAGGCATCACAAAGCTTCTTCCTTTGTCACTCATCCCAGATTGGTACCACAGGCATGGAAGCCAAACACAAATGCAAAAGCATTCTTCATTTTGACAAAATCTTGTCCTTTGTCTATGTAAAAATCAGTGGCTTTAGGCCTTTTATAAATTATTGGTGGCTTCTGGGCAGATATTGGAAATTAAAGTTGAGAAGAAAAAAAGCTTCTCATTACCATCAGCAGAATTTAATCTTACTAGGTGGGATTTTCCATTTATGCTGGCAAACAGAAGCATATTTGGATTATTTATTCCGGTAACCTTAGCTAGCCTGCAGAACTGCAACATTACTCTTTTGATTAGCTCCATGCAAAAAGATCGTGCGAGGTGGAAAGATCTCCTACTCTTTCTATATTTGGCAGGATCAACTCCATAAAAATGTCCATTTTGCCACGCCTGTGATACCCCAATGCAGCTGCTTCCTCTCCTCATCCCACAGTGAGATATTAAAAAGTCTGTGTGGAACTTTCTCCAAGTTTATCTGGATGCACAAAAAAGCCAAGAATGCGCTTGTCAAGGTTACAAATACCTAGGGAGCTAAGATAGTTTTTAGTCTAACTAGCTCTTCAAAATATAGTAGAGGCCTGCCAGCTGAAAATTATTAACTGCTGACTGAGCTGGGATTGTGAGTGCACTCCATAGGAGATCGAGCAGGAATTATATGTACCTATATTTATGGAATGCTTACAGTAACATAATAGAGCCATCCTACCACCAGATGTGCTGATAATGCTCTCAAAGTGCACTCTTAATATCTAGGCAATTGAGGCACTTATTTCATTTCATCCTCCTGTCTTGTAACTCGGGTTCCTTTCAAGAGAGTGATAGGATTACTTCCTTCTCCTGATCCATATGTTGTGAGAGTTTTTTTTCATTATTATTTTGTGAAATGGCCTTCCATGAGCCATTTGTGTTTGAACTGATCTTTTAAGTTATTTGAAAAGTCAAATGGAGCCTTACTTTGATGACTGTAGAAAACTTTAATACCCTTATACAGCTTTTTAAATATGGTCAGACATGGTTTTTTCTACAGCTTGTTTAAATACCAGAAAGGTAATTATGAAGTGTTAGTTGGTCAGTGGCTCTTTTAAGCTGCAATGTATGGTTGAAATTATCACTATAGTCAAGAGGAAGATACAGCTTTCTTAAGATAATAGACACCGTGATTTATCTCACATCTTGGGAAATAACTGAAAGTTGTAACTTTAGGATGACCCAAAAATACTTTTCCCAGATTATTTTTTGTTTTCCTGTCCCTGAATAATATGCTTTTAATGTTCTAAAATCCTAGTGAAAACAGTAATGCTAAATAAATCACTCCATCAGGGGCTAGGTCTGCTCTCAAACCTGTTTTCTGAGTAGATTTGTTAGATCACCCAATACCCACTTCTAGTTTTTTGTCACTGTATTATCTGAAGCAAGTTTCAATTCTCTGTGTGCAAATTCAGTGTTTCATGAGAGATCAAGAAAGCTTCCAACACAAAGAGGTCTATAGCCTGTGATGAGATCAAGGCTATCACTGGTGCATTCATTTATTTCAAAGAAAGGAACTACTACTACTTTCAAACAAAGGAACTATCAAGTACCATTTTCTGCAATGCAGCTTTGGGCGGCAAATAGTAAAGGAAAACTGTTTCACAAATAGCAATTTTCTGAATATTCTACCTCACTGGAAAAACTGGGAGGGTAGGGAGGGGCCGTGTGCAAGGCTTTAATTCTGTGAGGGGGCTTTAATTCTATCAATATATTTTAGTTCATATTGTTGCACCTGTTTAAGGTAAGTATCAAATATGATCTGTTGGGACAGCTAGTTAAAAAAAGGTAGTTACAGTAGTAAGTATACAAATAAGTGTTGTTATCTCACTCGATAATAATAATTCATTCTGCGAATGATGGAAAGACAGGTCCTGAATCTAAGTTCACTCTCTTAACTGGAGAGAAAAGAAATATTAGTGTCACACCACACTCATCCTGAAGTACTTTGTAAGTCACTGAAGGAATACTGATGTAAAACAAGCATGCAAGAAGAGTCAATTCTTTTGATTTATGACATTCAGCTTCTGAAGTCTGCCATATACCATGGAAACCCACACCCAGATCCATGCCTATTTACACTATTTTTCCACCAAAGAAACATTCCTAGTTTACAAAATTACTTGGCTTAGTATGATTCAGAAACTGAAAAATATGTCCAGAATTTCCTTTCCATTTTCTTTTGGCTCTTTTTTTTTTTCCTTCTCCTTCTCTCAGACCATTTTACTGTAGCAAGATACAGAACTGGATTCTATCAAACTAAAAGTCTTAATGCTTTCCTTTTCTTAAGAAAGGGTGGTGTTAAGCAGGAAGGCAGGAAGGAAGGCAGGAAAACAGAAAGGAAGGGAGTTATCTCTAGCAGCTCGGTTGTCACTCTGTGATAATCTGGGGAAGCAGAGAAGAATTAGATTACATAATTAGATAGACTAATGACAATTCTATAGAAATTATCACAATTATCATCAGAATGCTTAAAACTGACATTTTGTGACAGCTAGAAAATAGTGAGTACTCTCATGATTTAAATGAATTCTCTACAGTCATGTAGCCAGGCTGCCTTTTCTCCTCCAGAGACAATATTCAGTATTTAACTGTCCCTTTTCAGTATGTTAAATGCTTTTAGAGTAACTATTCCTTTAGGATAGTGAAATGTGTCTTCATTTAGTTGTACTATTCAACCTGATCTTTGAAGAAAACACTATAGAATTTATTAGGGAGAACAGTTAAATTCCAGGCCAAATTCATCATTATAAAATATGGGGATATATTTTCTGAATTAAGCTCACTGCTTCCCATCAAAGTGGCCAGCAAATATTTTTTTAAAATTTATTTCTTATTTTTCAGTTTCACACTGATTCTACCTTTGTCACTGAGACAAGAATTTACTCCTCCTCCCCTTAGCTGTCAAAATCAGGTGTTTAAATTAATCTGTTTTTCTCAGATTACCTTGGGAGGTGAAATAAAAAAGGCAAAATTTTATCCATTATTATACAAAATGGTGTGCTTCCCAACTATAACAACCATATTTAAGTAACTGAAAATCACCCCCAATGGAACCTGAGAATGTGGTCAAGTCTTGACAAGACTGAAGGGACAGCCACTCTCTAGAAACTTTCAAAGAAAAAAAATGTGGCATTTGCTTGTGTGAATAAATGTGTTTTCAAGGCTGGATTTTTGCTGATATGTCTACTTATAGCAGGAGTTAATGAAACTCAAGAAAAAGGCAAAACTTCTTACATGTAGAGTTCACAAATCATCATGCTATTTTGATATACCTTCCTCTGAATATATAATCTTACTGATTGCATCTAAAACAATCCCTCAATCTAATATCTATTTCTGAAAAAAAGAATGACTGTCCATCAGTGGGCAAAAAGCTCTCCATTTTAATAATAAAACTGTAGGTAGTATTTAATCAGATTTGGTGTACTTGAGGCCAGTGTTCTAAACTTCTTTACTAGAACACATTTTTAAAATGTGTATGTTGATGTAACTATTATTTGAAATGTGACTTCACTACCTATTCAGTCTCTAGAGATGAGATCCTGAAACACTTCAGTACATGCATAATGTGGGTATTTCCATTAGAAATCAATGTGACAACATGCATGATGAAATGTAAGCACATGCAGAAGTGTTTCCTGGACCAGGGTTTGGTGAGCAGGAAACCAACAACTGTGATAAGAAATTCCATCATCTCCTTTGCTTTCACAGAGCAGGGTAAGATAAAGTGGTTTAAAATGCCTTTATTCCAGTTTTGCTGGTGTTCCCATTCTTGCTGCCATCTGGAAACAGGATGTTCAGAAACTCTGGATAAATGGCAACCGCATATATTTAATAGACTTAACCAAGATGCTCAAATTTGTTGCATGCAGGCAAATCAACTGTTTTTGTATACAGTATTTTGGACCTACCCCCTCCTCAGTGACACCAGTGTGGACAGATTAGAAAAGATGTGCCCCAGTCTAACAGATACATTACTTGTGCTTTTACCTTCTATCTCTCCCACATAAATGAAATGGATCTTGTCATTGGTGCATATAAAAATATAAATTACTTGCACAGCAGAGAGATAATAAATGTATATAATTTTCTGAAAACATTCAATCTGATATATCAACACAATTATTAGTATTATAAACAAGAGCTCTATTGTGAGGAGCTCCTAACCACTGGTATATATTGAGCGAGCATTTACTGTCCATTATTTTGAGTCAATACCTGTCTTTCCGTGAGGTCAAGGTTTACTGCTATCTCATATCGTCTCAGCCTGGTCAAATAGTTATGATGAGCAAATTCTGCTTCTAGCTCTCTGATTTGCTCCTTGGTGAAAGCTGTCCTTTCCTTCCTGGGTTTACTGTTGACCTCTGTCTTGTAGTTTCCTTCTTGGGAATCTGAAAAAAAAAAGTGCGAAAATGGTCGTAATGACAAATGTACAGCTAAATAGGAAACAAGCCTGAAGATAAGCTAAAGTTACATTCTTCAAAGTGTCTTCTCTCAGAAATGCACCCTTGCTTTCATTCCTATGGATTCTTCACTGTAAATCAGGGAAGCAGCAGTAATTCTGGCAGCCATGAGCTGCTGCTTCCATTCATACACGTCAAACTTTAGCCCAAAACATTGCAGTGTTTAATTTTCTAACAATTCTCTGTGGAATTTCTGCAAAGCTTCAATTCCTTCCCATTTCTGGCAACTCGCAGTGCATCCAACCAGTACAGGATGTGTAACATTTGATTAGTGTTTTAATGAGTAATACTTCAAGAATCTCTCTCCTATCATTTCACTAATACCTTAAGCCAAAACTCTGGTTTAAAGTATACACTTTAGGGTTTAGTCAGTTAAACTTTCAGGGAAAGCTAACAGACAAAGCATAGGAAATTGAACACACATCAAAAAGAAATTGGTGACTATGTCCATGGGATCTTCTCCTGCTCATGCTATGGTACAGGGTAAGAATTTTTGCCACTGCTAGTATCAGTATAGGAAATTTACTACCACTTAAGCTACCTAATCTGAGGAGCTGTGCTGAAAGTTTCATTATCACCCTCATGATTCCTTTTACTCTTAGAAACAGGTACATTTGGTCCTGGCCCAAACTACTGAACTCACCAACTCAGTGACAGTCATTCTATTGCTGTCAGTGAAGCCTGTTTAAAAAAATGAAAAGTGTTCAAACTGAAAAAAAAAAAAAAAAAAGGGGGAAAGAAAAAAATAAAAGGGCCAGACATTTGTAAGTTTGGGTATGATACAATACCTATAAATCCAAAATTAGCAGGAGAGCAGTAGGAGTATCATTAGTCAAATTCTGGCCTCACAAACCATCTTAAAAATGTCACAGATTAATTCACACTTCAGCTGCTGATTTAAATAGAAACGTGCATCAACATCCAAATGACCTGGCCCGCAAGAAATCCCTCCCTGGGACTCTGTCAGATGAATCATCGGCATGCCTGAGACTGTCCAACTGGCCAGTGAGTCTGGTTTCAAATCTCCATTTTATAAAGGTGTAAAAATGTTTTCACTTTTTGTCAGTCACTCTGTTGCTTGGAAGGAAACTTTGGTGTTGATTTTTTTTTAATGAGAACTGTTGATGCTTGACTCAATGCTATAGTCATTAATTTAAAATGTTTTCTGGTTACCAAACATCTTTACTTTTGCTGACATGGAACACAGAACTTTGCTTCAAATGTGCAGTGTACTGCTGGCTGTATGACTGAGGGTATCCACCAAATTGTTGAGTGGGTCTGGGACCTGTTCAGCCACAACTGGAGTAGGGATTTCATAGGAAACCCCATCAGATGGCAGACCCATTGACTGCAGTGTGGGGCCGAGGTCTATTATCCAAACTTGACATAGCAAATTTGACAGATCAAACCCATCTTAAACCCAGAAATTCACACTTCTTCCTTTAAACTAGTTGGCAGACTAGAGTGCCTCTAACTTCTCTCCACATTTTCCTGTTACAGGAACATGCACATTGCTTTTATTCCTTCAAATTTCCTTGTCTTGGCACCTCATTATAAGATCCAAATACTATGTATGACCCTGATACCATACTGAAAATTAAATACTGGAAATGAAGATATAAGGCTGGATATGATACAGAAAGAGGGGTCAAGGGGTCAAGCTAATGCTATTGTGAATATTCAAAGGGAAAAACTTCAGCAGTATCTATCCAAACATCTCCCAGGAGGATATTGACCTCTGTAAGTGACTGAGACTTCTAACATGAGCAATTTTTCTGCAAGATGGTTCCATGAGAAAAATAGATTTGCTGTACAGTCAGCAAAACCTTGTGTTTTTTCATAACATTCAGAGCAAATGATTCCCAATTTACAAATGTGATTAGCATCTAAATTACAGGTTCTTGAGATACTAGAAAGGGAAGGAATACTGGGATAAGGAAAGGGAAGTATAACAGCATGAGTAGCATAAGTCCTTCATCTTTGCCAACATAGAGGATTCAGAACTGCTATCAATTAGCCCACACAGATCCTGTGCAAATATAAACATTCTTGGACAATTGGTTATTTAGACATTTCTGCTATTGTTCAATACTACCTTCAAGTCAATGCTGGATTCTGAGTGCCTGACAGCCACAGTTTTGTTAGTAGTAAGATTTCAGACCGACACAGTGGCAAAGTTGCAGGTTTTTATTTATTTTTTGGTAATATCATTAAATGAATTCATAATAGTTGAGATATTCTGGGAAAAAAACCCACAAGGTATATTCAAACAATGCTAAAACCAGAAGTTAGAGAGGTAGGCTGAAACCTGGGACAGGTACACAGAAAGCTGACTCCCTCTCAATAGTGAAGAGATATTAAAGAGATAATAATGCAACAGAGCAACTGGCATCCTAGGAAATCTCTTTCAAAGATATGGCCAGCAAGACAATGGTGTTAAATTCAATGCATTTGAGATATTGAAAATTTATCTAAAAGGAGATTTAGATGGATACTAGTTGGGTGAACATGAATTATGAACTCTTGTTGTCATCTGACTTTCTCTCTACAGTGTTGCTGTGGTTCACATACAGGTTGTCTTTTAATGTCCTATTGATTTCATACTGCTTGGAAGAGTAATTTTAGAATTTTTGGTTGTTTTTATTTCCAAAGCAATAAATCCAGGTTTACTGATTGTTTCTTTTTAACAGACACTATAGGGCCAAGATTGGGAACTCCCATCTCTTTCTGACCTTCAGGACCCTGTTCATATCACTGGACTAGCTTCTCTTTGGTGGAAAATGTGTGGAAGAGTTGGAAGAGATCCTTGGCAGAATTCATGTCAGTCTACATCTGTTTTGCAGCTGTTGCAACTAAGAAAAGAAAAAGGTCCCAAGAACCTTAGTTTTCTTCTACTGACTACATCTTAAGCCAAGTGGTAGGTGTAGAGGCAGAGAACAAAGCCTAGGGGGATCTAAGTTAGACTACTTTCCTCTCAAAAGGCACATGCAAAATACATACAGATGGTACAAACCACTTGATGAAAAATGCAGTAATCTATATTGTCTGTCTTTTGCCTTCTCCCAGACAAATTCTGGCACACTTTCAGAACATGTAGCCTACATGCAGGTATTTGTACCTTATCAGTCTCTCTTTTGGAAACCTTTGTTCTTTGGATGTCAAGTAATGTAGGCAGTTAAACACTGGTTTGAGGGACGCAGATCATACCTCTTTCTTAGAACTGTTTTTATCACTTTTCAAAAACTCAAGGCAGCATCTTTAATATCCCCTCTTAAATGCTTGTTGGTAACTGCTGTAGAGGGTACCATTTGGAAAGACATTCAAAGTTATAAATGGCTGTTCTACAAATCTTTGAAGACTCAGATTTTTCTTGAGTTTAATAATAGCTCAAAATTTATTACAAAAAAAACCACATTACTAATCACACTATTCTGCAACCTCAAAAGTTACTGCTACTTTACTCTAAGGAAAGGATTGTTCTTAATCCCAACATTTGTATTGTCCCCCCAGAATTCCTATTTCCTTCTCTCTACATCAACAGATGAAGCATGCCAAGCAAACACAGGATCTAACTCCTATGTGCAGAATATGAAAAATTATCATTTTGGTATTTTTTCTTCTCATGTATGCCTAGGAAAAAAAAAGGCAGGTCACTGAACATGGAAAAGAGACTGTTTGGGATATCCATGGTATAAATATCTGCTACTAACCAGGTATGGTCATGATCAAAAGCAAAGTGGGTAAGAAGTACTTGCTGTTTTTCTTGGATTAGTTCATCAGCTGACATACCTTTATTTTTCAGACAGAAATGAACATTCAGTCAATACCTGCACTATAAAGTCCCAGAAAAAAATTTCAAAAATAACTCAGATTGTTAGTGTTCTGTTGGCAGTTACAGATGGATTTTAGATCCTAACATCCATGTTGGGAGTGAGTAGTGATAGTAACCACTAATGATTTGTGACAAAAAGGCCATCATAATTTCACTCCTAGAATTGTTGTTCAATATTCAGGTTTTACACTTTCACTGACAGCTTCCAATGCTTATTCTCAAAAAGCCCCTACCATGAGCAAACTATTTCTAAACTTATTTCACTGTAAATTTATAGTGAAGTTGAATAAATTAAATGTTCTCAATTGCATATCTTCCAGTAAATGATGTTCGAGTGTTTGCAGAGAACTACTACACAGGTATTATTACATATACTTCAAAATGAAGCAATCAGTACAAAGTAATCAATGCCAAAATCTGTTATTTCTGAGTAGTTTGTGTGAAAGAATATTTCTTTCAAACTTTAATCCTCTACATCTGTTTGAATCACTAAAATGTAAACAAAAGCTTCTAAATACTGATAGGACACAAGGATGTTACAGGATTCAATGCAAATGCTTGCTTGTTCGTTGTTTTGTGGGGGTTTTTTTGAGATATTAGCAATATGAACTTAGGGAAAAGTATGTTACTATCAGGGCAATAATCTAGTAAAGTATCACTAACCTGAAATACACATATGAAGAAAATATGAAACTCTGTATTATTACAGTTGGAAAGGAATATTATAGAGAGGAGTAATGTATTTTTCATAGTCAGAAGTACATACTGGTATACTGCTAAATTGTCTTAATCTCATTGTTTCTGATGCTTTATAGTTAATTATATTTTCTGACAATGAAATCTTTCACTGAGAGATAAGCAAGGAGCTGGCGTAAAGGCCCCCATATGGTTCCTATTTTTTTGCCAGAAACTACATGTGAGTGCAAGATTTACCCAAAAATAGTCACTTTCAGACATTTTTGACATTTAACACAGAATACAATTAAGTTTTTCTATTAGTTTCTTTTCTAAATTTTCAAATCAAAGTTGCTCAGCGTTAGTATGTAAACTTACACTGTGTCCAAAACATTGCCCTTTACTTTGCAGGATCCTAATTTGAATCCTTACTCCCTACTGTTGAGTATATTCTTTGTTAAAAAAAAAAAAAAAAGTCTACATAGCTATGTTTACTTTGATAGACCTACTCTTATTTGCACCAGTTGTGACTATGCAGCCAAATGCCGCATACTTAATTGATCTATTTTTGTTCCATAATTTTCCTTCTCTTTACAGTCATTTAAATAATGTTCTTACAAAATTTTGCCTAGTTAAAAAGTATACTTGCAAATTACTGAACACATTCAGTCTGAGTGCCTCCTTTGACGATGTCATTAAAAATATTTCTGGGGCTGGAGCTGTAACTCACTAAATGTATTTAGAGCAGCCTTTCTGAAAATTGGAACCAACAGCATCGTCACTTCCATAATTCACAACTCTGCATGTGCAAATGGGCAAAGATGCACAGTAGCACAAGTACGATGTCAAAATTACATGAATCCTTCTTTTCAGTCTAATGAAAGCGAACTTTTGTTTGCTTATTGAGTTAATGCTTTCTAACAGTCTGTGACAATTAACAATTTAAAATGGCCTCATATCTGCACCCAAAAAAAACACTGAACTGGCACAGAAAAACCTGTGGATATTTTGAAACATGCTATATACTGTTCTAAACCATTACCTACTACTTGTTGCTGCCAACATTTTGTTATTACTGCCTCCTGAAAGTACAAGTCTAGGAATTACATTGCAGTATTGGAAACACTGATTCATAGCACTGTAATAGCTAAGGCTGCAGGTTCTTGAAGATACCTCTGTTTAAAAAGATGTGTTTCTACCGTCTCATCTAATCGATCCAACTATATAGCATGTACATGTCACCTCTTCATCAAATCATGCAAATATAGAAGACAGCATACGTATTCTGTCATATGATTAATTACCATAGCGAGTGGTAGACACTACTCTTTGTCCCAAGTGTGTGTATAATTACAGCTTATGATAGGAAAGGAGACATGGGATTTCCCTGAAAGAAACTTTACAGGTTGCATTTTAACACGACTTTATCCACTGGGGTTGCCAATTCCCATTTGGAATTGGTAGATACAACTTTTACATGCAGCATCAAAACACGTGCTGGTCTTTTGCCTATTTACCAAATGATTTTTGTAATTTGCTTTCATGTAGAAGAGCTTCATTAAATGAAGTTTAGACCTAGCAGACCATCTCTCCACAGAGGTGATGAGAACTAACCTATGAAATTAGACCAAAAGATTTTCCATGAAGAAGTCTCTTAGAAAAAAAGACCTCCAAGTGAAGAAAAAATAGTTGAGATAGAAGTTTATATAATTTTTTTGAGTCTCATCTCCTAGACATCTCCCACAGAGGCTCTTTCCAACTCAAAGGAAGCTGAATATAAATGAAGACTGACCAAACCTACCCGAACACTGTGCATGCCTCAGTCATCATCATCAGTCTGATAAAAACTCTTCCCTGGAAAACAGCTTTATCAGAAGGCATGAAAATATTCCTTTTGACCCTACTTTATTGTATAGAAATTCTTGGGAATATAGATCTTTTCTGCGAAGATGGTACTTAAAAGATCTAAAGCACTGAAACTGTAGGGAAGTAGTTGCTTGAGAAAAGAAAAGAGTGTAAGACACACAGAACTTAGTTAATATCTTTCAAGTCTTATCTCCCTAAAATGATAGGCTGTAGTTTTTCATTTTAGCTTTGCAAATCAGGGAGACCCTTGTCCTGCTGAAAAGACTAGGTAGTTTTCTGGAACTCAAGTTTAACAAAAGGCCATATTTAATTCATATTAAAAAAAAAAAGAAACCTATAATACTTACATGATAAAGAATTCACTCTGGACTATTTAATCCAAGTAAGCTTTTTGAGGACATGCTTCCTTACAAGTATATGTAGAGCTGCTTCTTTGTCATAGTTAAAATATAGTTGTGGTTGCTCAACTTTAAATGACATAAAATGCTATATATTTGGCTTAAGACAAATAGAGATTTTTCCAGTAAAAATGGAGATGTGGCTAAGGAATGGAAAAAATATGTTGCAGTGACTTGCTGCTAAGAAAAGTCACCAGTAAAGTACCAAAATACAACAGTACGTTCCCTACACGTGCTACCTAGAATTTAAATATCGTGAAAATAGTTGGGTTTTTTTTTTCTGTCAAGCCAGGCTGGCGTTGTTAATGTACTAGAATTGAAATCACAGTGGGGCTGGGAATGTATGTCAAGCAATACACTTTACAAAACTTTTTTATATATTCAATTCTTTATATAATTGCCCATTAGTTTTATGTCCTTTTACAGTTACATTCAAGGTCCCTTGTATTTAAGCGGCAGTAAATTCCAATGCAAGACTACCCATGCTTGCTTCCCAAAAGGCAGTCAGCTCTTGCTAATAATTCTGTTGCTTAGAAAGTTCAGACTTTGTGGATATTATTCTTTGAATCAGTGGGTAAAATACTTTTAATGTAGTTACTTGGTTACTCCATGTAAAAATGTCAATAATTTAACTTTCAGATATCACTAAATCAAATCTTCATTGTGAATTTCCAAATATGCTTCTAATAAACAATTGGTTTAGCCATAGGAAAATAGACTTCATTTTTTTTTACACAGTCACGTTATCCATAGTTTGCAGAAATCAAGGTGTAATTTGATTACAGACTTCACCAAGTGTACAGCCTAAAGCTCTTTCTTCCTTAGTTGAAGTGCCACATATAGATAGTGCCATTGCCTCCACTCCTCAGGCACAAGACGTTACATTAGACAAAAGTAAAAGCCAGAATCTGCAGTAATTCTTCTGGATCTTGTAACAGACCATATCACTGTGCTACCTTCACTAGAGCAAATGACCCAGAAAAGAGTGTGCCATCCGGGCCAGTTTCTTAGCATAGGCCAAGTTCTTCCCCAAATTACAGTGAGCAAGCTGGATGAACTCAAGAATTTCAGTGGTATCTCTTCACAATCACAAGGGTGTTAGACCTGGTTTTGATCCCATTTTATAAGTACCAGCTTAATTTTTTAAGTCTTGAGTTGACTAAAGAAAAGTATTTTCTTAGGCTCACACATACATATTTTCTCAGAATGTACAGGAGAAACTTACAGTCAAAATCTTGCTGACTTTTCAGTTTGCTTTTTAAAAGAAATTTATTGCAATTGCATAAGCTTCTGTCTGAACACAAAAAATAAATAGTTTGCACATAAGCCAAAGAATCAAGGATTTTAGTTTTCCATACTAAGCAATAAAAGTTGAAACACTTTACAGAAGTTTAATACAGTTGAAGTTTCTTTAGGGCTCCATATTGCCTAACTCACTCATCTTTCCAAAGCTTCAGGATATAGTTACACAAAGAAAAATATAAATGGGTACCAAGAATTCAACTTTAACTCTTTCTAAGAATTATTTTGCTGCTACAGGAAACAGGAAGCCATTTCACACTGGTATTTTTCAATGTAATTCTTCCACGTGTGTTACACCAGCTAATTTTTTTTCCCCATTCATCATGGAACAGATTTCTTTGGAACCTCTTAATGATGTAGTGAAAATTTTATATATGTTGAACATATGACAGAAAAAGCAGTGTCTGGAGGAAACCTAACATCCAATATTACTGCTTAATGCTATGTTAGTGTGCCTTTCTCCCTTTTTTTTTTTTTTAATTCAGTATGCCTCAAATGTTTTTACCCTTTCTAAAACCTGTCCTCTTTAAACACCCATAACTGTCCTCTAAAGTGTATGTAGCACCTTGCAGAACTGCAGAATCACAAATCACGTTCCATTTCACAGTCATGATGAATGTCCCCAAAACCAATTCCATGTGGTCATTCCCTACCTTAGTGGCCGCCCTTGTTGGACATGGTTCAGCTAGTGTGGCACTACAGCCTTCAGTGTGAGGCACAAATGTAATCCCTGTCTGGGTCTTTAAGGAAGAGAGATTTCTGTGCAAATGTATTGGCCTGCATATGTTTTAGTGACATATTTTGTAAATCTTATTATCCTCCGAAAGCATTAAAATGAGCCCAGCTGTGCTCATAACGTACCTTAGTAGATATCCAGACCTTTTCTTAAGAACAGAAAAAACACATACACGTGCACACTCTCCTACCCAACAGGGTTGCTGTTCTGAGTGTATTCTACTATCTCATTCACAGTTTACTTTACAACATTGTGCTAAAGTATAACACTAACTATAAAACTGGAAAAACAGTGAAAAGTACTTTCCCACATACAGTTAAATGGAAATACTTGTCTTTCAAGGGAAACCAAAATAAAAAAGGTTTTAAAATAAAATTTTTCTGATGTTTAAACTATTTATGCCACTGGCTTTCAGACCAACCCTGAAAGTTTCATTTTTCACTTAAAACTATCTGTTAATACTAGATAGAAAACCTCCTCATGACTGCTTTAGAAGTCCTGACTATCAGCTGGTTTTGACTTACAGGTTCCCCTACTTAGCAGCATGCTGCGTTTTCCTTTCTTTGTGTTTTCTCAAATGATTATTGTAAATGGCAGAAGCAATTAAAAACACCCAAAGGATTTGTCATGTTTGAAGTTAACACAGTTTCCTTTTTGAACTATAATACATTTGTTAAAAGGATGGAAAAATGCTCACATAATTAAAAAGAAAATCCAACATGTTTCTCAAAATAGTATATTTGGTAAAGGAAATAAATCTGTAAAAGAAATAAAATCTAGTTAATAATGCATGTTTAATTTTCTGCTAAATCTTTTTCACTATTAATTTTACAGTCTGGGAGGGTGTTTTGATGACCAGTTTGTCTTGATTGCTAACAATCAAATTTATACAGTCAAAGATTGTGACTCATAATGGAATGCTTTGGCAGCGTGCAATAAAAAAACCTTTCAACTTTGATGTGAGCAAAAAGTTGTAACATAATTGTTTAGAGTACTTCCTATTATTTTAAGATTAAAGTGCAAGAAAAAACTATGTATCTAAGAGGAGAGGTTACTTCAAGTATGGGTTCAAGTACAGCTTTTGAGACAGCAAATTTTCATGCCATGCTTATACTGTGCCCTTTTGTATGTATGATATAGAGAGACTATAGTTAAAGCAACCCAAGTCCACAGAATGTTAGTCAAATCAAAAGGACATTTTGTCCCCAGCTTCATTTCCAACTCTTTCCAGTAATGGAAAATCTTTCAGTAATCACTAAACTCATTCAAAAGTAAAAAAAAATTATTTTCCCCAATCAGAGAGCCCATTTGGCACACAAATGTTAAATAATATGGCCTGACTCTTCCATCATTCATCTCACATAGCTTGCTGCCTACAAGCTGGAGAAGAAAGGCCTTCCTGGTAAAGTAATGTGCTAGTGAAATAGTCTGACAGTGCATGTCAAAGCATAGTAAATCCTATATATGTTACAATCCCAGACAGTATTTGTTTTACTCTTTTAAACAAAGCTCATTTAAAATACCTACCTCTACTGGGATAAGAAACTTAAAAAGCATTCATTACAATTCAAGACACAGGTTGGGTAGGTATAACTTTTTTCTCCATCCTAAAAACAAATGAAGAGCTTATTTAATTGTATGGTTAAAACAACTGAAATCAATGCCCATGTTCTCTAATGTGATCGTTTGTCACCTCCAGTGATGGTTGGTAGGCTGGAGGTAAAACATAAGCCCCCCTTTTAACTCTGAAAAGTGTTGAATTCCACCTTTCTAGGAAATCAAAATTGGTGCTTTATTTTTTGCTCTTCTTCCCATCCATGTAATCGAGTATTGGATCTCTGCAGTACGAGTAGAGACAATACTTGAGATTATCAGACCCCATAAATGGGAGACAAAGATCAATAAAGTATTAGCATACCTACTGGATGTAGAGTACACTCTAAAAAGCAGAGACTCAAAGCAACAGTGAAATCCCAACATGTATACTGGTAACCAGCAATTCCAGGGCTGGACTTCATACAACAGCAGCGAATGCTGCATTTGCAAGGAAGGAAGGGAAGGAAGGGAGGTAGATAAATTCCCCTCTAAACTCAAAAAATACCTCCTGAACTCTGAAAAAGAGTGTGTAGCACCTTTAAAATTCAAGAGGTATATAAAGAAGTGGACTAAAGTTCTGCAACTTTCCCAAAAAAATAATGTATAGCAGTTAGGCATCAGCTCTGGGGCCTAACTCTCTTCAACATAAAACTTTATTCCATCTACTTTTAAACTACTCAATCACTGAGTTTCCACTCAATTAAATAAGATGATTGCACATTATACTATTTTTATCAAGGGTATTTTATTTTTAAATTGTACAGCTTTGAAAAACCTTTGCCAATCCTTTTTACCCATTGACAGCCACCCTGAATATGGGGCTCTCGCTTTGCTGCTCAGGATCTGGATGCAAAGGGGATGCCAACAAACAAGGAATGTTTGCTTGGCATAACCATCCCTGCAATACACTGGCTGGTATTTTCTATTGATGCAAAACAAAACCAGAGCTGTCCAATCTCAATTGTCTGTTGCACGACAAAGTGTCAAGAGGCAGATGTAACGTGTTGAACAACTTCATTCTCTCTCTTACCCACTGTTCTGCTGAGAGTTCCTTAGCAGCACAGCACTTCTAGGATTCATCTGCTTGCTGTCCAGCTATTTAAAGTGTCCAACTAGCATGACTTGCATCTCCCTTCCTTTCTGCAGTCCCTGGTGACTACAGTCAGTAGAACAACTGTCACTAAGGCTTGGATTTACTGTGTAGGCTGGACTGAGCATGCTCTGGTACTGCTCAGCCCTATAAAAATGGTTCTTGTTGGATAACTGCACTGGGTTGTTTTACATTGTTGTGATGTTTTCCAGGGTATTTATAGGCCTCTGGGGCACTGAAAACATGGAGCAATATCTTCTTTCACAGATGTAAATGTGGATTTGAGTAAATAGTTAATTTATGCTGGTGTTAGAGCATTTGGCAGATCTTCCTAGTCCTAAACAAGCTTTCTCCATCTTTCAAAACAAAACCAAAAACTGGATGTTGACTTTCTCTATTATCCAAAAACCTGGCTTGCTTCTTAAGCAAAATTGGACCCAGCTCATTTCACAAATCTGAGACAAAAATCAAAAGGAAAGGAGGTTAAAATGTTGGTCTGTTATGGTTATAACTATGCTGAACTTATATGAAAAATCAAAGACCATAACATGCTGATACATCTGATGTTTTTATGCAAGACTGCCTTGTTTCCATCAAACAGCAAAAAGACAGCTACTGTTTAACTGAAGAAACTGATGGAAAATCCTCATTACTATATAAACACTGGTTTAGGCATAAAAGTGTTTAGTTTATGCATCTGTGCATTTAGCTGAATATTACGCTTTTTCTAAACATAATTTGGTGCCTTCCTACTCCCATATATTTTCGCTTTCTTTTTGAAAGCAGGAAATCTGTGTCTTCTCATGCCTTGAAATGTAAACCAAAAAAAATTAATGATTTTTGTACTATTCATCATTTTGTATCAGCTAACCCACCAGGAAAACCCCATACTTTGCTTCTAGAATTGTAGTTTTACTTTAAAGTCTGTCTTTTGTTGTTTTGGTTTTTTTTTTTTCCTTTATTCCCATGGGAGATTTTGGTCTACTGTCACTGTAAAACACCTCACTGGTTACATCACCTACTTACTCTATTTTCAGGTTTAGACTCCTTGCTTATTTGGTGTTCTGTCATTCAAAAATGTATGAATAAACCCATTTTTCCATGATGGCTTCCATTCCTGGTTCCACAAATTTTACCTCTTTCAGTCTCATCTAGTCCCTATTAAAAATCTCCATATCAATTCCTTTCTTTCTTCACTCATTTTCATGTCAGCCCAACAAGCCCTTGATGTAATAAAAGTTCTCTTGAGTAACTGCCATTCAAGTTCATCTTCAGTTTTATGGACAAAATGAGAAGACATTTATAAGACAAGACCATAAAATCACCCGGCATTCCATCTTGGATTGCATCAATATTGACCAGATAAGAAGTTCAAGTTAAACATCCTTCATTAGGTATTAATCCTTCTGTATTAATACATCATTATGTATTAGTAAGCATTAATTCACTCATATATTAACACGCAAGTCAAATACAATTATTTGTGTGGATGGTGTCCTATTTGTAAATAGGACCTGCCCCTCTAAAGCTACTGAATAGATCCACACTTTCTTTTGTGTATCTTAATATTTCAAAAGTGCTCTTTAATCATTTAAGCACCAATTGTGATTTGGTTTTATTGGATTTGCTTTGATTTGTTCTGACAGGTAACAGGAGCTCATTTCGGACAGTTTATTACCACTTGAAAATATTCATCATTAATTCTCAGGGAAGGGACACTATTAGGACACTCATGCATGAACCTACTAAGACTTAAAGGGAAGTAAATACATAAATACATTTTTATACTACTGCTTGGAAAAGAGCGCAATTCAAAGACTGAAGAATACCTGCTGCAGCTAGCTCCCTATCTAGAAGGACATTTGTTTTGTTCAAAAACTGTAGAAAGAGCCCAGAAGCAATTTCTTTGAATGATGACATTTTTGCACAAATAGATTGAGACAAAGAAAGTTCCAGGTATGTTATTCTTTCATATTAGTGTAGCAGTGTTGCTTAAACAGTCTCCTCATTATACTGGACATTGCATACTGTCAAATGAAAGTCCATGCTCCCAAGAGCTGACAATGCATTTGTTGTATTCTGCACCTCACTTCTTCATGGTTGTAACAAACAAGTGAAAATGCTGATCACTGCATCCCAGCTGTCATCCTCCCAGACATTACATCAGAGCAGATTTTAAGGAAAAACAGGAAAAACATCACAATTGTGACCTATCTTGGACAAGACTTTGATCCTTGTTGAAGTAAGGTCGGGCAAGAACTGGCCAAATTTGTATAATTTACAGATTGTTTTGCACATAAACACTATCAGACAAAATTCACATTTTAAAGAACAGGGGAAAAGAAGGGCGAGGGGGATTCAGATTGTGTATGATCTAGTCAAAGGTGTACAGACAGGGAATGATGTTCCTGTCACATCCCACTGAGGACAACTGCAGAAGCAACGGCAACAGTCTGTTTCTCCAAGTCAAAATGGTCCTCTTAAGTGGTCCAATTCTGAAACTTCTTATGGTTCCTTATGACCAAAAGAAAGTGTATTTTTTCTCAAAGGTTGTGGGAAATTAAAGAATCATAGGAAAGAGGTCAGACTTAGTTTCAGCAAAAGGCTAAGGAAAAGAAACATGCTGGGGTCTAGACCAAGTACGAAAGGATGAAAGCAACACAAAAATGATACATGGTTCTTAGCAAACCTTTGTAGACATCTCTGAGACAGTGAACAACCTTTTGTGAGAGCCAGAACTGCCAAGCTACATAGTAATTCAGATGCTTTTTTAACATTTGAAAGCACCAGTTTTTATGGATATAAATCAGAGTATCTTCTACATGACAAATTGGTGATATGCAATATGGGTCTGATCTATTCCTTTTGTAAATTAAGAATTCAAACAGATTAAGAAACCCTAATAGATCAAAATCTGACTTGAAATTTTAGAAATTTAGGAAGCAGAAATACGAACCACAAGTACCCAAAAATGGTTCCAGAGTGGAAGCAATTTCTGAAATTATATAGGTGTCATTGCAAATGCAAGATAACCATTTGTCAATATAGAACTATGAAATCAGACATTTATTTTTAGGCAACTCATATGACAGATTGCCCAGGAGTAAAATCACTTATCAGTTTTTAGACTTTCATTTTCCTAAGCATATTTAGAAGACAGATATTTTGGAACTCCCTTTGCACACAGCAGATGTTTAGGGGAATCAAAATAATTTTTAAATCTTGGTAAAAGAACGCACATAGTGTATGCAAGTCATTAGCTCTAATCCAGTTTTGAAAACCTGTTTACAAATCATATTCCCACGGAGCACTCATACAGGATATGAACAATAAATTGTTTCACAACTCCCAGAAATGAGTGTGAGAAAAGAAAGAAGTGGTAGAAAGTGCTCAGAAAAATATACTGCCTTTTGTAACCATTTTTCTAAGGAAAATTACATTCAATGACCCACAGTATTGTTCCATTTTAGTCATTTCTCTACATCTTCTGCTGCTTTTGATCATCAAATGTAGCTATCCCATTTGTAACTGGTTATTACACACAAACTTTTCTCTCAGATCCAGAACCTTGTGAATCATTATGAGTACAATGTCCGGGACTATCTGTACTATTCTTCACTCAAGCCATTCCATATTCCTAAAAAAGTAGTAAAGAACCAGTAAGGGTAATAATGTTGAAATGCCAAAAATTATGTTCAGCTCCTTGTTTACTCTAAATCAATACTAAGAAAAATGTAGGAAATGGCAACATTATATCCGGTACAAATCATCACTTGGACAAAGCATAGCTGACTCTAGACAGGACCAAAGTACTTGTCTGAAATGCATCCTTCTCTCCAAATGCCTTCCGCCTCACTTCCCCTCCTCCTGATGTTAAGACGTGCAGGCAGATGCCCCTGTCACTGCCCAGCCCCTGTGTGTTTGCTTGGATTGATGCTCACCATGCTTAACTCTCGCTCCAGATGATGAAGATTATGCCCTGTCCTACCCGAAACAAAGCAGGCACCAATGAGCAGAATTTGTTAACTGATGTAATGCACATGCGGGTATTAAGTCATGCGTCCTCAAAAAAAGGTTTGAGAGGCTACATAAACACTCAAGTAGTCTGCTTAGCGTGAAGATTCACATGACCACTTTCCTTTCCTGCTCTGTGCGCTGGCTCCCCTTTGAAGTAAGGAGTCTGCCTCAAGGTCTCTCTCCAGCTGTTTAAAGCCCCCCCCGAAACATCTTGAGCAACCTGGCAACTTTTTGTCCCAAGACAAGACTTTTCCAAGGCAACTGTGCTTTACTGAAGTATTCTTAAACTTAGGAGTGGGAGAGGCTCATAAACACACACAGGTCTTTTCTCCCAACAAGACTGAATCTCCATTCCCTTAAAAGTGTGTCTTCAGAATTCATGGTTTACAGGAGCAGATAAAAAGCTCTCTTAACTCTGATTTAATAAGTTATGCACATACATACGACACAAAAGCTGTTTAGTACATACAGGAAGAAGTTAATTATTTTCTGCCATATTAATATAAATAATTCATGAACATGACACCTTTGAGTTCTCATAAAGTATCTTAAAAACTGTTTATTATTTCAGTTCATCTCATACTAAAAGCACCCAACCAGCATAAATAAAAACAGTGAACCAGCCTTGAAAACGTGATTGTGGTTTTTGCTCTGAACACCTGAAATTTTTGATGTTTACATGGAGCTTGCCCAATCATTCCAAACTTAGGCTTATGTGACTGGAGTAATTCATAGAAAAGAATCATGGAATCACAGAATAGATTTGGAAGGCACCCACAAGGATCATCGAGTCCAACTGACTGGATTTTTGCTGCCTGCATGACACTTTTTTTTTGGATCAATTTTTTTTTGGAAGACAAAGTAAACAGGAAATTCACAAGCATTTAACTGTTACAAAACTAGCTATCAAATTAAGGACAGAAATTTCAAAGTTTTGAGCTCAGTATTTAAAATAGCTTGAAGATTCCATTTTAGCACTACCTCATCCAACTATTTTTGATCTGGAAAAAAATCTGCTTCTTCACTGCATTGTTTACAACTTCAGAGATATTAAATGAATCAACAAGGAAAGTGATCCCTTATTTGCTCATTAAAATGCAAAAACACTCTTTACAGTTGTTATATAACTTGTAAGTGCATGTAATGCAGAGATAGCTGTTTAGTGGTCCTGTAATTTTCTTTCTTTCTGCAACAAGGTTCTTTGGCAGTTACACAAATAAATCATCTAAAGACATAATAACCCAATAACCCTTATGGAATTTATATTCACCCATCATTTAGGTATACTTGTGTTTATTTAATAGGGTTTATTTTATTTATTTTTTCCCCTTTTTTATAGATCAGCTTGAAAGCGACAATACCAGGATTCGGACATTATCAGGACAATGCCATTTATGCAGAAGGCTGCATGCTACCTGATTGATATAAAGATATAGGTGTGCAGATGTTTCTTCAGGTGAACAACCAGCAGCCTTTATTGTTAATGATGGGCCATAAACCTCTGGGAAACAACAAAAAAAAAGCTAGATTTGAAATACAGTATTTTCACCAAATTCAATGCCTAAAATCTTTCCCGTTCTCTTTGATTATTCCCCTCATTTAATTATTTGCTCCTATTCATCAGACATTTTTTCTGTGATACAGACAAGACCTAAACAGTTGCATAACTTCAACAAATGTGCCTTTTCAGGACTTGAAGCTACCAAAAATACTTTTGAAAAATCATCTCCAAGCACATTTTCATTTTGCACATGGATTCATTTCAGGATATTTTGGCACATGTAAAGTGGAAACTAATCCCATTTTTTTGAACAAGTAGTGTGTTTTGTAGGAGTTGAACTGCCATATGTATGGTAGATAGATATATGCCTTTCCTTTCCTCACTTTGTTCTGTTATTGACAAAACCCCCACTTATATGGGATTACACATTTGCCAGGAAATATATATTGTCAACTGGAGCCCCAAATTTTTTCCAGGAGTTTTCAAAATCAGGTCTAGCATCTTGCATCACAGCAACTGCCATACTCCTTTTGGTTTATTTTCACACAATTTTACTATGGGTCTGTTTTACACCTCCGCATCACTAGTGCAAACCATTATAAATACAAAGAAAGGAAGGAGGAAGGGAAGCCCCATTCCACCCTCACATGGTGGGGTAAGCTCCTGGGTCAGGACAGGGTGTGGTGACACACATCTCACTGACTCCACACAGCACTTTTTCTCCAGTTCCTTTCAATACTGCAGTATCTTCACACCAAGGAAGATAAGAGACACTTCGGCACTGTGCTGGGAACATGCAAATTCTCAGTTCATGGCAGAAAAGCGACAGATACAGGAATGTCCCTTTAAGCCGCTGCTACTAAAAAAATGTAAATTTTTTTAGAAGTCCATATTAACTTACAAAAATCACTATATACTCAAAGCATCAGAAAGCAATCTGAATACAGGGGTTAGAATACATATTTGGAGGGGACAGAACTAAAGCCTGTGGTTGTGCTTGCAGTAATTACGAGACTAGTTTCTACCATATCATGAGTTCAAAATGTGAAACATTAAATTTGCTAGGAATAAAAAATAGAGTGGAATGTCAGCACGAGTCTGAAAATAAGTCACTTAACAGGATCTGGATAAGAACAAATTAAATATTTTATTTATGGGATTAAAGGCAAAAAAATATTACAGGCTGTGAATACAAATCCAAGATAGAACTTTTACTGAGCATATAACACTGCTTTCCAGCAATAACACCATTTTACAACAAAGAAAGAAAAGCCATTGGAAATACTGATGTTAAAACTCCTAACAAGCATCAATTATTTAGAAACAAGTATAAAAATGGAATGGATAAAAAAATATGAAAGGTTTTTCAACACTGTTTACAAACTTATTGTAAAGCTGCTCCGTTAAAAAAAAAATCTCATTAGCTTTTGCTAGGCATCGGGTCCACCCCAAATAAAAATTCATTAGATTTTCCTAAAAGTGCTGTATTTCTTCTATTCTTGATGTTCCTGTCATGAGTTCACCTTCTATTAGCCGTTTCTTGTAGTTTTAATATTCACAGGCACTTGTACAGGTCAAAATCAGCTTTTTATTGGGAAGAAAGCTTAAAGCTCCTTTGCTGAAATTGGCTGCAAATTTTTAACAGGAACATTTTCCTTCAATTTTATAAAGAAGTAAACTGTGCTAATTATCTTAACCTACAAATGAGTTACAGAAGCTAAAACCAATACTTTTTTTTTTCTCTCACAACCACTGTGCTTGCCTGTCAGAAGCTTAACTTCCACCAGCAGCAGAAACAGATCAGCAGCAGAGGCAGATCAGCAGAATGAATTAAGGACTTAACTAGCCTTCCCAAACTAGTTTTTCACATTGAAAAGAGGTAAAAGATAACACTTAAGCCATAGGTTGTTTGTAGACAGAGACTGCAATGACATAAATCCCAAGATTAAGGGATTTCTTTACTCAAGAGTAAAGAAAAAGCAGATGCAAACAAGAACACTTGGTGCTAAAAGCAGTCAAGGCCCAGAGTAGTGACCTGTGGAATGAAACACACAGTGCAGGAACCAGAGGACCATCTAGTTGAAAAATGGAGTCTGAGAAGTGTGGAGGGCAGAAACATGGCGCCAGATAAACCACAGCTGATGCAATGGATGTCACAGACCTAGAAGAGTTTCCTGGACTTTTTCAAATTTCTTCGGTCCCTGTGAAACTGGCTTGCTCTAAGTAGTTTCCAAGGGCCTGCCATTCATTTCTTGGCTAGGCAAGCTCACTTTCACTGAACACAGTGCTCTGAGGTTTGTTTAAATTCCTGCTCTGAGGAAATCTACTGTACTTTCCAGCAGGTGTGAGAACACTGAGGCTCCTTCAGTTGCAGCTCATTTCCACTTACTAACTACTTTATCTCTGTGGATGAAGCAAAAGTGACTTTTGTGTTTCCTGGCAGTCTGCTGCTTCAAAGAACTTAATAGTGATTTGTTTATTTCAGAGGAAATGGAGACCAGTCAGTGATGACAGATTTATTGGTTAAATGGACATCACAAAAAAAAATTTCATCAAGTACAGGCTGGCTCTAACCACACTATTGAGAACTCATGGTAAGGGTTGATGTGCATTCCAGAAGTCCAGTCCTATTTAATCCACTCCACTCTACTCTGTACATTTATATAGCACCTTTCACACCATTTCCAAGAGCTCTGCACAGAAATGCAATACTCACTGTGCTGAAAAATATTCAGGTATATTAATGGCCTACATTTAGACTTGAAAATAAAGCAAAAGGAACCAGACTGTTGAATATCTCCTGGCAATGAGTCAGTCAGTGACAGGCAAGAAAAAAATGGGTGTCCAATCTCTTCCAATTAAGTCTCAGGATAGATGAGAATTTCTTAGTTCTGGAGAGAAAATTCACAATATGGCAATTCACAATAGCTCCTAGTGGATGAGAAATAAAAAATGAAAATTGATATGAAACTTAGTGAGACTCAACATAAATTGTACACTATGGTTGATCAAACTCAGTCCAACAAGAGGAAAAGGGTTTTCAGCAATTGGTAGGTTTGCAATGCATGAAGATTTATTCTAAGAGTTGCATAGTTTCAGTGTGAAAAATAAATTAATGAAAACATTGTAGAGAAAGATACTACCAGATTCATGTTGCTATAGTCTTTCAGTGCTGACTGGATGTGATAATTGCAACTGTCAAAGATGGTAAAATACATTTGCAATAACATACAGGAACCTGTTTTGAAAATCCCAGATAACCAGACAACTGCTCTTTCTATGTAGGGGTGAAGAACATTGATCAAAGCAAGCCCTGAGATACAACCAGCAGGGCATTCCATTTAATCTGAATTGAATTTCAGAAAAATAGTTGGCTAAAGTTGTGCATCAACCAAACAACCACACCATTTGGAAAGAAGCTGGAATATTTGTTGAGGCAAAGGAATATACTTGTAAATCACCCCTATACATGTGGTTGGATAAAGCACATCTGCCAATAATTGCCTCAAAACATCATCAAAATGGTAAAAATTCCTCTATTTAAGATGATAAAAGAGAGAGTGCTATTTATTCTTTGGAGCCACATACCTGCACAAAAATACATCGATCCACCCAGCATTTAGAACTGGAATTATCATTGCATTTTGAGTCCTCCTACTCCCCGGACTAGCTGGACATCCTGAACAGTTTATCTCTGTTTATACATAAGGAACTGTAAGCTAGTTTTGCTCTTTATACACTGAAGATCTGAAGTATGGAATAACTGCAGCCCTGTGTAAAGATTATAGAAGGAAATGAAACTAGCAGGTCTACACGGGGATTGCTGTGAGGAGCATAGTCATGGTGACTTGCCCAAAGTAATGTACTTGCTTCTCAGCAGGGCCAGTTTGCCTGGCAAAATCATTATGCTTATCTGTTGGAAACTCAACTTTTTCTCCTTGATTTCTTTAGAGTGTCTTATTTCCAAGCCACTCATCTCCTCTAATTTTTTGGGGTGCAGGGTATCACGGGGGCTAACTTATTAAAATTTAGTCCTAATCTTTTAAGCTTACTAATAGCCTTACCCTTTTCGTAATTATATCTAAATTTTAAAAACTCATAACCGAAGAATGAAGCCCAAAGGTTCTTTTGAATCATATGCAACATCTTAAACACCTCACAGCACAAAAAGTTTCAACGGTATTTTTATTGTGTTTGTATTTGTGTGTATGTGTGTGTGTGCATACAGAACCTATGTGAAAACAACAGCTAATTTTTACTATATTTTTTTTTACTGTAAGAAGGCACACTGGATGCTCTGTCTGATCTTGATTTAACCCAATCCTGAAATTATGTATATTATGATCATCTGTATATTATCAACCTTAAAATATAAGCACACTGATATACAATCATCCTATACACTAGGCTCACTTCAGAAATTTTAGAGGACCAGAAGCTTACTTTACAGAAGAAAGTGCACAGCCTTGGTTTCTCTAAAATATTTTACAGGATTGCCAGCCTAAAGCAAACAAAGGCATATGAATGTACTGCATTTTAGGAGTCCACACTGGAGCTGGCTGAACTCCTTACAAATATGTTACCAACATATTAGATGAAGAAAATTATGGCCCCAGTATGAAAGCAACGTGAGGACATGTATTTTTAAAACTCAGGACATGCTGAAAGGGTTGCAGCCTTGCAGTATTAACAATAGATCATAAGCAAATGCTTGAAGGATATAGATGAGGGACAATTCTGGAATAAAATGTTTACAGTTAAGTTCTACAGCCAGGAAGAGATAGGCTAAAACCTAAAAGCTGCCTCAACACAAAAGGATCAGCTTTCAAGAAAACTGCACACCCAACTGTTACCATTTAGGCACCTAAATGAAGAACAATGGGGGCTGCTGGGTTCTGAGCTCTTTCAAGCATCTGGTCCAAATTCTTTCCTTCCATATGAATCAAAACAAATGTTTAGGCTACCAACTTTCCACTGCCCTTTAAGTTTAATGCCAGCTTTTCTAGCTTTTAAATTCTTTAGTATAACAAGATGAATAAAACACTAACTTTCCAAAATGCCCAGTTGAGCACTATTTGCAGTACTTTCTTTTTCATTAGCAGCAGACATAAATTTTGTATGAAATAATTGTAAAATTATATCTTTCAAAACAATATCTTTGGGAACAAGATTTTTTTGTTTAATACATTTTAAAAAATATGAATCCATCTTACTTCACTATCCAAAAGTGGTCACAGATTAACTCACAGATTTGAAGACAGAACAGACTGAAAATCAGAATAAACACTAGCAGAAACAGTACAAAAATTACCAAGTAAATTATACAAGTAAAAAAAAAAAAGGATCATATCATGACTTGGAAGTAGAACATAGGTCGACGTGTGCTTTGCTACATCCTGCTAAGGGAAGATTTAAGCCTACAAAATTACTGCTGCTCAAGACAATTGTGTCCATCCTACAGTGACACGGATCCTAATACAGGAGCTACAATGCTCTGCAAGAGTCCAGAATACACCATTGTGCCTGGACCCTCATACATCCTAGGGTGGTTGAAATCTGTACTAAGTAGTCATAAAACCATGTACTCAAATGTTAGAGGGCATCTATTGAGACAGACAGAAATTATGGTGGTGCCATACCTTTACAACTAAAACAGATGACGTAGGAAACACATCTGATACTAAACCCTGGGGAGTAATGGTCCATTCTCAGTCCTCTTCCCACTATGGGAAACCTGTTCTGCAGAAATGTGTGAATTCAAAACATCTTTTAAAAATCTCTGATTAGGAACGCAGAAATTTTGCAGGTTTATTACAGAGAATACTGAAATGTTCAACACTTTCAATGAAGTTCATGAGTAAGTAGACTCCACTGGACAAAAGAAAAGAATACCTGGATATTTTGTTTTATTTTTACAGCACACACAGCAGCAAAGGGCAGAGCAACTGATGAACACACAAAACTGTGGGTGGAAATTTGGGGTTTTTTTCTGGCTTGAATGAAAGAAAGCTACTTCAAGAAGCAGAGTTGGCAGGAAACATCTTTACTAATTTGCATGAGCTAATTTAATAAAACACAAGAGATGGAAAGAAACATACAGTCCATTTTCAGCTTTTCTTATACTGAATGAGAATCCTTCTCCTCAGTTTTTCTTTTCCAGACTACATTCAGGTTTGAAGTTTCTACTGCTTTATAATTCTTAAAAAAATTATTTTCTATAAGTGATACTATGCTAAACAGCCATTATGCCAAAGTTAGCCCTGACCTTCAGTTCTAGAAAGAGTTTTCATTAAGAAAATAAAACAAAAAAAATGGAATTAATTACTTGAAGATGAAAACAAAGATCCCTCCCCAAACTATCTACTCCTGTCTATAAGGATGTATGAGAATTGCCTTCTGAAGCTGCATAACAAAGAGAAGGGATAAGTTACTTAGAGTAAGAGTTACTTAGGACTGTAGTAGAGCCTGAGACAAGGCTCAGAAAAAGAAAGTTTAGAGTATTTTAAGATGAGTATCAGGCCAAAATTCCTGCAAGTGAGATTTATTACACCATGGAGTCAGTTTCCCGAGACTGCTAATGAAAGCAAGCTATTTTTTAAAATCCAAATGAGCATTTAATAAATGAGTACCACACTCAAAAACCATATATATAACCCATTTTGTCATACTGAATTGAAAGGAATCAACCCACACTCAAGCTTTTTAGTCATCACCACTTCACTCCATCTGTCATTCGTCTAATAAAAGAATATTATTATGGATAGCTGTTTGGCAGGGGGTACCTTTCCCCCTGTAAATAGGATTCCTCTAGATAAATTAGCTGTGCAACAATGTAATTGTCTTTTAATTAACTCTCTCAGGGCAGTTGTTCAACTGCTGTCCACCGTACCATCTGACCATCATCCACATTCATTACACTGGAATGGTATCCCTATTGGACACTGCAGAGTCAGTGATTCCTCTTCTGAGCCAAAGAAAGCTTAGCCTGGCATAGAACAGCATGGAGAAGAGAGAAGAGACAGAGAGATGGGTCTTTTTCTCCTCTTTGTGAAGATTGGGAGTGAGGTGAGGAGGCTAGTGATGAAAGTCAGTATGATTATGACCAAAAATCTTTCAGCTATGAAAGTTTTGCAGCATTTCATGAAGAGGGGCAGCCTCTTGATCCTTCTTTATATCCTTATTAGTCTCCAGTTCAAGAAGCGTGTGCGAGGACATATTTAACTCCCACTGAAGTCAATGGCTCTTAAGCATATGCTCAAATTTTTTCACAAATCAGGACTTTAATATGTTCCTTATGTACATTTAGGATTACAGAGAAGTCTTCTGTTTCTGAAGTTGCTGGAAACATCAGCTTGCTGATGGGAGGTGGGGGAAGGGAGCAGGACTCCATCACTTTCAGAAGTCTACAACTTTCTCATTTCTTTCATTAGAAAAGTATCTGTTTACCATTTTCTTAAACCTTCTCAAATAGTGTCTATTAGATTCTAATAGATTCTAATGTGTGCTGCAGAAACACACAACACACTTCTAGGTTTTCCTTAGTTAGCGTCTCCTCCCTTCCTCCTCCATAAAGTTGATAGAAGTCTTACCAAAATCCAAAAAGATTTATTCCTAGCCAAGGGGAAAAAAGAACTGAGACAAAAGCTGTAAAACTGTCTCTGTCCTTCTCTGCAAATGCACCTGAATTCTGTCATCTACTGCTTTTGGCTATTGCAGTCCTGGAATAAACCCATCTTCACTGAGCCTGAAGGTTGTGCCAAACTGTACGATGATTTCTGTGATATGGAAAAAAGTCTCCACTGGAGACTACTCATAAAGCAGCCAATCTTGTCATTTGATCCTCACGTGATTTATGTCTTCAAAGTTCAGATTTTATATATTCTGTAATTTTATCATGCACTCTATTTGCTGATATTACACTGAAAAACTTTACACATTGAAAATAACTGCAAAATTGCCAAGCTTAAGCATTCAAAAGGTATCAGCAAGACTTCTGTATCTTTGCTTTTCTTTCTCTGCCTGAAACTCCCTCATCCTTCCCAAACTGTTTTTAAAACACATTTAGGAATAAAATAGCCCAGTATAATGAAGTGCCGTTCCAGTCAAATCATGTGAACTATCCAGATCCCTATCTGCTTTTGTTTTAGATTTGATACACACATGCACACACCCCCCCAAAATACATGTTCATGTCCATTATATAAATGAAATGGAATCACATAAAAATATTTTACTGTTTTCAAAGTTCCTCTTACAGAAAACTAGAGTGAAAGAACAAATTGCCAATGCTATTTAAAGAGTTTACAGGCCCCTTCAAAATGAAACTTTACTTGCTTTGAAACACATTCCTTCAGGCACAAGTAATTATTACCTAAAATCTTGGAATTAAAAGAGTGCATTTTAAGAAAGTTAGATTNCCCCCCCCCATTTGCCTCAGTTTCAAATACTTCCTTTTTACACACAACTCATCTCAACCCTGGGTACATCACTATTATTAGATATTAAACATCAGCATTGTCATCTCTGGGTCATACTTGATTTCTCTATAGCTGTTTACAGAATCTGCTCTGTGGTGCACACCTTTATGGAGTTGAAACCTCAAGAGAAGAGAGACCACATGAAACACCTTTTATTTTATCTCTTTCCCCCTCCCCGGTTCATTCCCAGTCTTGCCCACTTTTCTCACACACCAGAAGTGCACAGAAAAGCCATGACAGACCTACAGTTGCCAAAAATAAGCTCACAGTAAAGGAGACGAGGGTTTGATGACAATGGGTAGTGACAGAATATTGCTTTTAGATGTTTCTTTCATGTCCATGAGACATACTGAAGACAAAGAGTGAGAATGCAAAAAGGAAGAACACACTTAAGACAACACAGAGAAAACACTGAAGTAGATAAGAAACAGGATCCAAAACGCTGGCTGAGGCATTGGGCAACGCCTTGCAGGGAAGTAAATTTAATTCTAAGATGATAAGCTGGAACCAGAAGGATTCTAGGAGGAGAATTTCTAAAGGATATGATTGAAAGGCAGGATCATTTCATCAGCTTTGGTTTTGGCAGGATTAAAATACGAGCCAAGAGAGGGCCAGAGCAGGAAAACAGGAGTTCAAGTTCTGCTAAGTGGTGTAAAAGTCATTTGCAAAACTGTCTGAAAACATGCTGTAGAGAGAGAAAACAAAGAAGAAACTTGCGAAGTTTCATGGCAAAATAAGATCTAAATCATAGCTCTCACCCTGTTCAGTGCAAGCAGCACACAGCCTTGTACTGGGGAAACCAAGGACAAAGTTGTTTTGCGCCTGTAAAACATGCTTTGTGCTCACCCCAGGCCTCTTTTGTGAGCATTTTTTTCCTGCATCTGATCTGTACATTCTTGACCTGGAAGGAAAGGAAATGCTGTCCGCTTTTACAAAGAAACCGACCCTAACTGCATAAAGTTAAGCTTTAGGGAGAGCAGAGATATATGAGCCATCAAATCACATGGCAGGGAAGGTGCAAAGGCTGATTAGTGAGACCTTCTTTTTGTGCTTGTTGTGCAACAGGATACACACATTCTCTGAACTTGTTTCAGTTCCAAAACTTTCAGAAATACTCTCCCAGAGGAATTTAGGGAACATGTACTCCCCTCCCAATAACTTCTGAACTATTAAGACTCCATGTAGCTGCATTTCCAACTCACTATAGATTTCACCTCTGCCTTTTGTAGTAAGACACCACTGATATGTTAACAAAGTCCTTTTAATTAACAGACCAGCAATGTAGACAGGCTCCACTATATGGAGACATCAAGTTTTCCACTTATCTACATAAGCAGCCAACCATGTTTCCAGGTAAACATGGCAGCTTTCAGTTTGTGTGTGTGTGAATTAAGACTATCAATTAGTTGTGGAAACATGCTTTAAAAACACAAAAGCAAGCCAGAGCTTCCATAAATTATGGTTTATGGAAAAAATTATATTTTCATGGCATCTACCCATATGTTGTGGAACTACCAACATTTCTTAGCCACAGATCATCAAACTGAAGGAATCAATGACAAAGTAGTAACTGACATGCTTGTATTTAACTTTTTCAATATTATCCTGTTAATTACAAAAGAATTATGCACAGTAACCTAAGCTTTGACAGAACTGGAGGATCAGTACACAGACTGGCAAAGCATGGAGCAACTTTTGCAGGAGGGAAGGAAATGGCTTTCCGAAGAACTTTGAAGGACTGGGTCATTCTGTAAATTATATTTCACAAAATATACTTAAAAACAGCTGGACACTTTTAGCCACTGTACTGGGAACACACAATCTCTACCCAAAAATACTGTTTGCTTGGGTGTCATGTCTGGCAAAACTCCCCTGATATGTCTGCAAATACAAAAATATTAAATCTCTGATACTTCTTGTGCCAGCAGACTGCAAATTCAATTGGCGCCTTCTCTGCATGTCTACATTTTGTTTTGGAACCAATGAAATAAAGATAGCTTTATAGGGTTTGAATACTGTTAGATTTCTGTACATACCCTCATATTAAAGTAATAAAGATGTTTGGCTTATAAAGTTGTAGCATAGAAGTGTAAAAAGCAAAGGGGTCAGAATGAATGGCATAAACAAATTAAAATGCAAAGCTAAGCCAAACTACAGGAAAGTTTGGCAGAATATTTCTTCATAATGTAAACCAATCAAAATTATTTGCACTCCTGTCTCCAGGTTTTTCTCCTGTCTGTGTTCTCATCTTTTCTTTTTAATTTGTAATTTGTTGTATTTACTACTTTAGTAACAACATATTGTTTCATAAAAAACAAATAATACAGACAGAATTGTCACTCTTTTTATTGACCCAATAATTATGAACAAATCATGTAAATTAAAATGGTAATACAAGAAGAGATAAAGCTGCAGATTAAAGATGCCTCCTGAATAACTGCTAATGAAAAGCCTTCTATTTTTGTCTGACTCATAACTGTTTCATCTTGCATTGCCTAACAGATAAACATTATCTTACACTACTGTTGTAGCAGATCCCTGCAGTTCTTAAGTTGTAGGTTACATTTAGTGGAACTCTGATTAAGGTAGAGGTTGGTATTTTTGTTTTGAAATGAAGAAAGTGCCCATTTTGCAAGGATAAATGGAAATTGAAAGGATATACAGGCACTCACTCCTTCAGAAATGGACTTGTGTAAAAAAAACAAAGAGACAGGGAGGGAGAAAGAGGGAGCCAGGAGTGAGACCATTAGTATGTATTGTTCTAATGTCCTCAGGATTGCAAAGATTTAACACCCAGCTGCAGCTTGAGGTCATTGTGATCCCTCAAAACAAGAATATAGAAACACCAA
>VXAY01003846.1:269526-296667 GCA_013399855.1 Oxyruncus cristatus | reverse complement strand
CACCGCACCGCTGTCCTCCGCGCCTCTCCAACCTGCTGCTGTCTGTCCGGCCGGCCGGCCGGCCGTCCGCCCGCCCGCCCCGGCCACGGGGGCGAGACCCCATCGGGGGGGCCGGGGACGGAGGGGCAGGAATGCCAGGACCCCTCCTTCAAGGGCCGCTGCCGCTGAAGCCCTGACGCTGCCACAGCTGCGAAGGGGTCTGGGAAGTCCCGAACCCAAGCCGGTGTAAAAATACTTTTTAATAATTCTAGGGCATGGCCACGCAGGATTTCTCGCACACGATAAAAAGACTGAAATAAGTGAATCACAATGAAGAAAGTGAGAGGGTGCGAGGGGGAGGAAGAAAGATTAGGTTTCCAAGAGAAATAAGAAACGGAGCCAAATAGGACTTTTAGAGAGAGGTAGGAGAGGTTCCAAAAGGTGAAGAAAAAGAAGACTGTAATAGCGAAGCCATAATGGTACAGCTTAGTGTTTGCCATTAGCTTCTTAGTCAAATCTGAATATTCGGGACTGTGCTTCCTAGGGTTTCTGAGTCCCCTAATAAGTTCACAAGTCCTACATCAAGTGTTCTTATTACTTCTTTAATAAGAGGTTTTAAGCATGCAGGAACTGGAAATGCAATTCTCTACAGAGCTTTATGTTTTCATTTTAAACTATAAAAGGAGAATGCAAATACAGGCAACTGATGTTAAGGCAAATAAGCAACTTCGAGTGTTTACTAAAATGATTCAAGAAGTTTCTTTGCAGAGTTATCAAATATCTATGGCTATATTATACCATCCTTTGTAAAAATACTACTTTTTAGTTAAAGCTTCAGTGCAAAGCTTCTCAGTGAAATAATTACTGAAGAAAGTGTAAGCAGTTATTACCTCTCAATATTAATGATTGAATTCTTGTTTGTATTGTATTTTTTCAGAATGTGTGTTTGACCTACATGTGGTACAAAAGCATAACTTAAATCAATGCCAGCAAGTTTGCCCAAAGCTTATAAACATCAAGTGAAAAAATAGAATGTTTTAAATATGTGAAAACAGTAAACTGTTTAACTCATAAAAACATCTGGAGCCAACACAGTTTGGAACATCATTTATATTTTCGTGTATGGGCTACTATTTGCATTCACTTTGTGTATTTTACTTTTGGTGGTAGGTTGTTTTTGGGTTTTTTGACTTACGATTTATGGGGAAAGAGATCATATAAAATTGACCTGAAAGAACCAATATACAATTCCTCCTCTTCAGGACTTTTGTAGTCTTGTTCACTTTTTGTGTTGGAGACTGAAAGGACCACCTTCCTGAATATTTATCAGAATGTAAGTAGGATTCTTGATCAGTTCTTTCTAGTGCGTGGTTAGCATATTTGCAGTATGCGTATTACAGTAAAATCAGATAGTCATTCTTGGGGACCACCATTTGAGTGGTACAAATGTCGTAACTTACCTGAAGTCAGTAAAAGAATGGCATTTTACACCATTTAAGAATATTCTCCTTCCTTAAGAGAAAGCTTACAAATGTGAATTCAGTTTATTTTAGCCAAAGTTTTTATTGTACTCAAGAGCCTACCAAAGCAAGAGGACGAGGTTTCGTTCTACTGTAATTATGATCAGTTCGTATTTTTCCATGGCAATTTGGTGAAGGCAGGCATCATTTAACCTTAGAATCAATCCAGATTCACAACAGATGCATGTCTATTTTCAGCCTTTTCTTTTTTTCCATAATTTTCCCTGTTTAACTCCCTTAGAAGCAGTATAATTCGTTTCTTGTGATACCTGTGCTGCAATGGAAACCCAAAGATATAAGCAGTAATAAAGCCTGGGGGTTATGCATCATTGCAACAATGCTTGAATGCCTTAACTGAAAATCATTGCACAGAAAATGAATAATTTGTTGACTGAGTAGTCAAAAATACTGAATCACTGACTAGTTAAAATTGACGATAATCACATTTACCATTCATAAACCTATGGCATACCAGTATCTTTACAATACTCTCCATAAAACCATCATTTTCTGAAAAATTACACTACCACAATGCTTACCACATAATTTTAACATTGCATTTCTGTGGTATACTTCCATTTCACTCTCTATAGCGTTTACATGTGCCATGGTTTAACACTTATCAGACACAATTTTTTCTACAACAGATCTATAAAAGCTTTAAGCCTGGATCCATATTTCTGCTCCCTTTCCCATATACATATGGCTTCTGTTCTAATTTTCATGATCCTCGAGTATCACAAATTTTAAAGTTATGCCAGCAATTTAGTATATTATAGAAAATTGTGCCTGACTATGAGGCCCTCACTGAAAATAATGCACAAGTCTGCTTTGCATCATTAGAAGTTATTTGAATTGCCAGCCCACTGTAACCAGTAAAATGTATTATGCCTCCTATTTAATTTAATAAACTGATGAAATCTTAAAATTGTGGAAGTACCTGAGGCTTCTCACCTGAACTATGATGTTTCAGGAATGTCTCTAGAATTTGAGCTAGGGGAAAATTGCATTAGATACTCAAAAGTCCCAGAACAAGTTATATCCAAAATTTTGGGGTGTGTTTGTTTTTAATAGATAATTTATTTGCAAACTGAACCATCTTGCACAATACTATTTGTTTCCCACTATGCATGTTATAATACAATTTAACAATTGTTTTATTCTTTCTAGTATTATCTCCACTTAAGGATACTTGAACTAGAAAACAGTTATGCCGAGCTTTGTAGGGCACTTTAATAATACGTATCTTTAATTTGTATTTAGAAATGCATTCTAAGTGCACATGCAGGCAAGTCAGTGATGCCTGAAAAATATGTTTTCCATTTTGTTGTCTCTAGATCTTGACAATTACACACTCCCCTCAGTCCATTTTCCTATTAAAATTATCAATCACAGAAGAAAAAAAAGTCTTGTTTTTTACATATTAATCATTTATTATTTGATACAATTCACATTGTGGATTTTGATCTGCATATGTATTGAAAAGACATTTTACCAGAGTCCCCATTAAAAATGCAGATACCGTTGTGAATGGAAGAAAGGTGAAGTGTATTTTCATCACTTCGTATTTCTAACAATGCTTGCTTCTTACCGTGCTGCAAAGTTAATGTTTTGCTGATTATACTTCAAGTCTGAGTCACCCAGAATAAAAAATACAGATGATTGAAATCTCTGTGCATCAAAAGATTTACACTATGGCTTACACCCATTTACTGGGTAAATACACAGTATGCTTACATTACGAAGACTGAAATGGAGAAAAAAACTTACCACCATCTGAAATATTTATTGTCCTCTGGCTGATGTTTCCAAGTCCTTGCAGGATCAGCAGCAGGGGGCATATTTCATAATTCTGCCTCCATCAGGGGACATTAGGAGAGTGATAAGTCACTAATTTTCATCATCTCTTTTGCAGGTTAATGAGTAAAATACTACTCTTACAGTGTGTATTCGTAGTAATTCCCTCTTTTCTCTGCTCTGGAGGGAGAAAAAGACACATATGCATATATCTATGCACCAAGAATAAATAATTACAAAATATCTAGGTTTTTATAGCTGTTGGGATTATGTTATTTACTTTGCAGGTGTGTATGCTATGATTTATAGCGTGATGAGCTTTAGACTTGGAGCAGAAACCCCTAACTAGCTAGTATTCAGAACAGAAAGATATTCACTGCCCTGCAGAGCTCAGGCTCTTTTCATTTCACCAGTTTCACATGGGAGTAATCCTGTGTTTTTACAGAGTCCTTTTTGGGGTCATGGCGATTTTCAGGATTGCAATCTTAATTAGTAATAGCTGTAGGAAGGAAAGAGCTAAAACTTGGATGTACTTTTTAATGCATAACTGCATCATGCACCCCAAAACCTAATATCAGATAATGCTAACAACAGACAGGAGAAATTAAATGCAAAGTAACAATCATTTGAAATCATAATTTTAGACTAAACTCAGGGGCGTTTTAGATGCAGATATTTTGGCTTGTGAAAGAATGAGAAAAAAAAAAGCAAGCAAAAAAAAGCTAGATTTCCCTAAAAAATACATGCCAAGAAGTGCTTAATTTGAAGATAAAGTCTCAAAGATTCTGATTTAGGAAACTATTTCAAGTTTGCAGGCATCAATGACACTAAAAAAAAAAAAAAAATAGGTAAGTTCTTAACTATCATGAAGAAATATTGGAGTGACATACCTTGAGACTGACAACTTCCAAACCCATGTTTGCATAAACTCATTTTATATTTTATTTCACCAAAACAGAATGCAGCTTTTCTGGTGAGCTGTGAATATATTACACTACTTCTTGAAAGAAACCTTTCCAATATATTTTTATTCATCATGCTTTATTAAGCATCACACTTGCATGTCCTTTGATAAAATGTGATAGGTCTCAGGTTGGGTTCAATAAACTATTCCAGCAAGGGACTATCTTTGAGGGACTTTCACATCATCTAAGTTTACATATTGAATTTTGGTGCACTGAATCACTGTAGCCACCGTCCTCTCTTGTTTAATGTGTTTCTCATATAATTCATTTAAATTAGATGACCACAATAAAAGTGTGAAGCCCATTTATTAAAATCCCTTCTCTTTCAAATGCAAAGTGCCTAGCACTTGGGTTTGGTGAAGCTCAGCTGTAAGAAGAGGTGTGTTACGTGGAATACTTTTCAGCTGACTGAGGCACAGATGCAAAGTACAGCAATGTGGGGGACACTGTCTGGATTTGTGTTATTGCCTCATAGGTAGTTTGTCCATGAACTTTACGCATTTGTGCATTTGAGCTGTAGAACGTATCACTCAGGGATTTAGATTTTACTTCATAATCCAAGTATATTTTAATACAAGATGGTAAACTAAAAATATTTTCCATTTAACTGTTTCAAAAACGCCATGTGTAAGAGAACACAACAAAACAGAATTAACTCGTAACATATGCAACTCTTATTTGTGCAAGAGCTGTATATGCCCCTAAATCCAGACTGCAGCATCTGGAGGCATAGCATGTCTCTAATGGAAGAGAAAGGCACGAGACATGTCAGCTTCTTGGCTATGTTATGATGAAAGCCGTGTTTTTTCCTTCACCATACCCAATACAACTCCGATTAAAACTAATAAAACAGACACTGTCCAGGTAAACTGCCTTCATTGCATGTTGCATTTTCCAGCTCACTAGTTGTAGGCAGTGGGTCTGAGCTAAAATAGATTTTTTTACTATGTAAAAGAAAAAAACTCTTAAATACTGCTCTTTTGTTTGAAACAATGAAATTCATATCAAAACTAACATCTCACAGTATGAATCATGTGTTCATAGTGCATCCAAACCTACGCATTCCGATTTTTGGAACCCCTTTTTGCTGTTACCAAGATAACTTGTAGTACCACTTTTTCCTCCTAGTAGTATTACAATAATGTATTTTTCATATACTTTTACTACTGTGATCAGCTTGCTAGAAAAAAACATTTTAGAGAAACAACACACCCTTTAACTGTTTTATAACAAGAACTGTCTTCATACTCGACCTTGAGAAGTGCTGAGTCTTTTCTTTTTCCCAGTGACCTTACAGGATCAACTTCATTGTTAGACTGTAATAGCAATTTTAAAAAGTGCAGCTAAACGTAAATACTGTTCCCTGTGATTACCCAAAAAAAACCCCCAAAAACCAAAAAAACCACAAACCAACACACTGAAAATTGCATTTTGAACCAAACCTGGTAGATAAAATATTTTACTAATGCATTTTCAATTTTTTATTGCACTAAACTTGTTAAATGATCTGCTATAGAAGCTGAGATGTCTAATTTTAAATTGTTTCATTCTTTCTTTTATCAGCTAATGTCCTCTGTTTTATTCATAGGAAGCAAGGGACAAAGTATGCCTGTCTACTGTATTTATTCTTATTTGCAGAAAATACAAGTGGAAACTGAGAAACTGCATTGTTACTAAGATCCTAAACTCGAAAACCCCATCATGAACCGCATACTGGATGTATAAATACACATACGTGTACGCTAAAAGAGGGTGTTCAGCCATGCAGAAATAAGCCAAGCTTACCTCCAGGCTCAAACCTTTAATGTACAATTAAAACAAATCGGGTTAGTGCCCACTTTCTTTTAATAACAGGGAGGGTTCTTAGATGCATTATACTAAAATAGAAGTCTCACATTAAATCAAATGAAGGAGCAGAAAAAGCTCTTTGCACAGATTACCAGACAAAGTTCTGACTTTGCTTCCTAGCAGAGTAAAATGTTTGGGAATGCATCTAATCTAACACACCCTATAAAACTGTACAGTAGTCCCTGGTACAACAGGGAGCTGTATGGAAGACAGAGTCACATCCCAGAGCAAAATGCCAAGATTTCAGCCTGCGATCCAAAACCGCCTCTTTAAGTTCTAAGTTATGAAGCTGTGTATCCATTTTGGAAAGTTGGTAGGTAGTCTTCTCATATACATGTACAGCAATTTCATTACGTATGACCCCCTGCAGTGGTAATGGGCTTTTTAAAAAACATTGACTTGAGAATATTTTGCTTTAAAAATAAGTCATGTATTTAATTTTTAATATGGTAGGCATGGCGTGTATCCAGGGGTGCAGGCAGTGAGTTTACCCTGTACAATTTGAAAAAACCCCCACTTTCCCAAAAGAAGTCCCATAAATATGAACGTACATTGCTTGTTTGTTTTCTTGTCTTTTTTTTTGTTGTTGTTGTTGTTTTCCTAAGTTTCCTTTATTGGTATCATAATAGTATGACCAAAATATAAGGAAATAACCATACCATATTAAACACAGGAATACGCTTTCACAGTCGTTTATTGTGCATAGCTAGTAAACATTTCCTGGCAAACAATTTAGAGTGTCCATAAATTCCATCCTAACGCTACTTCCGTAGCTAGATGCAGTGCACCGTACACGAGGGTATTAGCTCAGTCTCTCTCATCCGGAATGGGTGGATTGGAATTGAAAAATCCCCACCCCCCCATTATAGCACCATATGTCTCGAAAGTCTATCCTCTCTCAGGGCAAACGGCTCCTCTCAGATCCGCCTGATGGATCACGACTGAAACACTGCTGTCCCTCGCTATTTAATCCAACAGCATTTCTGAAGTAGCTATCGGGAGAGCACAACAAGCCAAGCATCCCTTTGGCATTAGTGGCAGTTCCCCACACAGAGAATATCAAGGATATGGAATAGCAGAGGGAAAATCTACCACACGATGCCAATTTGTACGGAAAAGATTGTCAAGCAAGGGGCAGGGAAAAGAAGAAAGCCTCTCGTTCCAGCAAACTGAACAGTGCTTATGATTCCTGGCTTCCTTATGTAACTAGTTAATCAGTGTTAGTAGGCCAGTTTTGCAGCATTTTCAGAGGTACTGAGTCTATAAGAATTTCAAACAATTTTCTCTAGATGTCTTATTGAGGCGTTTATAGGTTGAGGGATTACTAGGGGAACAGTTTATCCATAAAGATTTTGGGTGGATTAGATTTCTGCTCAATATTTTTCAGATCTCTTTCTGTGTGCACGTCAATTTATAACAGGAAAAAAACTTCCTCTAAATAATGCTCTAGCCATTTGATGTTTGAAAGAATTTGAGTGAGATGATCACATTAAGGTAAAGTTCATATTGCTATTTGAGTAGACTAAGTAGACATATTTCCACCAGTTTATGTCCTTATTACAGGTATACATTAATATCATTCATGTTACAGGTATTATTTCCAGATTATTTTGGATTGGAAACAAAGAGTTAGCAAAAATCTGGACTCCGTCCAAATTTCCAAAGACCAGCTCAAAAGCTCAAAGGGGTTCAGTCACCATGTCAAAGTCCTGTTTTAAGATTTTTTAGTTTTACAGGATATTAAAACCTCTCCCGTGTACTCCTAGAATCATAATCTGAGGAAGGGTTATATCATAACAAAGGGCAGAAAGATTGTGTTTCACTGGTCATGAAAGTCTGCTTGGTTTTTAACTCCCTGGTTTTAAAATCCTCTTTCATTTATTTCCATTGAATGGAACCACTATTAAACAAATAGTCTTCTTCTTAGTTACCAGCTTCATTATCTATATTTGATAATCCATGTATGTTACTGTAATCATTCATCAAATGTGCTCTCCTCTGAAATATTATTATGTGAACAACCAAAATTTTAGAATAAAAAATATGATGCATTATTGCACCTCTTGAAAATAATTAAAATTACCAGGTCTTCAAGCTCTGGAATTTTAGATTTTTTTTGCATGTGTTCTTTGCCCAGTGCTCGACAGCAGACTTTGCACAAGCATCCATCACTCTCTGGCTACTCATCTTTACAACCTCCCTGTACTTCCTCCTATTACCTCTAAGGCACCAAATCCTTCAGGGGTACTCTGAAGAGAAGTAGTTTGTGGTCTTCAATTTGCTCCACTTATTGTCAGATGATAAAGCCCCTAATTCTTTTCCTGGATCAGGACCTCTGCCAGCTTCCTTTCATTGTGCATATGGGCAAACAGAGCAAGCAGAAAGATAACGCTCTGCTTGTTCAGCACAACTCCAGCAATCATTTTCCCTTTTATGTTTCCAGTGAACCTAATTGCTGGCAAAAGCTGCCAGAAAAAGACAAGTCTGATCAGAAAGAGCATGAGCAGATAAAGTCCAGTTTCCCTGATAAGTAGCCTCAAGAACTATTCCATACTGGTGATAGAGTGTATCAGCCAGTGGGCCTGGTCAGCCTTGGCCTCTCTCAAATCACCCAAATGTTCCTGCACATGTGAACATCCTCTAATAACTCTTTTGGTGTGAATTCTTGTCTGATTGGTACAATAGCCTATTTTCTCATATTTAACATTACACTCATGCATGGTTATATGGATTTTTTCCTTGAATCTCCTCATGGTACAGAATACCAATAACAAATTAAATTCACGTATTTTATGTACATTACATAGTAGGAAATAAATCTGTGTAGAAAATGTAGCTAGTTCCTGTGCTTGCAGAGTCGCTCCGGATTTATTGCATTGAAGCCGAATTGATTGTTAATCCATTTCACTATTTCTTTTATTCTCCAAATATGTTTGGTGTTTCCTTTCCCAACTGCCATAAAAGTCAGTAGTGTACATTGATAAGGTACTGTCAAAAAAATAGCTGAAAACAGATAATATATTGTGGGTTTGCTGATAAAATGTTTAAAATTCTACCAGTTAATTTTAGATGGTGACCAGTTGAATTATCAGTAACACTTTAATAGGATTCCTGTAGAGATCTTTGCTCTTTTGCGTCAGGTGCTCTGCGCTGAATGGGAGAGCTTTGCGTCTAAGTAGGCAAGAGAAAGGGCAAAAGAAATTAAACCAGATCATTATAATTCCTAAAATTAGAAACATATACTGTAGACGTTCAGCTCAGGTCTGCTGTTAAGAATAGTCTGTTCATGACACAAATAGAAATGCAGTATTCCTCTTTGAAAATGTTTCCAGGAAATCATGTAGCAAGAATTAGGAGATGCATTCCCTGAAAATATTCTTATTTAATACTATTTTTAATAGGTTTCACCCTCTTAAAGAACAGGATTAAATCAGGATGAGGTAATTGGGTGTTTTGGTCCAGTTAGCAAACTTTACCATGAGGCTAGTGGCAAGTTAAATTATTATAATACGGAACGGCATTTTGTGAAGAAAACTACTGGAGGTCTAACAGTTTGAGTGCTACTGACTTCAAAGAGCCTGGAGCTTCAGGCACGATTTCCAGAATTTTATAATTTCTTATAATTGTAGCTGCATTTTCGGTATGTTTTGTATTTCTGCTTAAAGCATTGAAGTGAGCAATCTGCATGTGATACTGTAAATAAACAGAGGCTACGAGAGAACACTGTGATCACAGGTTCACACTTTACTCCTACCAAAAAACCGAAACGGCTTCTGTGTGTTAAAACTTTCACAACTCTCAGTAACTGTGTCAATATTTTTAAAACTACACTTTATTATGAAGCAATGATCCGAATTGTATTTGAATCAAGCTGGTATTTTATGTATTACTATTAATGCCTCCTTTGAAAGATTCTCATTGCTGTCACATTTAAATAATAATTTTAGAAGTCTGCATTTCTTTCATACAGGTCACGAAATAGCTTAACATGTTAAAAATGCTTATGAGGTATGGAATAGTATTAAACTGGAAACCTCAGAGTGTCCATAATAAAACAAATTAAAAATTACACTTTCCCTAACTGCATCCAACACTAGAGGAATTCTCTACAAGACTTCAGTCTAGTGACAGATCAATCACAGTATTGAAAATTAATTGCTTTTGTGCACATTACTAAAACTTGATTATATTTGTTATCAGCAAACACATTAAAATCCAATGTTTATATTTGTTGATATAAGACAATCAGCTTTTCCAAAGTTGACAGCGACTGTGAAACAGTTATATGGAGAAAGTATTAAAGGAAAAACTTGATTGACATCCTCAGTCTGTTAAACACACTGTAAAGGACATGGCAAAAAAGTTGCAATCAAGGAAAACCTTCTACTCTTTTGTTGAAAATAATAAAATGACTTCGTATGTGAAAGCAATACTAAAAAAAAAACAACAGGCAAAGAAAAGGGAGGAGAAGGGGGGAAAAGTAGTAATTAATGTAAATTTAAAGCTGGGTACTATAGAACATTTTTAAAGAAAGCCAAATATCACAAGGAGAAAACAGAGGTAGGGACAATATGAAGGCATTTTGAAACTATATTATGAACAAAAAAAGCCTAAAACCTGCTTTGCTCCATTACTAAATGGAAATAACTAGGACTTTCTTTAATAACATTAAAAAAAAAATCTCAAATATTTTTCTTCTGCATGTTGGGAAAAATTCAAATGATGTATTCATATCAGATGAATAGGATGCTCTATTTCAGTAGTTACACAGGAGTACGTTAAATAGCAGCTAGTAAAACTAGACATTTTTAAAATCAGTAGACCTGAGTAATTTGCATGGAGGTATTTTAATACATTTGGCAGAGAACCTGTCTGCATGGTTAGTGAGGATTTTTAGTATATATTGGAGAACTAGGGAGGTTCAAGGGAACTATGCAAAAATTTTTGTGAATAGTTAAAAAGAATAAATGTGATGACCTAAAATGTCAGTAAGCATTTCAACCACACATTGATCTCAAGCAAAATAAGGAATGGCTTCTAGGAATATTAGTTCATTTCCATCAAAGCAGTGAGAACAGAATTTTCTGGAAAATCAAGTTGCCAAAGCTAACTAGATATGACTTAATAAGGGTATAAATTTGGTAGGATAAAGGTAATTTTAGTATTATTAAATATGTAGAAGAATATTGGAAAGTCTTTTAGTTGTTAACCATAATATTTTCATGAAGAAAAAAAAATTTATTAAAATCAATATTGTACCTATGAAATAGAGTCAAATCTCAGTCTCAACCATGTATTAAGTGAAGAGAAATAGTAGTGGTGTTTATTTTAACAGTGATCCACAAATGCATGACCCTGTCATTTTTTTCTATCTGTGACTTCTATCAATTATAAAAAAACATATTTAGAAAGTTTGCATTTGAAATTATTGGAAGATTAGTAAATAAAGAGCAAGCCAAGTCACTGTGAACCCAGATTGCTCAGGAAGCTGGCCACAGTTAACAAATGGTAGATTTCGATCCAGAGAAAGGTAAGACACTGCTCAAATAACAAAGACTATACCACTGCTACAAGGTAGGGACCCTGCCCACAGACTGAATTCAGCCTGAAAAAGGCTGCAGAGCAGATAATCAGTGCAAATAATTATGAGTACAAGAGGGTAGATACGAATCTGAAACAACAACCCGTGGGCATATCACCAGAGAAATTCAGAATATGGTTGTGTTACCTCTGTCCTTGGCACAGATGCAACCAGTTCTGGAAATACTGTGACCACAATTCAAGAGAGGTTGTTGAAAAATTGGAAAAGGTTCAGAGGAAAGCAACAAGAATGATGAAAGGAGTGGAAAACATTCCTTGTAATGAAAGACTAAAGGAGCTCGATCTATTTAGGTTATCAGAGAGACGTTTAAAAGGCTACTTGATCACAGCTTATAAATAACTATGTGAGAAACAGAAATTTGATAACACTACAGTTTTCAGTCTGGTGACAAAGGTGTAACAGAAGCCAGTGGCAAGAAGATGTAGTTGGAGAAACACACCGGAAGGTTTAAATCAAGATGGAAGATTTTTTTGTTTTTTCTGTTAAAATCACACACACAGAGAAAAAAGAGTAATTCAGAAAAGCTCTGGTGCCCCTTACACCAGGGGGGGCAGACTGAGTAGATGACCATTATAGCCTTTCAGTTTTATAGGCCATGAATCTACGGCTTCAATTGCAGGCTTCTCTGCTCCGTATTTTCTTACGCCATCACTGGGCAGATCCAACCAGTGGAAAGTTAATCGGAACCAGGTGGAGTCTGCTTTTTGCTGCACAAGGGAGATTCCCCCTGAAGCTACATTGGATAAGACCAGGATTTGACTGGACCAAAGGAATTAATACAGTATGAAGAGTGTGTGTCTATTATATTGATGCCTATCCTTTCTAGTTATTGAAAAATTTATTGATATTTGACTGAGTATAAAACACAGTATTGAGGGGTGAAATATGGTAAATTTTATGACAAGTGACTTTAACCCACACACACACCTTATCGGCTCCAGAGAAGTAAAAGGAAATAGGAAATTACACACAAGCACCCAGGGCACTGTTTAGGTGAGGCAGAGTACGGGAGAGAGAGCTAACTCATTTTGCCTGATTTTTGTGCTTTTGAGAGTAGTGTAGGTCCAAAAACTTTCCTTCAACCACAGAAGTTTTTGAATTAACATTGTTGTTAGGAGAGACTGCAGGAGGAGGTGGAGCAACAAAAGAAAGAGAAATGCTAACGGAAAAAAACACTTATAAACATCATACCATATGTAGGACACTCACCATATGCCAGCCTCACTTTTTCCCCCTCTCTCTCTCTCTAATGTGGTCCAATAATTCCAGTCATCGAGAGGGTTATTCATGCTGTCTACTTCAGGCATCCTTTGAATTGCAGCGGCACCCCCTTGCTTACAGCCCCCGGGCACCTCTGTCTTGATGCCAGCTACACAGGGAAGTACAAACACCTAGGTTTAGTTCTTAAAACTGTGCCTAAGTCAGATATCTAAGTTAGCCTAAAGCTATTGTATAAATACCACTCTTTCCTATTAAATTAAAAAAAAAAAATAAAGGAAAAAAAACATTGCTATGGAAAAAATTACTTGTTTAAACTACAGGGATATAAAAGTGCAGGAAAGTTTACAAATTCAAGGCCAGCTCCTTAGCCATCTCGAACACTGGCATTCAAATAAACAGGCTGACTCCCATTTGCCCTGGCAAAAGTGCAGCCTTCAAGTTGGTTTTAAAAATCAAGTCAGTCACCTAATTCTGTTGGGAAAAGCACATATATTTTTATAAAACACAGAAAATAATGTATTACAATGTAAGTCCATTAAACAACAACAACAAAACAACAGAACAAAAAAACAAAACAAAACAACAACAACAAAACACCTCAGAGGGAAAAAAAAACCCTAAAAAGAGAAAGTTGTGTAGGAAGTGGCAGCTACTGCAGTCTGCAGAAAGCACATCTTTTACTGCAATCTGCAGAAAGCAGAGAAAAAGTAGCAAGAGATCAGCAGCAGGCTCAACAGCGATTGAAAATAATGTACTTTTCTGATGAAGTCTCTTACTTCCCTTTCTGGATAAATTGCAGTTTTATTTACAAAACACATTCTAAATAATTTGCTGCCCCATATTAGCTAATAGCTTTACTATTACTTCATTTTTATCGTGTGGTACTGCAGCAAGCCGAAGTAAGCACAGCATGTGGATCTCAGCTCAGCACAAAGCTGGACGTTACACAACAGCACAAAGGCAACTTTGCATAAATGTTGTTGAAAGACAGTGAGGAGAGAAGAGAAAATTCTGCATCTTTAGTGCTATGTCTTTAATACTTATATATATCAAAATAACTCTGTATACTCCTGGAACCTTTCTGTTAAAATGTCTCTAACTCTAGGGAGACATTCTACGAGGCAGTTATGCACCATTTAAATGTGAAAAATGCTCACTGTACTTGGAAAAAGATGTGTGATGTGAAGTGTTTTTAAGAATAATTGAATGATTTTGTGATTCATTAAATGCTTTTTTCCTCAGCAAGCAAGTAATGGCTTTTCCACTAAGCACCCAAAGGGTGAAAAGTCAAACAGTTAGAAGGAGTAAAGCATCCTCAGGAAGAGGATCATTTACAGTGTTTTTTGTTTTATTTCTTATCTCTTTTTTTATTCCGAGACAAAGAACAAAGAAGGAAGCAAAAAAGTGAGTAACTGTATGTAGGAAATTAAAAAGATGGAATACTGGGGACTAAAGTATATGTGGCAGTTGTCTATTCTTTGGTTTAAAAGGAAATAGAGAAAAATTGTGGCACATAAGTTTTTTTGAATATGGCTTCATATACATATTCCTGCTGAGACCATGGGATCAGTTCTTTTATGGGAGAGAAAAAAAAGAGCTGTTTTCATATACCAAATATATCTTTAAGCCAAAGTGTAAATCTTCAGTTTCTTCCCTTTTTTTTTTTTTTTGCCTTTAAAAAAAAATCTAGGGAAACAATACACACCTTGACTTCTGCAAAAAAGATCTCTGGCACAATCACAAGACGCCTGCTTAAGTAATACCCAAAAGGTAACTCCATGCATTCCACTGGCCAGAAATAATTCACAGCACGATGAATCCACAAGAAAGTCAATAGGATATTATAACGCTCTTAGGGGAGCTGTAGCTATAAGAGCAATGTGAGGCAATGCCTTAGCATGAGCTATCACTTTATATATGAGCTGTATACATGAGCATGAATTATATTACAACATTTGACACACTTTGGCTTTTGATCTACTGTGACTTACGACCTCTGTCCTATTGTGACATTTATGCCTAAACCTGTAGAGAATAGTTCAAACAATAGAACATACAGGATAGATAACACTTAGATAGGATAAAAGTGAATAACGAATATAAACACTCATGCTCAGGGCCATAGCTAGCCAAAAACTGCCAAAGACTAGGAGGATACTTCCTCTGGGATATGATATTATGAATTTTCTTGCACCTTCCTTTGAGGCATCTGGAGCCAAGGATACTAGCCTAGATGGCTCACTGGTCTGATTAGGTATGGCAGTTCTAATACTTCTGTGAACATATGATAGTGTGGAAAAATTCAGCTTTTACAGTCAAAAGAAAGTTCTGCCTAAGACAGGAAGGAATCTTTGACCAGTGATAAAATCCTTGTGAGCTTTCAGCTGAAAAGCCAGTTGAACTTTGTGTAGATTCTGTTTCCACCCAGATCAACTGTGATTTCAGTAGGAGCAAAAGAAAAACTGCAAAGAAGCTCCATGTACTGTCTTGTATGGGGAAGCAATCAGAACCGACAAGGAACTACATTTAATTTTTAATAAAAAAAATAATAATCCCTGTCGATCTGGAGTCTCATGAGGTTTTCCAGATAGTAAGGGTTGCACTTACTTCCCTCTACAGGAGGGAGAATTTGAAGACAATCTTTTACAGCTCATGGGCTACCCTATTTTTTTAACAGCTCTGATTCGTTTAGTCTGTTCCAGCAGCTTCCAGCTGCAACCTTGGACTCCAAAGACTGGCTTCCTGATCATCAGCTACCTGGCTCCACAGAACAGTCCAGGGACCAGGCATTCAAATGCAATTAAATTGTTCTCCAAAAGAAAGCTGGAGAGCTAGAAATAGTGCTGGCATGCTGAAGAAAAGCAGGAAGACAAAGATTCAACTGACAGTCTATATAGCATAAGACTGGAGTCTTTGGCTAAAATGTGGAATTATACTGCATCTTGGAAAAAAAATATGGACAATAAAAGCAGACATGGAATGAAGGTATCCTTAAGGCCTTGGCATAAAAAGTTTTCAGTATTTTTTAACAGCTAGATATAGACACATTGGTAAACTTTTATCATAAATAATATTTTTAATATTACTGTCATAACTTTAAGAACTGAATTTACAATATTTTCATAAAATATAGTAGCTGTAGCTTGTCTGCACCAGCTGTAAATGTGATTTTGTTTAATTAACCTGGTTTTAAACCAAACAAGCACAAAAGAAGAGGTTTTTGGGTATTTTTTCAGTTTTGCTAAAACCACATTTATTGTCGTACAGCCCTCATTGATTAGTTTAAGCAAAATAAGTCACTGAAATTGTATGTGGGCCTCATAGACCAGGATTCATATTCATTTGAAAGAAGTTAATTTAAAAATCAGGGACATTCACACTGCTACAGGAAGGTCCTGTCACCTCAGTTAGACTGAACCTCAGCCCCATGGGAACTCTGGTCTTGCACCACTCAGTACAAAGGGCTGAAACAGGGATCACTCTTCAACAGGTGAAGTCTGCACCTGCCACCTGCATCTCTGCCTCCTTTTCTGGCTGTAGATTGGGAAGCACTTCTGGAACAGTACATGGAATTTACAGTGAGGAAAAAGCATTGTAGGACAGAAGGATAATGTATTAAGCAAGGCCTAGAGATTGGCAAATCACCCTTTCTGGTGGAAAATTTACACATACACAAGCTATTAGTACTGTCTCCTTCATATAGTGAAACATATGACCCCCAGCACAAACAAGCCTCAGATGATACCTGTTATCTACACGTCCTCATATATGGATATTCCTGACGTGTCATTCTTGATACGTTGTGGGAATGATGTCCAATGGTGTTTGTTTGAAAGTGAAACACTGCAAGCAACAAGTTGAATGGACCAGCTTTTGTTGTTGTACTCTCCTAATAACTGCTGTTACAGGAGATAGATACAAAACAGAGCTTGCCAATTTTCTGTCTTAAAACTAATTAAAACTATATGACAGAAGCAAGACAAACTGCAAGTAAAATTTTATTAATTTTTTCCCTGAAATATTTCTTTTTTCAGAAGCAGAACTGAGCATTGTTTTGCTGGCTCAGAATGACATTCTGAGTTGGAAGGGACTCACAACAGTCATCAAGTCCAACTCTTAAGTGAATGGTCCATACCGGGATCACACCCAGACCTTGATGTTACTAGCACCATGCTCTAACCAGCTGAACTAATCTCAGAGTGCTAAGTAATACAGTAGCATTAGTGGTAAAAAGATTCAGCATTCTGAACTAAGTTTCACCTGTGTAACTTAAACTATTTGTAGCTTAAAAACAAAGTGAAAACTTACATTTGGAAGTAGCAGGTACTTCCAACCACAACTCCTCTGATTTATTGCAGATACCTAATTTGTATAAGATTGAGCCATTCTCTAGACTCCTGTGACTCAATCTTCAAGCAGCTCTTGGCCAGAGGCCAGTGAAGACACAGTTCTCTCCACTCCATTAGAGGGGTCACCAGAGTCCCCAGAAAAGATAGCACTTCTTTCACTGTTGCACTACCATATACCAAATCTATAAATATGTGGATTGTCATTATGTCCTATTGATAATCTAGCTAAGGGACTGAAGTGTGCTATTATCTATATATGCTTAAAAAACACATGGATTTTAAAATAATAGGCAGTCAGCGGAGCATGCCAATCTATTTAGCATGAATTGAGGCAGAGATGCATTACAGAGAGAAAACTGACACCGGTAGAGTTTCTATTTCCCTTATGACACAGCACGAACCTTGCCTCCAGACCCTTTGTCTTCACACTTCTCTGACACTGTTCCTTTCCCCATGTTCCTTTTGTCTCTCCACTTGTCAAACTGTTGCTCAGACACCTGGTTTTTTTTATGGATTTCCTACACAGTGCTTTGGAACTGTGCATTTTTGATCTCACAGATATATGAACTGAGACATTATATTGAGTTTACAGGAAAAAAAAAGTTAAAACTTAGTACACATCCAGAGCAAAATCAAATATCATAATCTGTTTCCTGGAAAGTATTTATTCTGTACAAATAGAAATTTTATTTTTTCAAGACAAAGGAGAAAAACCAAACAAAGTGAAGAACACAATTCGTTCTAGTTGCATCAAAATACTTTTTTAAAAAACGTTGCTCTTGCCCTATACAAAGTAAGGTACACTGCATTCTATTGAAGCAAAATAGTATATTTTCATGGATGTGTAAAGGAAGAAATAAAGGGTATGATTCGCAGAACTGAAGGAGGACTCACACTCTTACATGGAATCAGGACTGCCATTCATGCCAGGTGAGAATTGTGTCCGATTTCCTTTTCTTCATGTAAACAGGACATAAACCTGTATTAGCCCTGTTCAGTGCCTTCTCTTAAAAATGCTTTTGTATTGATGGTCAAGAAGGCAGCTAAAGTGATACAATGCCTACAAATACCTAGAAAGGAGAGATCTGTAAAAGTGCAGGTTAATAAATTAATTCTGTAGAAAATGAGTAAAAGCTATAATAAACAGTAAAATTAATGGATAAATAAACTGAAATTACAGAAGGAATTCATTGAATAAATTATAGAAAAAGAGCTTATCTGTTTCTTTACAAAATCTTTCACTAAAACCTCTTAAAAAAGCTAAACAGCTTGAGATAAAAAACAGCCTTCAGAGCTTAATTGGTCAAAGAGACACAAACTAATTAAATGGTTAAGTTTAAAATTAGAAGGAGGTCCCAGAACAAAGCAGTATGATGGGTACTTATGGAATCATGAGTGGTGAGAAAAGGAATGATATTTTCTCCTCCAGTTTAGAAACTAGTGGGAACCAAATAACCAGAGTAGGTGCCAGCTCCATCCTCCAAAACGATCTAAGGGAGACAGGTCTTCATACAAATGGAACAACAGAAGATGTGGATGCTAGAAGTTTGCCATGGTCACCAGCTAAATTCATCGGTATAACCAACAACTATTAAACATGAAACAACATGAAAATGTTCCTGATCCAGCAACGGTCAGAGTCTGAGCAGTTTTTTTAAATATTAAGTATGTGCATGTTCATTTATGTTTTTTACTTCCCTTCTCCTTTAATTTCTGTCTGTTGCTGTCTATTTTCAGTGGTGTGTTATTGACTTGCAGAATCTCTTATAGGATCCAGTACTGTTTCTCTCAGAAATGGCTCTAGATCTCTCTTAGGCAGAGTTAAGATGGGTTTCGTTTTCCTCTTTATATGTGTCCAAAGTGTCCATAATAGTACGCCACTATATGCAGGCAATCAGCATCTCTGCTATAGACACAGACAGGCCCATCACAGGTGAATATGGATGTGTCAGAGTAGCAGTTAGCTCAGCTGGGTAGAGCATGGTGCTACTAATATCAAGGTTGTGTTTTGATCCCTGTATGGGCTATCCACTGGAGAGTTGGACTTCATGATCTATCGGGGCCCCTTCCAACTCAGAATATTCTGTGAACTCTATTACTTGTGTGGCTACTTCAAATCCAGAAACAATTTGTGCTCATTTCCATAGCACTGCACTGGCAGGGCTGCTCTGACCTAACTCACATGGCCCAGAGGCACATTTCTGTTCTGGGTAATACTCATACACTACAAGCAAAAAGTGTTTATGTACTGAGTCTAGTCCACACTGAGTATTGCTGCCACTGCAGCGGGGATAACAGTGCTGTAAGACAGAAGGCCTTGAAAGGCACACCTTCCAAATACTCTAACACTGCACACAGCAAGTACTACCCCAGGGCTGGTGCTGCATCCCAGAGTAAGGAGCCCCAAAGCAGTGCAGAGCACAGGAGAGCATGAGCTCCCCTGGAGGAATCTCAGTCTCAGGCTCAGAGCTGATCAAGCTGGGTTTGAGCTGTTTTCACAGCTATCCATTCAGTCATGGTTATGACATGATTCCCAATATCCATTTATGTACTTGTGAATAATTTTGAATATTCCATCCCTTTTAATCACAGACTATAGGATGTTGTTGATTTAGACTTCTCATTTTGCCTGGTATAATTTACCTTTGAATGCTGATAATCCAAAATGTGACACAACACTTCTGAAGTAATTTTATATGTGAGAGAAAGGGACAAACTCTTTTCACACAGGTATTTCTAAAAGCGGTTCAGGCAGGATTTTATTTTTTACAATTTTCAAAAACACAGTTCCTCCTGTCTGACCAGCATAGCTCACATGTGGGCAAAGAGCAGAGTACCACAACCAACAGATTTTATGCTATATAAATGATCCCAAAATGGAGGAAGTGGAAGTGATGAATTAAGTGAGAAGCTTTTGTTATGATTCTTTTAGGTTTTAAGGTAAAAAATTGAGAATGGATCTCCTTGGAGAGGAAGAGAGAATGGCACATCTAAAGGATGCAATCTATCATCCTAAACATTAGTAAGTGACATTTCCTTAGGCAGCTGATGGCTAAATATGTCTGGGTTTTTCAACTTGTGCTGCTACAAGAAAGAAGGAGTCTTATGCCCTCATTTTTTTAAAGAATATCCACAATTCAGTGAGCATAACTTAGTCCACAAGCTACTTGTTCAGTTGTATTAGCACAGTTAGCTACATAGCATTTTCCTGTGGATATTTTGAGAGAAAGCATTTTTTGTTTGCTTGTTTGATGTATGTTTTTTTATGGATTTTATTTAAGATGCCTGTGATGTGCTAGAAAGCATCATGTGCGTAAAGGAACTGCAGCCCTTCCTGTAAATTCAACAAACTGGTATATGCTGAAAGGAACCTCTGAATGATTTACCTTTTTCACAAAGAGAGGTGAAGAGTAGGAGACGGGTGGGAAAACAACAGATTTTTTAAATTATATTAACACTCACTACCTGCAAAAGCATTTGTAGAGAGTTACCCAAATCTCCTGTGGGCATTTCAGCACAAGTCCAATGCAGAAATACACCAGAAAGGAATGATTAGTTGATTGGGCTACAGGCCAATCTCAGCTACGACTGTATGGTATCATAAAACACCTTGGCTCCTTCCACAAGAAGAAATAATCAAGTCTCCATGATACTGTATTCCTGAGGAATGTGGTTTTTCCAGATAATTTTCATTTTCTGAGTCACTGTTAATTTTCGTCAGGCCTATGAACAGTTCACATTCCTGTTACAAAGGGCAACACCTTAAGAAAGTATTGAGATGGTCAGAAAGCAATAGGAAAAGAATGCTAAAAAAATTTTACTTCCTCCAAAAGACACCCACAGTTGCCTGGGTGTTTTAAAAATATGACAGGTTCAATTCAGCCTGCAGGCTCAGAGAGCCAACCAACACTCTCCTTGGTTTCCTCTCTGCAGTCGAGCCAGGAGATCCCCAAACAAATCCTGCCAGCAGCTTGCACCACTGCTCCACTCTGTCCTCTTCAAGACTCTGTCCAACTGGGAATGAATGTAGTGTCTTGTTACTACAGTTATTGCTTTAAGACTCACCACCATTGACAAGTCAGTAAAAATCCCTCCCTGTGACTTACTCTGATAAAAAAAAAAAATTAAAAATAAAAAAACCCACAACTATATATTGCTATATCAAGTTGTTCCAGCAATTATATTAATTAAGTGATTAAGAATGGGCACAGTATTGTCTTCCATATGCTATTAGAATGCACAGCAGTAGTCCAATGCTTACAAAGATTTACATTTGTGTTGGAATAATATTCATGAATAGGGAATTAAAAATCTCACACAAACGTGCCTTCACACAGTTGGCCAAATAAAGCAAAGGTTTTCAACAAGGGACTTCTGTGTTAGAGACCTTGAAAATAATGACTTAACAGCATGCTAACTTGTTGAAAAGAATCTCATCCGAGGCCTGTCCAGCTATGACATGTTATGGATTTACTTTGGACTGAACCAATGGGCTGAGGTATGCCATCAAGATGAAGGAATGCAACTTGAAAGATATATATGTCTGTTTTAAGTAGGAATGTTCATTCATTAGCTCACTGCTCCATTCAGTAGGCTGTGTGCAAAGTGCTGCACAAATGAATGATTCAATACAGATGCCTTTAATGCACCACATAGCAGTAAGAAGCAAGGTACTTGCCATCATGACTCTCTTGGTGAGAAAAGGAAGCAATTTCTTCATGGCTGCACTGGGAGCCTTGAAATGGAACAATACAGGCTGTACTGGGAAAAGTAATCTTTAACCAAAAGTAATTTATGCATTAATATGCTCACAATCCTCCCTCACGTCTTCAATGTTATGAGTTTATTTTGGGGGAGCAAGGGATAGAAGAGATGAGTTGTTTTGAGGTCCAGGCTGAGCAAAACTGTCCAGAATAGCAGCTCCAGGGGCCACTGAAATAATATACAAGCTTTCACGGTGCAAAGTATGCTAAAGTGGGTCATACAGTTTATTTCCAGATGTTCCCACCCTCTGAGTATTTTCTAATGATACAGATGAAATCTGTAAAGACTTTCTCTATGAGGCTAAAACTGTGCAGAAATGAGCAAAACACGTGGAGAATAATTTATTAGGATGTAAAAACAGAGCAAGTAAACAAACAAAAAAAATCATATAGTCCCTGTATTTAGAACAGAAATTAGCAAATTTTCACTATTAATAAAACCATTTATCAAAGTTCACAGAAAGTCTTTTTTTTCCACCTGGAAAGTTTCCAAGCTCAAAAAATATTCTAAGTAGAAGAGAAAGTTTAGCAAATACCAAACACTGGCAGAAGAAGCGTAAGAGGAAGTAGAGAAAAGACCAGTCAATGTAAATGATAAAAGCTCTCTAGTAAAGTATTGTGAAGTAGCTGTCTACTTGAAGAAGCTTTCTTTTAACACTGTCTTCTTGTTGAAGTTGTGGTGTCTGTAATGAACATTGTTAAGCAATCACAAAATCACAGAATATGCTGAGTTGGAAGAGATCCACAAAGGTCATCAAGTCCCAGTCTTAGACCTGCACAGGAGACCATCCCCAAAAGTCACACCATGTGCCTGAGAGTATCATCCAAACGTTTCTTGAACTCTGTCAGGCTTGGTGCTGTGATCACTTCTCTGGGGAGCCTGTTCCAGTGCCCACCACCCTTTGGGTGAAGAAACTTTTTCTAATATCTAACCTAAACCTCCCCTGACACAACTTCAGCCATTCCTTTGGGTCCTGTCACTGGTCACCACAGAGAAGAGATCAGTGCCTGCCCCTCCTCTTCCTCTCACAAGGAAGTTGTAACTGCAATGAGGTCTTCCCTCAGTCTTCCCTTCCAGGCGGAACAAACAAATTGACCTCAGCCACTCCTCATACAGCTTCCCCTCAAGGCCCTTCACCATCTTCATTGCCCCTTTGGATGCTCTCTAAGTTACATTGCAGTGACCAAAACCACACACAATATTCAAGGTGAGACCACACCAGTGCAGAGCAGAGTGGGACAATTCCCTTCCTCAACCGGTTGACATTGCTTTGCCTGATGTCCCCCCCTCCAGACATTTTTGTGAAGTCATTTTGTTAATGAATCCGAGAAGGATATATGTGTTTTAATAAGAAGGTTTGAAATATAAACAGGGGCATTTTCTCAAAATGAAGACGAGCATAAAACCACATGGTTTTGGTCACTAAAGAGAAGTCTGCCTCTTACAGTAGAAATGAAGACACTGCATCAGACAACATTATATACAGATTTGAGAGAACAGAGTTGCATTTTGGCCCATATGTTTAGAACACAAAATATAATGCACATTTGAATTCATGAGTCTTCCCAAAAATTGCTAGATGACACTAGAGGATTTATGTTTCTTAAATGAATACACGTGCCGTTGCTGCTATAAAGTACTTTCTCATCACAGACCTTAATGCTTTCTCATTGGGAAAAACAAACAAAACAAGACAAAAAACAACTTCAAAAAGACACAAAACCAAGCAACAAGAAAACCCAAAAAAACTCCACAACCAACCAAAATAAAATAAAAAAAACAAACCAAAGTCTTAATACCTGTAGTCTTTCCTTGCAAAATATTGTAACTTTTAATATATCCATTTAACAATGGAGTAGAATGAAGTGCCTCATTTAAGAAGAACAGAAGACCCTAAACACACATAGTATATTTGTATACTTTTTTTTTTTCAATCAGACCCATCTGCACTCCAGCTCTTTTTAGAAGAGCTGAAGAAAAACTCTCTGTTGCATACAAAAACCATATATAAAATTTAGTATTTTTTGAAGTGGTCACTGTGTTTGATTTACATGCTTTAAACCTAATTCAAACTCATCAGTAGAAATTACAAAGCAAATTATACGGAACTGTACCTAGTAAAAATTACTTGATTGGGATAAAGTAAGGAAGTTAGAGGAAGGCTTAGTATTAGAAATGTGGTCTTTTAATTTTCAGCAATGCATTAAAAACAGTTATGCTTTCTTCTGTTATTTAATATAATTTTCCCTTTTGACTGTATTTTTATTATGATAGCAGTATTTGTAGTACATATGTGTTGTCTTTTTCACCACAATGTACCCTGGTTACTTTTTCCTGGCTGATTTTATAGCATGAGATACCTTTGGGTCTTCTAACTTGACCTGCTATATAAATTATAGACCAGGACACAGTAATTTCTGCATCAGGTGTCTTTTCTGAGAGATATGTTACAGCTCAATTTAAGAACTGCAACAGATGGAAAATCCAGCACATTGCTATGTCAGAATTTGTTCCAAACATTAATTACTATCACTTGATATTTGTGCTCGGTTTCCAGATCAGAACTGTCAAAATTAAATTTCCAGTAGTTCCATCTTTATCATTAATTGGATAATGATCAAGAAACAGTACTAATTTAAAAAAAAATTAATTTTAAATACTTTGTTAGACTTTGTTTGTAACAGAACTGGTCAATGGAATCTTTTCCAAGAATGGTCTTACGGAGCATGAAGTCTCCTTCGAACCTAAACTGGGCTTCTTTAGTGTCTCAATATGAAGCACATTTCCCAGACCTCATACCTTTTTTGCAGTCTTCTTCTGAGCCCATTCCAGTTTGTAAAGGTCCTTCACAAACCATTAATGCTAGAACTAGACAGAACATTCCAGGAATGTCCTCACTAATGACATATGCAGAGGGAGTATCACCACCTTTATTCTGTTTCTTAGGCGTGAAAGGATTGCATCTTACATTTTAATCATAACATTGTTCTTGTAGCTTACTTTCATATTTAAGTCTTTTCTAGAGGATTCAGTTTCCCAATAATAAGTGTTATATAAATTCTTTTTCCTTTGGCCTCAGTTTTGGCCACACAAAAATATCTTGTTTTAATGAATTTATTGTAATGAGCACTACAGGTTAACTCATTCCTCTTTCATCATCATTAATTGTTCATCAAATGCTTTTTTCACTTGTAAATTTTGTTATTGATAATTGAACATTTTCCAGACTTTGCTAGAGTTATTGCCTGGCATTGAAAAACAGATCCTCACAGTACCACACCAGAAATATTTTTCCCTGCATGACTATAAGACATCTATACTTATTTCTTATTATTTCTTATTTCTTCTTATACCTCAATTTTAAACAGACTTTTGTATGCTTTTTAACAGATTTCACATTTAAAATGTCAGCATTCTTTTTCTGAAATTTCCCCACCATTCTCTAATTAAAAAAATATTAGTACACTGAAATAAATTACCTTAGCTTTAATTTAAGTCTATTGCCTGATACTGCCCATTTGGAAAAAAAAATAAAAAGAATATTTATGCAGTTTCCAGCTACTGATGGGATAGAAAATATTTTACATTAGTTTTAAGGTAGAAATAGATCTTCCTGTCTTTTCTGGAAAAACTGATATGTATGAGCACATCTGCCATTTGCACATGCTGATCCATGTTTTTACTATACTTGCTGAGTACAGGATTGGAACCATTAATAAGATCTCACTTTTTTATATATACTTAATGTATTGTTTCTTGTTTTCCTCCATCCTTTACAGAGTTTTTTTAAGATATTTTCAGCTTCCTGTATCTATTGTCTATATTTCCCTAGAGTCAGTTTTAAACTCACTGCTATTGCTCTTGTTTTTAGTTATGTGAATTTTTATTGCTGCCTTCATTTTCTTCTTAACCAATAGGATATTTTTAGGCTAAAGATGTCTTTAAAGAATTCCTAACTAGTGTGTCTTGACACTAAATTTATCAAATCTGAATTATATTTCATATTTTCATGTTTAAATGTTTCCTGCCACATAATTTTGCTCTCAGTGTTTCTCAGCCTTGGGAAACCAGTTTTCTAAAAGGCAAAATATACACATTTCAACAAAAGTATTGCCAAGGCAGATATTGGCAAACTACACAGATCTTTCTGATGGGAAAAAAATATCAGTCTTGCTCTTCCTTTCCACAAAATACACATCAAAATAAAGTTAACTCTAGAAATATTCTGGGTTGTTGGGGGATTTTTACTCACCAAATTAAATTAATAACGTTTAGTTTGGTTTTCAAATAAACATTTGGCAGTTTAATTAATGGCTTGCCCTGATTTGTCCTAAGAAAAGCTATATAGTGATTTAGAAGTTAACCATAAATTCAAGATCTTTTAGCCTGCTTTAACGCATGTCCTTAAAGTCCCTTAAAGTTTCTCTGTGCCTCAATTTCCCCATCAGGACAACTGAAATAACAGATTTCTAATATAGAGAGATACTATGTATATATGCACAAAAGTATGTGATGTCTAGGAAAGTATGCTAAGAAAAGCATATAAATATCTCTGATTAATGGATGATTATCCACCATAAGACTAAGTGCAGAAAGACCATAAAATTGCAACCAGTGTTCCTTTGCTATTTGCATTTTGAAAAGTACAATTTGGAAAAGTTTTGTCTCTGTTTCACTTCAGAAGTTCTGAACTTCTTAATTTTGAAATTAAATATTGCATACACTTGCATTAAGCCAAGGATTTATTTCCTTTCCTTCTGTATTGAAATCTCAAAACATTATGAAAAAAATGGATTAATACTTCCTATGGGTTTTTTTAAAGTTGTATTTGTAGCACTGTAATTCATTTAGACATCTGTGGATTTTTTGACTTTTCAGTGAAAGTCACAAAAAGCAAACTTAGTATTTGTTGTCCTAATCTTTTATTTAACTGAAGCATGTGTTAAAGAGTTTATACAGATAGACACGTGTCAACCTTGCTAAATAGGCTGAAGAGCATAACTTATTCCCTCCAAAATCAACATTGAACTGGGATTAGATTCACTCAGAATTAATGGCCCAGTAATGATTCATGTGCTTTGGGAAAAAAAAAAAAA
>VXAY01003846.1:263-259631 GCA_013399855.1 Oxyruncus cristatus | reverse complement strand
GAAAACCACTCCTAAACAAGATCTGCTGTGATGCACTGTACTAGTGATTTAGCGCTTGGGGAGGCAATAAGAAGTATATACACGCTACTGAGACAATGAGTAGTAAATAGTGCTTCACTTGCCACAGTGGCCCAAGGTTTTCAGGCAGCACCATTTATTGCTTGCACCCCTCCCCCCTCCACCAAAAACCTATGGTGTAACCAGGTATTCTAGCCCACAGAGGGTAATGGAGGCATAGGACATGATGAAATTTGTCAGTGAAATAATGCAGAACAGATTACATTTTAACATTTTATTTGTTCTACGCCACAGAAGGAAATAATAAGATTTAAAAAAAAAAAAAAAAAAAAAACCACAAAAAAAAACCAACTCTACAAATTCCCATCTGAGGGAATTCCCAGTTTCTGTTGCAGTCATGCTTTTTGAGTTTTGAATGTTTTACAAAAGCTTACAGGAAATTCTGATGAAGATAAAAATTACTTTTAGTTCTTAGTTATCAGTGAATATTTCACAGAGGGAGTGGACAGATGTCGAATCAAGACAGACTGAAAAAAAAAGGGAAAAAGATACTTCCAATTAATTTTAATAGTTTTCTGATTTCAGCCAGCAATATTTGAACCACTCTTGTACTTTTACACTTCATAATGTAGGATTATTATTATGATGCCTTGAAATACTTAATTTTGGTCAGGTTCTTAATTTTCAACCTCAGAAAAAAACAGCAACATCCTTCCAAACACAATGCTCTCAATCCAGAAGAAAAATGAGTACTAACACAGTAGGTGGTCTTCCCACTGAATTGCTATCAATGCCTGTACCATCTGCGTTTTCCTTGGAGGCCTTCTATCCAAGAACTGACAAGACCCAACCTTACTTAATTTATGAGACAACATCATAGCCAGAGATGATGAGAGTGCAAGCATGTATAGTAACATTTGTGAGGTTTACAAATTTTGTATGAAACAACTGGTGTATAAGTAGGCTTTTTAGGGTCATTATAACACCTTTATGGAATTCTGTGTCAGTGAACTTTCGTGGCCTATTCAATTTACATACTATGTGTCTGGGAAAAGTGCCCAGTAAAGAAAACAAGATTTCATTTTTTGTTGGAAATAACACAAAAGATTTAATACACACAGATTATGTTTTGAAACTCTAGAATGTGCCCGATTTTTATTCTCTCCTCCAGAACATCCAAAAGCAGTAGTCAAGTGCTAGCGTAGTTGTCTACCAAAAATTGAGATAAAGAATAAAACAGAGTTTATGCAGAGTGAAAGAATAGTTTTGTGTAAAGAACTTTTTTCCTCTTTAGAATTTAACAGAGAAAAAATGTCTGTCCATGTTTAAAGGACTCTAAGCAAGAAAATTCTATTTTTTAAACCCTGAAACTATACATATAGAAGAATTACAAACAGAAGCATATATGTATAAAGAACCATAAATGATTATTGAGAGCAGCAAGCTTTACAAATCTCTGAGCAGTACAGACAAGTCATCAATACCCCATATAAATCAGAAAGAAAGTGATATATATTTCATGATTAATAATTTCTTAACCAATATCCCAAACCAGAAAGGTTGTGGAAAACCAAGTTCAGAAGTTCATATCCAAGTTTAAGGCAAGCTGAGCTGAATAAAAGTCACTATAATTCTGACCTCCTACTCACTCATTAATTTTTCATGGTACCAAAATGTTTTGTTTCTACCCTTTTATAGTAAGTAATTTGGCTACTTTCTCAAAGAGGCATTTTTCTACTAACCTAAATATTACTCACCAGTTTCTTTTTTCTCCTTTGTTATTGTCTCATTTTAATTATTTTGATTTCTTTTTCCCCTCTTTTTTTTTTTTTTTTAATATAAAGATCCGTTAAGCAGTCTTTCACAGTTTCCTAGAATATGCAATAAAGAGACAAGAGATGAAACTTTGCAGACAGTATCCAGCAACACTGGGCAAGCTTTCACTTAATTTCCTCTTAAAATCAGAAATACATCTGGCCTGTCTAGACAAAGACACAAACTTAAGACTTTAGGCACCCAACTTAGGAGCACTGTCTCTCATAAAGAGAGGATAGAGGGCAGGTTCTGTATTATCTACAGTTTTGTGATTAGAAGACTTCTCTACAACTGAACCAGGCTTCAAGCTGTGAGAAACAGCCGTAACACCTACTTATTCACTGGTGCTAGAGATGATGTTGAAGATTTAACATAACAGCTGGGAATCTCCATGAAAACCACTGCCACCTGCTCCTGGGCAGCTACTCGCAAGAATGTCTTCTTCAGGGAAGCTGCCCAGACAGCATGGGTTTATAAAGGGCAGGTCCTGCTTCACTAACCTGATCTCCCTCTGTGACAACATGATCCACTTAATGGATGAGGGAAAGACTGTGGATGTGTCTATCTTGACTTTAGTAAAGCCCTAATCACTGTCTCGCAGAGCATTCTCCCGGAGAAACTGACTGCCCATGTCTTAGATGGGTGTACTCTTCGCTGGGTAAAAAATTGGTTGGATGGCTGGTCACAGAGAGTGGTGATAAATGGAGTTACACCCAGCTGACAGCCAGTCACTAGCGGTGTTCCTCAGGGCTCAGCGATGGGGCCATCCCTGTTTAATATCTTTGTCAATGATCTGGATTAGGGGACCAAGTACAACTTCAGTCAGTCTGAAGAAGACACCCAGTTGGATGGGGTTTTTGATCTGCTTGAGGGTAGGAAGGCCCTGCAGAGGGATCTGGACAGGCTGGATTGGTGGGCTGAGGCCAATTGTATGAGGTTCAACAAGATCAAATGCAGGGTTCTGCACTTGAGTTGCAACAACTCCAGGCAGTGCTTCAGGCTGGGGGCAGAGTGGCTGGAAAGCTGATCGGTGAAAAAAGACATGGGGTGCTGGTCGACCTGAACTATTTAAAAGCCATTGGAGTAGAAAGCAAAGCTCTGCTTCTCTCAGACATTTTCTTTTCCTACAAATGTAAGTTGTTTAGCCATTCAGAATTCAATGAGATTTGTAAGCCCACAGCCAAAGACCACACAAATTTGATCATACATTTTCAGGAAGAGATCTGAGAAGGAAGGTTGTTCTGTCACTCTGAGAGGAAATCAGTACATAAACCCAGTGTTCACTTTTTCGTGTGCAGGTACACAACAGGGTGAGGGAAGACCATTTTTAAAAATACAGGGTTGTTTTAATATGAAAGTCAAATGCAGTTCCCGTTACTAATAATACATCTGTGCATTATGGTTATCCTATCTATGTTGCAGAGAGAGTCACATTATGTAAATTCATATTCCTTCCTTTTGCTTCAGTCTCAGACTGATTCAGACATATGGTTTGCAGAACGCTTGCAACTGTCTCATTTTTGGCACTTCAAATACAGGAAGCAATATGTTATTTGTATATTCTGTTAGGGACTAATACAATACAAAGCACACTGAAAGAGCTCAACTTTGGATCATACCCTTCAATTCTCCCCTGACTAGTCTACATTGTTTCCTGAAAAGGCATCACAGAATTTTTTGCAAAGGTAGTTTGACAGCTGCTCTACTGGTTATTACTAGTCCTAAGTCTTTTCCTGCATTGTTCTGTGCTTACCCTGCAATTTTTTTCCATCGCCTCCGTGTTAAGCTCCAGACCTGATCTCAGTGAAGACAACAGGAATCTTTCCATTACTTCATTACAAATGGTTAAGATTGGAAACCAAGTCTGCCTTCCAGGATGAGAAGTGAATTGCGTGACTTCCAACTAGAGAGGCTTCACTCTCCATCAGGACACTTGGCTATCCCACCACACCCTTGTTTCTGAGTACTTGTAGGAAAGCTATGGATTTGCTGTGTCAGCATGTTAGGCAGCAGTGCTTGTAAAGACAAGACATAAAATACGTTTCTCTGATTTAGTGTCAACAATGCTTATATGTCATTTCCAGTTACATTTTGTTCTATTATGGCTTAGAGTAATTTAATCAGTTTAATTTTTTCTTTCCTTGTGTTTCATCCCAGTAAAGTTGACTTTCTAAAAATCTGACTGATTATAGAGAGTATAATGATACTAAATATTATAATTTGATCTTTTTAAGCAGTGCACATGGTCATTAATTTACCCTTTGTGAAAGGACACTTCTTCAGTTCTGTCGTCCAAGATCTACATTAAGGTCTTTTCTTCTAGGAAGAAAACAGGTTAATAAATAATCCAAAGTCTGAGGTTTATTGGCCTTTTTTGTCATTCACCTCCAGTGGGAATTATAGCAAGGAACAGTTGCCCTTGTTAACCTGCAAACATTTTTCACTCAGTTAGGTCATTGCCTCTGGCTCAAGGGTCCAATTTTCCTTTCATTCATTAAGCACATTGGGAAGCGGAGTTCCTAACCCTTTCCAGTCTAAATGTGGAACAATCACATCCCCTCACAATCAAGTGCCAATGTGCTGGGACCTTTACGTTTCACTGTGATCTCTCAATGACGCAAGTTTTTAACAATTGAAGGATATTAAGTCAAAAAGTTGTTTTCTAATTGGAGGAGCTCAGGGGATTTCAAATAATGAACTCTTATACACTGGAAGCTGGTATATGTGCCTTTCCAATTATTTTTGTTTCAAATCAGGCGAGAGGGCACTGCTAATCTCAGAAAGCAGATTTCAGAAGTTCTACCTAGGAATTAAGGCCATGAAGCATAACAGTTGAGCAGGCATAAACCAATATTGCTTTGGGGAGATGAAATTGCACAGTTTCATATGTCATTTTTACTGGATGGTGTAATAGCTAAAGAACAATGTAATTCCAGATTTTAAAAGTGCGTTTGATATAGCTAATTCACTCCTATAAAGACAGGCTGAGAGGGCTGAGGTTGTTCAGCCTGGAGAGGAGAAGGCTCTGGGGAGACTTAAAAGAGCTCGAGAGGGACTTTTCACAGGGGACTGTACAAATAGGACAAGGGGTAATAGCTTTAAACTGAAAGAGAGAAGGTTTAGATAACAGGAAAAAATTCTTTACTGTGAGGCTGGTGAGACACTGGCACATGTTGCCCAAAGAAGTGGTGGATGTCCCACCCCTGGAAGTGTTCAAGGCCAGGTTGGATGGAACCTGGTCTAGTGGAAGGTGTCCCTACCCATGTGAGTGGAACTAGACGATCATTCGCATCCTTTCCAACCCAAACCGTTCCATGATTCTATGATGATTTTATGATTCCCTTTGGTGCATTATAAAGAAAGAGGGAAGAATGAGTGTTTCTTATTGATAAAAGACTTTGTTGCAGATAGTCCCTGGATGGATGAATGGTACATGCAGTCTAATAATTAAGAGCCAAACGCTTGAATTCTACATATATATATATCTCTCTACACATCACTGGCTGTGCCAAAATGTTATAAAAATTTCTCTTTGTAATAATTTAGCAGCAGTGTTTAAAAAGGGCCAGGTCTAAAAGATAAGCAGAAAAATTACTAATCCTTTACTGCAATATGATTGGAGATTTAAGTAGGATACTTTAAAATGGGAATTAAATAACTAAATGGGGAACCCCTGTAAAATTGCTCAGAAGAGGCTTTGGGACATGGCAAAGGAGAAAACAAGTGAGTGAGAGATGTAGAATATTTTTAATTTCACATTTTCATCTGATTTCTACTCCTCCTGAGTGGCTGGGAAAAGGTACAGGAAGGATTTCCCAGAAGCTATGTGTAATGATTTCATGGCATAGTTGGAAAGGGTAAACTGGAAAAGTGCAGTTAGGACATGAGATAAGCACAGTAAGAACTATAATCTTCTAAATGGAGGATGACGGGAAAGGGATGAGGCTGAAGACTAAGCAGAGGGAAATAACACACAAAGGATACATGTAAGTAACAACTCAGCTGCAGATGAAGAGGAAGGCTGACATTAATACTGGCATTAAACAGAATACAAAAAAAGAACTGATGGTCAGAGGCTGGCAAAAGAAAAGCTGCTGTGGATTTTCATCTTGAAAGTATTGAGCTTATTGTTGTCTGGATAAAGATTCCCTGAAAAGTTAGCAGGCATGTCAGGGGAAGTAGAATATTGTTCAGTGGGGAGAGATGGAAAGGGAAATTTGGGAATTATGTCTTGGCCAATTGTTGAAGAAATTGGAACTAAGTCAAATTTTCAGGGAGGTTCCCAAAGAGAGGGAAAAGAAAAACTGGTGCTTTTCAAACACACACATCCAGCTTCCTTGTTACTTGTACAACTGATGTGTCAAATGTCAACATTTTGTTAGTTCTGAAAAGGAGGGAAGAACCATGTTTTGTTTGAACCATGTAACAGCCTACATGCAGACAGCAGAAGTGGAGACTTCAGATGAAAGAGTGTACGGTAATTAGACACACACATTTAGGAGTCTTTCCTGAATAACTTACCCATGAAGGCAGGGTGTTCAGCACTTTTTGCACCCTCAAAGGCTCAGGGTTGAGTTAGGCAGGAAACTGGTCAGTAAGAAAGTAAGTCAAAAAAATTCAGAAGCAATTTTTATTTCAATTGGTATCTGTTAGAATTAAATTCTCAAAGTTTATATGCATAAATAACTCTAAGTATATATGCAGAGAGAGAGATTGAGGGAAATCTTTATCAGTATAGTTAAAGAGATAAAATTGTTATCTGTCAGTATTGTGTCAGATACCAGGTAGAGCAGGCCCAGGTCTCCTGTTCAACTGTGTTTGCATCCAGTCCAGCAGAAGTTCCCCCAGGTGAATCAGGCGCCAGAAGGAGTAGCTGGAGGATCCTCCCTACCTCACTGCCTGTCTCATAGGGTCCAGAGCAGGCAAATTTCCCTACAAGCTGGAGCTTCCCAAGGCTTTCAGACTACTGCTGACTCCAGAAACACTTTTTCTATTTTTTCTTTTCCTTTTTCTTTTGATTTTATTTTTCTTTATCTTTTTCTTCATCTTTTTCTTTCTTTTTTTCTTTTCCTTTTCCTTTTTCTTTTTCATTTTCTTTTCCTTTTCCATTTCTTTTTCCATTTGGTTTTCCTTTTTTTTTTTTTTTATTTTTACCAAACATGAAAGTCTTCCATGCTGGAACAAAAACAGTTCTCTGATTTGTACACGTGTGGCAGATTTACACTGGAGGGATTCAACTGTCTCTCACATGATGGTTGTTAAAAAAGCTTGAGACATCAGAGATTCAAATTCTTGAAAGAACAGTTTTTCATCCATCCAGCAATAAAAAAAGCTGAGTGGGGCCTACCCCTTTTTTTTCCAACCTGGACCACAAACATTTTCCACTTTTATGTTGCCTCCCAAAAGCAAACCAAAATAACCTGATATATTTCTAAAACTTTCCATTTTAGAGAATACCATATTCTTTGGAAACTCCAGTGTGGTGAAGCTTTTGTTACGACTGTGCTCAAAATTTTTTGGAGTGCTTGAAGGATGCCATGAGATCAATGCAATTTTCCGAAGTTCTTCCTCAGAGTATGGACTTCAAATAAAGCTGTCTGCAGAGAGATTTATTTCAAAGGGAATGTCTAAATTTTGTTTTACATGAAAGACACTAGATTTAGATATATCCAAATAACCTGTGAAATGAGATTGCTGCTTTCTGCCCAGTTCTCGTCATACACACAGATGTTAATAGAAGATCAAGGGGCTTGGCTAGAGGATAAACTGAATGATAAAGAAAGAATAATGTTACTCTCAGGTTTCAACCCAAAACCTGTAGGGCTGTTGCTACAGATTAAACACTTTCAATGTCAGCATTGTTTTACTGTAGTAAAACAAAAAGCATACTATAGTTTTACTACAAGTCTATTGTTATTTGCTGGTCTTCCTAAAGGCCCAACTTCTTGAATCTTGCAAAGACATGGGAAATTAAGTGCAATTTTCCCCTTTAGAACAGATTCAGGTTTGTATTGACTGCAGAGAAAAGTTTCAAATTATGAGTCAATATGGTCAACTGTCAGAAAGTAGGTGGAAAGACCCTTTTCTTCAATATATTTTAAGTTCATTAATTTTAGGAAGTTTCCTGAATTTCTGGAGCCCAATTCATAATGTTTGAGTGTGCAGGTTTGGCAATACTTGATTTTTTTCTTTGCTCCCACACAAGCTGATGCAAGCAAGTCAAGAAAAAGTGCTGAATATGTCTAGTTACAAGGGCTCTGCCAAACCTTTGTTTGCTGGCAAGAGAAACATTTTTGAAAGTCATAAGAAGCACTGAAAATCTTTTTGTCAGCTTTAAAAAAAAAATCAAAGTTGCGCCTCTGTATTCCAGGCCACACAGACTGAAATAATTTCTGAAATCGAGATTACACAAAAAATAATGTCCTTATATACATTTGTTAAAGCACTGAAATCGAAATGCAGTACTGATTCTTTACACTATAAGTCAATGTACAAGACAAACTTAAATTCTGTGAGTGTATCTGGTAATAACAGATTGTACTAGTCTGTTCAGGAAGAAACACTTGTAGGTTAACTTCTTGATCGCATTGAGAAATTATTTAAGAAACACTGTAAAAGTTGTTTACTTTTCATGTATTATACATAAATATTTGCTTATGGAGCAACTGTGTGGTGCTTTGCCGTTGTCAGCAACTGGAAATTGTTACTAATAACAACATTTAGGGTTATAAATTCCATAACCTCTATCTGACTCCATGCTGTACTTTCCAAGAAATTGCAAAGTGAGAACTCTGGCCTGGGCTTCAAGGAAAAGTTATGCTGAGATACACAGAAGTGTTCTGTGAGAAATTTGTTAAGTGCTTTCTGTACTTTATATTACCCCCATCTCCACAGCCATGCAGAGGATGCTGAAATCTTACACAAAGGTGTGTTGGCAATGTCAGTTAGCCCGAAGTTTGAGCCCATTCTTAAAATCAGACCTAACCCCTACCATGCACTACAGAATCACAGAATCACAGAATCATTTGGGTTGCAGAATACCTCTAAGATCATTAAGTCCAACCTTTGACTGATCACCTAGACTTGTCAACTAGACCACTAAGTGCCACATTCAGTCACTTCTTGAACACCTGTGGGGATGGTGACTCCACCGTCTCCCTAGGCAGTCAATCCCAATGTTTAACAACCCTTTCCACAAAGAAATTCTTCCTCATGTCCAAAAATTCCTCCTGACATCCAAGATTATATCTGATGTCCACATCATGATATCTGATCATTGTTCTCTGTTGTCCAGTTCGTACTTCTTCCTTCACTAAGGACCCAAGCCCATGAGCTAATGAGCTCAGTAGGCTCTTCTGTCACACACTCTTACTAGACACAAACTTTATCTTCTCACATTTCCACAGTCACTGCATGGGAAAGCTTCATTTCAATTAACACGTGTCCCACAACAAAGAATATAAAGTCTGAAGTGTGTTTGAGACATGTTAGCAATCAGTTTAAAGATTTAAGGGTGAGCCAAAATGGTGCACAATCAGAAAAATTCCTTCCTCATATTCCAGATGACAATATCAGATTTTGGCCTGATATTTGGGTGCTAACAGAAAGACCTAGAGAATTAGAATTTTTGTAATATTTTAAGGCATGGGATCTTACTACCTTACCTTGCCAGGTGAAAAAACAGTGATACATGGAAACTTTATACAGGAGGATAGACAAATGAGTTCAGGAAAGTATTCTGGGTGTTCTGCTATCCTTCTTCCATGAAGAATCCTCAGGTTCCAAAAGTTATCCCAGAGAAATTAGTACAGTATTTGGCCCATTGTTAGCATACTATGCTTAGCAATCTCTAGCCCGCAACAATACCCAGTGGATTTTGAGGGTCCAGCTTTCTCCAAACTATTTCTTTCTTTCATACAAAAAAGGACAAAAAAGAAGAACGTACACAGGCATGGGAAAGTAAGTTAGGCAGGAAATACGTCTGTATTCACATTTGTTATCCAGAAGAAAAGTAGATCTGGAAAAATAAAGATACATATTTAAAAAGTTGAACATTTTAGCTTCATTTTAATTAGTATTTATTCAGAGTCCTGAGGGAAAAGAATGAATGCCATATAACATATCTGATGCTGGAAAGCCCTGCATATCCTCAAATTCATGTTGATTAAAGTAGGAAACATGGGAACTGAAGATCCTACTCTATATTTTTTATTTATAAACGTAATCTAGGCCACAGTTTGATAATAGTTAAGTAAAGCATTAGGGAATTTTTATCATGTAAGAATTCCTAGGAGAAAAATCCTGTGCAGATTTATGTTTAAGGCTCTGGAAGTGATGAACCTCATCTGTTTAACTTAATGTGTGTGTGGTCAGTATGCTTAAAGTTAAATATTGTTATGCTTTTATAACAATTTTGTCATGAGATTTTTCTAGTTCACATCTACAGGACCACTAAATGCAAATGCAGGGACTATACTAGATGTGTCTCACTTAATCTTACCTGTCATTGGAAAAGCAGTTTTAGAGTAGTCTGTCTTCAATTATATCACTTACAAAATTCAAGAAACAAAAGGCAGTTCAAAGAGTTTGAGTGCAAAGTAACTCAATCCATTGATGTTCATTTTTTACTTCATGGGAACCGAGAATAGCCAGAGGAAATTCTCATAAATCAGTAAAAGAGCAAATGGCATATCAACTAACCATATATGAGAATGGATTTAAAAAATCACTACTGTTAGACTCATCCATATTTCTTTCTACTTTCCTATTAGTAGGTACATCAAGTCCTAGAACTTTAGAAAGTCTTCCAAAGACAGATCATGCAGACTTTTCCTCACCACTGTGTAGTTCCCCAAAAGATTTCTAACTCTAGTATCAGAAATCCCATCTGCTGGCCACTGTCATCAAAGGAAAGGTGAATAAATTCTTCATAGTCACTACCTTCTTAAGGTTTCCTTTCAGAAGAGAGGTTATATCAACAGAAAGCATCATCTCTATTGGCAAAACCTTTCTATTATTAAAATCTTACATGAAACACCACATGTAACACTTCTGTTAAGAATGATCATGGTCACCCTCCAAATCCTTTTTTTCTTTACATTGTACCACAAGGGAGGGCATTGCCCAATGCTGGCTGTGGTTTGGAGAATCACAACCAGACACTGAAGCTCTGGCTTGAACTTCCAGAACTCAGTGTGGTCTATAAAGTCAGGTGCTGACAACGAACAAACCAGTCTCTGTTCTTTTTGCACAATCCAAAGTGTGCAAAAAGATTAAATACTTGATCTAATAAAGTGAAGGGAGAGTGCTATGTACACACACTTCAAACACATAATTATATTTCTCAGACGTCTACACAGTAGATTCTGTCTGGGAAAGGGTACAGCACAGTTCCTACTACACTGGTCATGAAAAGACTGAAACTAAATAAAATAACTTTCTCTGCATATATACATATATGTATGTATGTATATATGAATAAATCGGTATTTATCTGAAAAGAAAGAAAGAACATTTCCAGTGAAGTTCTGCTTTATGAAACCATGGCAGTGCTGACAAGATATTACTAAAACAGCATGTTTGGTTATGTGAGCATGGGCAATTGCTGATACTTAGTTGCAAATATTCTTTTTTTTTACAATGGGCTTGTCAGTAGGAGGGTGGAACTATAAAACTTAAAATACTTCCTGAAACACTCTGAAGTTTTTTAAATGAAAGGCATTTTTAGTGAGAAGAACACTATTTGATATGTATTTCCCTTAAAATATAATTCAGCTTTGAAAACAACATAATTATCAGCCTACAGGTCCATTCTCTAAACTTTTACAAGAGTGAAAGGGTGAAGAAGCAAAGGCTGGTGATTTTTTGTGGGGTTTTTGCTGCTCAAAATTAAGTTCTCCTAATTCTGGACAACTAAGAGAGAAGAATTTTGCAAATCCAATTTCTTTGAAATAGGAAAAAAAAACAGCTGACTGTTCCAAACCTCTTTTTATATATGACCCATCAAACTCGATATCCTGGCTCTCAGGTATGTTCTCTGTTTCAGAGAGAAGACGAATTCTTCATTTAAATCTGCCTAACTCACTTGCAGTGAGCTTGCTGTGTGAATAGCTAAATCACCTTTATCCTGTCCCACACAGGATATTTAATTAACTCCTATGTTTCAAATATTTGCTGAACTCACCTAGAATGCACACTGAAGACAAGCCCCCAAATGCCTATCTGTATTACCTTGAAAACTAATTAGGTTTTAAATTAACACAAACCGTATACTTACCAGGTTTTCCAATATCAGCTGCTTCAGGATTCATCTCAAGACCTCTTTTTTATTGCGCTGATTCATATCATTCCAAAGGTCTGAATGTTTCCTTATCCTATTTGCCTTTCCAGCAGCTGTTAGCTACCTTTGATCTGGGAACATTACTTGATAGACTAGGTTGCTCTGTTCTGGCTCCCCTCTCCCACTACCAGAGGGGTCAGCCATACACATGTGCTTACTTTTTATATGCCCAGAGGAAAATAGCCGTAATTTTGACAGTCTCTCCTTGTGTTATCTCTCAGCTTTTCAATAATTGGTACAGCTTTTAGATGATATTCTTAAAATCAAGGAACATTTTCCCATTGATGTAACAATATTCAGAATTTTCTAAATTGCTGTCACTTTGTCTATTCCACACTAAGTGTCCAGACCTCCCTGAACACAGAAGAGAGGACTCTAATTTGTGAGTATAGTTTTGTACTGATTGTCAACTGTGACCAGAAATGTAGAGAAGTGGGAAAAGAGCATAAGCATCAAAATTCAGTGACAATGATACAATGCTGACCTTTGGGAATCAATCAATTAATGAATCAATCCCAATTGTGAAATTCCAGAACAGGTGCCTAATTTCTGCTGTTTGGAGCCCTCCTATCATGATCACATCTTCCCTTCTTCTTTCCTTTCTTTGTTAGGCTAAAACTGAAGTTAGTGTTTCTCATTCCTATCCAGTTGCATTTTGTGCAATATATTTATTTCTTGTCTTTTGTGTTTGCATAAGAATCTTGTAGCACTCAAGTACACCCACTGAAAAATAAAGATTAATCACATAAACTGAAAACTCAGAAGAAAAGAATCAACTGAGCTGAAAGTGTTTAAAGTCCTGCAAGGGTTTAAAAGGTTACAAATTGAAGGGACAAGGGTTTCTGGAAGCAGACTTAGGAGTAAACAACCTCACCATGACCTCATGCTCATATAAGGAGTGAAGAGGAGGAGATGGATCCATTAGGCAGGAAGTTACAAGAAATCTGCTGAGCTGAAAAACAGCAGAGAAAATAATATATGAAGGTCTACAGTTGAATCTGAAGAGGAGAAATCTCCAAGGACTAGCTGGAGAGAAGAAACTACATTACAACATTTTCCTGGCCTATAAGCCTAAATTAGGAAGTAAGCAAAGCCCAGACCCAGTGCCAGATCACTGGGATTCACTGAAGCTTACTGTGTGCCAGAACATCCTCCAAATTGAACAAGAGGGAACAGAGACAACAATGACCCTTTTTTTTTTCATAATATTTCTTAACTAGGAGCTGTAAAGCAGCAAAACCTAGGGACTGACCTGGAGATGGTCCACGTGAATCTGCTGAGCTGTCCACAGGAAGAAAACTCCCAGAACAATGCACAAGAGGGCTGAGACAAAATGGATTTGGATGACTATCTAAATGTAGAGAAAGAGGTTCATCTCTACTACCAGATAGGATGATCAGTAAAGTTTTAAAGGAATTTCTGCAAACTGACCTTATTATTTTTCTAGTGTGAAAAAACATGCCAGGTTACCTATCAAAGTGAAGAGACAATACCAGTTCAAAGAGCATCCACCCTTACTACAGCATGACACCAGAAGCAATGACTATAAAGAGAAATTACTGGAATGGCAATCTGTACCTATTTATATTCGACTTAAGTGGAAAGAGGGCCAAGGAAACCCTGAGGAAATGTGTTTAACTGAGAAAGCACTATGCTACAGTCAAAAGGAAGTGTGAGAGCCAGGTTAGGAAAGAAAAGGAGCTAGGAATAAAAAGCCTACATGGGAAAAAAATGTGGTTGCAAGAAACCAAAAGGTATTTATTTTAGAGAAAAATAAAGGAACTAGGGAATGGAGATCTAGTCACAGATCCAATCACTATTTTATCATACAAAGAGTTCGATGACATATGAACTTGTAAATAACTAATATAATGAAATAACCTTAGCCTCCTCAGAGTAATGGATTGTTTTCATACAGTGATCTAAACATGAAAAGGGCACTGTACCACTTTTTCCTGGAGTAATGAATGTTTTAAGGCATCCATTCCTTCACACTTTCAGACAATTGAACAGCAGATATTATACTAGAGGATGCTCATCCAAAATACATTTTATGCCATATTTGTCTGTTCTTTCCAAGCTGAAAAAAAACCAAAACACTTGCTCCATTTTCATGGACTTCAAGCTTGTTGAGAAAAATAAATTAAAAAAAAAAAAAAAGGAACTGACATACCTCATAGAGGCATTTCAAACCACATACCCCTAGTCTACTGACTGAGGATTCTGTCTGCCTCCCTGATATTTCTACAGTGAGTAGAGAGGGACAGGCAGTTGTCAGGCAGTTTTTCAGAAGTGGTCTCTAGCTGCATCTGTATCCTCCATTGAGTACATTTAAGGAGTTTGGAAAGGCTAGTCTTCCAGGTGGGGTGCTTCATTTGAGTGCCCGAAGTCAGATTGTAGATAACCCCAATCAATTCCTTATCCCAAGGTAAGATAAGGCTTTAGAAACCAACCCTCTATATAAACTAACTCCTTAAGTCTGCTCTGTACTTTGTAGTATAAGTTTGAGGAAGGTTCCTATACATAGAGACTACATAAGGTCAGCATTTATGTCCTGCAAATGAGTCCCTTAAAAAAGTCTCCTGTGCTCTTGAACTGGTTTGTAGAAATATTTGTTCCACATGAACATTTGCCTCACCACACTTGTCCCAGCTTGTTATATATTTCTTTGTTCAAAGACTTGGCTTCTCTTTCCACAGAAATTGTTAATATAAAATATAAATATAAAGGCTACAGGGTGTATGATGCATAATTGCTTCCCATTCTTGAACTGCCAGGTTTCTCCCCCACACATAGTCATGGCACTCATTTAAGAAAGAGATAAAGAGAGAAATCATCTTTCTACATTGTAGATGTCACTAAGTCAGTCAGCAAGACAGAAGGACCAATATGAGATAAGAGTGGAAATGATAACCTCCCAGAGGTGAAGCACGTAGAAGCTTAATGATGGACTTGCACAGAAGCAAGTTTGGTAAAGCTATTCAGGGTGTGAGTGGGTGAGGAGGAAGGTACAGCATATAAAGGCAATAGTGTGTGTGTGTACACATACATATGTGTTTGTTTATTGTAGATGAAGAAACAGAGTGAATCAAAACTCTATAACTCAAAATAAAATGAGCTGAATTCATAACACGTATTTGTGTGGCAGCCTTTACTGCACATGTCACATCTGGAATAATCTGGGGTCCAGATGGCTGGATAATGAGAGCCCACTGGCCTGTCCTGGAGAAGGTTCCCAAGTCTCTTCCCACACATGTTGACTCAGGGAGCTGCAGCTGCTGTGCCAGTAGGCACACCACAGCGCGGGCTAGATACATGTACATTTGAAACAAGTGCGACCTCTGTAAATTAATTTATCTAGGGAGGGTCGGACTGGAAAAACACAGACTGGAGTAATCTTTCTGACAGTGACATTATGAGGAGGGACTCTTCTAAAGGAAGTATTTCACTGTTTGACTACAAAAATTGTGATATTGTTCACAAGAAAACTACAGTTTGAATTTGAATTGTTTTTTCTCAGTGACTTGCCAATAGCTGACTGCTCAGCAGTCAAAACTATGGGGAAGAGCCATCAAAACAGCATATCACTACTTGAGTACGTTAACCCCATTCATTCTTTTTAAAAAGTGCTGTCAGGCTGTTGGCTCTGCTACAAAAATAGTATGAGCTAAGGAAAGACATGTGAACTCAAGCCTAAAGCAGCATTTAAAGGGAAACAGACTATACAAAGTATTAAGGCCTGTGGTGGTGGTGATGGAGACACATAGACACAAATACTGGGTATACTGGCTAGTCAGAGAAGGGATTTTCTGCAGGCAAAATAAACTCCAGCCATGTTATCAATATTATTAATTTATTCTGGATCATCCTTTGTGCCAGCTCCACCTATCATTCACACTTCAAGGGTAGTTCAATTAAAAGCACTAACAACTGCCAGCTTTATAATGTTAAAAGAAAACAGTTGTTATTAAAATAGAAAATAGCAGCAACCCATATCATCAGACCACCATAACATTGCACAGCTTGGCACAAGTCTCGAAGTCTCTGCTCTACTGAGGCCCTGTCCAGACCACACAAAGAGCCTGTAAGAGAATATAAATCATTAAAAAAAATGAGATGAAAATAAGTTGGTATGTCTTAATCAGGATTTGCAATATAATCATCTACTTTGCCTAATCCGTGAGTGGTATGGATGATAAAATATGAACTTTCCACCCCAGGGGAAAGTCTGATATGCTGGTACTTATTTTTATAATTAACTGAGGCAAAAGTTTAAAAAATCTCCTTATTCTTTTTTAGCTTTTTAAGCTGAATTATTTTACTATCATTGAATCAATGTATTTTATCTGATCTGTCAAATGCAAACTGAAATAAAAGGATCTATTTTCTCTGCTAGCATGCATCCCCAGGGACTGACTGCCATGCAGTATGGAAAACATAGTCCAGATGCACAGCATCTTTTCTACTGGGAAGAGAAGCATGAAAGATCCAAAGCAAAAATTTTTATATGTTATTGCTAAGCTTATACTGAAGCAGAAATTCAACACTGACAGGCCTCAAATATTTCCATCTCCTGTGAAATCTTCAGAAAAGGGGAAGAAAAAAAAAAAAGGCTGTTTTCTTCTGAATATTTCTATTTTGATAAACCCACACTAACTGACATGGAAAATCCTGTTCAAATTTAATCATCTCACACATTAAAATTACTGTCAACTCCATATGAATGTAAAGAACAGCCACTTCCAAATGAGTACACATACCTTACAACAAAATCAAAAAACTACTAGAAAACACTCATTCTGGTATATTTCACATGCAACAGTACAGAAATTCTCAAATCAGGCATATTTTTTCAACTGCTCTTCATGTTCTTGTAGATTATTATACAATTTTTAATTACACAAAACTCATACTTTTTTTCCACACGCTCCCCCCTTTCTCACCCCCCGCACCCCCACCCCCCCTGTTTCTTCTGCTGTGCAGAGTGAAAGGTGATGCAGAAATGAATCAGTGTTCTGCAGTGAATGAGCCCATTGTCTCTCGGTCCCTCGCCTCGCCTCACTTGCCGCACAGCTTAGAAGGTGTCCGGTAAATGAGGCAAAGGGCTGCAGGAAGAGGATTGTTCATCCTGTGCTCAGTGTGCCTCCCACAAGTGCTGTCCACAATTATGCCATTAAATGTACTGCTTGCAGTTCTCATGCACAGGGAGACCAGGGTGATGTTATCTATAAAAACATAATGATAATTTTCTAACTTTTGAAGAGTACATTTGCAATGTTCTTTTATGTACAGATCAGTAGGACTTCTGCACTTTATATTAGGCTTCAGCTGGCCCAAGCTTTCTGCAGAGAAAGAGACCATTCACTGACAAACTTTAATTCACAGACACACACACACACACAAAGTAGAGGGAGGATTGGAAATAAATTCCTGTAATACTTGAACAAAAGTTACTCAGCCATTAAAGAAAGTGAAATCCAGTTTATATCACTGCTGCTAAAGGGCAGCCATTCATTTCAGTATCAGAAAGCTTGTTATGTTGTGTCAGGCTGATGCTGCTGAAGACTACTGAAGTGCTGATATGTGAACCTAATTTGGAGGATTTGCAAGCTGTGGAACTAGTAAGATCACAGATAACAAGGGGATGGATCTATTACACACTTTCTCTGGTTTCATCGTGACATAATGCTCCAAAAATCAGAAAGTAAAATACAGAATTGGCACTATTCCAAACATCCCAATATGTTAACTGAAAAGTTGGATTCATGGATGGAATTAATTTCCTTTTTTAAAAAATAATTTAATTTTAAAAAATAAACATAATCAACAGTAGTGAAAGCTAGAAGTCCTTGTTAAACACACGAAGCAGGATTCTTCCTAGGGATAGACTACAGTGGAAACTCAGGAGGGATATAGTGCTGTCTCTTTCCCCTCCAGTTAGTATCACTTAGCACACCACGAACTCTGCGTTACATGCAGTCATATGGTTCACAGAGCTCCACTCCTCCTCTCTGCATCACAACTGCACTTAGCCTCTGCCTTCTGCTGCAACACATCTCTGCCCTCAACAGAACAGATAATTTCTACTATTGAGCAGGAGATTCTGGCTCAAAGTACATTCAGACTTTGGCTGCCTTAGTAAAACTGTCAAAAACTAATGGAAATGTGTTGCATTTACTGTAGCAATTTTTGTGTTGTAAACACCTGGTCTTGATGGCTCAGGTATTTTGTATAGGCTGTAGAACGATTATTTAGATCACTGCTGCTTTGAACTTTGAACATATTACTAACAGACTATTCAAGTACCTATATTAGAAGCTGCATGAGAAAGGACAGTTTTATAGCAAAAAAATAAAAAAATAAAAATCTGAAGATTTTTCTGTGTGGTGTTTGGATGAAACAGACAACTGTTACAGAGTTTTGAGAGAAAACAGCAAGAGTGTCACCAGAATAACCAGTGTCTCTAGGTGATGCAAAAGAACAAGACTCAAATCACCATCCTGAGTTGATGCAACACACATTGAGCCCTTTTTTCCTAAACTGAGGGTAAGCACCCCAACCATTTAGCCATCATCGCATCCAGTGTTTCTGTGTTGGGTTTCTGTAACTAAAAATTCCATCTTGAACCTGCAAAGCCTCTCCTGAGAAAAAAAAAAATCATTGAAACTAACAAGCTTCCCTGCAAAGTTTGATTTAGTTCCTGCACTTTCCAATAAAAATAATCATACAAAAGTATGAGTTGCCTTATAATTTGTATCTCATTTATTATCTTGGCACTTGAACTACAAACAAACTTACTTGTAAGCCTAAGGATCTCTGAACAAAACTTAGCAGTTTCCTCAGCAACCAAGCTCCTGAGTTTTCTCTGATTTTTAATCTTGAATCTTGCCCAAAGATTTGAGAAATAAGACATTTGCCTTCTGATTTCAGTTCTGTCACTGAGTCTCTGTTTCAGCTTGGGTAAGTCACTTAATCTCCCTGTCTCAGTTTCTTGATCTACTTAGTAGATACAGCAGTATACACTCTGAGTGTGTCATAAAGCTAAGTTAAAAGCCTTAAACAAAAGGTTCTAAGTGTCATTCCCCCCCTCTTTTTTTTTGCTAGTTATAAGATCAAAGAATGAAAGAGGGAGTGTATTGTGTTTATAAGCAGTGAACATCTGATAAGTTTTATAGTCAATGCCCTTATTGCTGTAATGCCCTTTTAAACGTACTGTCCCTAAATACAAAAAATAATAATAAAAACATCATATAAACAAACAGTAGTGCAAAAGACATGACAAGGTGCAGAGGACAGTTATGTATATTCATATCTGATTAACTTTGGTGTGAGTGTAACAGTTACTGCAAGCCACAGCAGGCTTCCCATTCCCCAAAGTTTTCTGATCATCACCACCACACAAGTTTTCAGTGATTGATGTAGACTCTCTGTTACGGAGCAAACCCACTTTGCTTTACTCCATTTTTATGTTTCTTAGATTCAGCAATCTCTCCCAAAATGTAAGACAAAATGGCAGCATGAACACACTTTTCTTAAGTTCAAATCTAATTGCTTGTGCAATGCTATGTTGATCCTGCACTTGTGTATCAGATCACGTAGCTTTATGCACAGATGAGTAACAAGGGGTAGTACTACCAAATCTGCATGGAGTTATACAGCTGAAAATTTTTCCCATACACACTTCCATCTCTGATTTAAATGTTTGCCTTATGCTTTTAAAGTGCACGTTAACAGAATGTGGGAGCATGTACTTATTCACATTGTCATCAGACCACTGTCAAGCCAGAAATATTCATACCTCCGCTGAAAAAAACTACATGAAATAACCTAATTTCTGTCTTACTGAGCACTGCTACCTACTGAGAAAGCTTACATGTTTGTTTACTCTTGTAGGCACAATTTATTGGTCAGTTGAATAAATCTTTAGCTGGAAAGGTCTTCTACAATTTAGTTTCCTGTTGTTTTTCTATATCCCTTGCATTGTACTTGCAATGCAGATGCCCCGTCCACATGTGTTGTTTCTGAATTTTTCATGCAACCTATAAAAATCTGTGTGTTTTTTATCTAATGCCATTGATTGGAACTGGCTAACATGGATAATAATTGCTTGATTATGCATAGGTTCTGGGCTAATTATTGTGGTATTGTTATTTTTCCAAAGTTGATCAGATTTTTTCAAAACACAACCTTCCTAAATTCTTCTTTAGCGCAAATATTTCTGTAGTAATACATAAAGACCTCAAATCTATCTTCAATCCAATGGGAATTTGCCTTGACAACCAGGAAGTTACTTCCACTTCCGTTATGCCCCTGTGTTTCCACTTCTTGCAAAAACACAATCTCCAATTTAACCCATTCCTTGGAGCCACACAATTTATAACAAATAGGCCTTCACTTCCTATGATGTTAAATAAGAGACATGGATTTTCTTCCAGCTGAACTCATTATGATGCCATACTGCTTTCCTCATATTACAGTTCAAAACACCAAGAGCTGGCAATAAATGTAAAAGGATAAATAAGAATCCATACTCCAAACATTTATGTCCTGTCCTACCCAGGGAAAAAGAGGGAAATGCTGAAGTCACTGATGACTCATGAAATACCTGTTACCAGAAAACAACCTATTTCTTCAGGAATGAAATTTTCACTGTAGCCTGTATCATTGACATTTGGAAACATGTTAAGAGCCCAATTGCTGTGCTCGTTTTGGCTAAGGTAGAGCTAGTTTTCTTTGCAGTGGGCTGAGTTTTGGATTTGTGCTGAGAACAGCGTTAATAACATAGAGGTGTTTTTGTTGTTGCTGAGCAGTGCTTACACAGAGCCAAGGACCTTTCTGCTTTTCATACTGCCATGCTGGCAAGGGAGTTGGGGGTGCACAGGAGGGTGAGAGGAGAGACACGGCTGGGACACGTGACTCAAACTGAGCAAAGGGACCTTCCAGAACATGTGACATCATGCTCAGTATATAAAATGGAGGGAAGAAGGACGAAGAGTGAGAAGGTTTAGAGTGACGGTGTTTGTCTTCCCAAGTAACCATTAGGTGTGATGGCACCCTGCTCTCCTGGAGATGGCTGAACATCTGCCTGCCTATGGGAAGCACTGAATTAATTCTTTGTTTTTCTTTGCTTGAGTGCATGGCTTTTGCTTTTCCTATTAAACTGTCCTTATCTCTACCTACAAGTTTTCTAGCTTTTACCCTTCTGATTCTTTACCCAATCCTGCTGGTGAGGGACGGAGTTGTGTGGTGCTTGGTTGCTGGCTGGGGTAAAACATGACAATAGCCTAGACTAAAAAAGTGGAATATGTATGATTAAAACAGGGTCAGAGGAAACACGAAAATTCATTCATTTTCTCAAACATCAAAACAGTGTCTCAAAGAAGACAGTACTGTTCAATCCAAATCTAAATCTAAATATAGAGTGAAACTCCTGCCTTGGTTGGAGCATCAGCTTAAGGCAAGTGTCAGGCACAGAATATGAAGTCACCAGGGGAAAACTCATTATCACAAATCATTACATCAATCTCAGACCTGCTGTTGCAATGTCCATGTCTCAGGGCATTTATAATACTGCTTCAAGTTTGGAGTGAAAACAGTATTTAAAAACAGAATAGTGCAACGCTCTACAGTAACTAAGTATTTGTCTAGGCAAAATACACGATTTTCTCACAGACATTTGAAAATTGTGAAATGGGCCCACTCACCAAGTAATAAACTTCAGAAATCTCACCACCCTTTGCTCCAAGGTCAAAGCAGATTTTTTTTAGATGGACTTCTAAAACCAAAACTGTATCTATAAACAGAGAAGATCAAACCAAAAGAAGCTTTACAAAAGCAAATCTAAACATGGTTTTTCCTATGGGAGTGAGAACTGAAAAAAAAAAATACCCCATGCTATTGTTCAGTGTATTATTGAAGGTGCTCAGATACTGAAATAAGGAATGTGATAAAAGAACTAGTTCTGAAAGGATACACATACAAAGGTACTCATACAAGAAGAGCATCTCAAGGTGAAATATCTGTAGACCAGAAATGCCCTTCATTTAACCATAGTTATTGCTTGACCTCTCACCCCTAGGTCAAAGATCTGAACAGTTACAGATTTAAAAGTTTCCAAACAAAACATTTCAATATTGCATGTGGAAAAGCCTTTTCAAATACTGTTAACATACTTTTGCATGAATGCAATATCAGTCATTTTACTTAACAAATCATATTCCCTAGATTGAAGCTCTGACACATCCTTCAGAGCTGTTTTATCTAAAGAAGCATTGCCTGAGCTTTTTTTACTGCACCTGAAATTTTCAGGGACCAGACATACCTTTGATTGTAAAAACCCTACATATAGAATAGAAGGCATCTAGTAAGCAAAAATTATTATGTAATTTCTATCTAAATATTCATATCAACTATCACTAACATCATAAGCCCATCTGCTTCATTTGACTTTATCCCTTTGATTTTGTCTAATGGTGTTTTAAATCCCCTGTCATTTTGTGTTTTCTGCCACATGTCTACCATATGTATTGTATAAAAATAAAGGTTATTTTTCTACCACCCACCTATAAAGACTATCCTACTACCAAAATGTGCTGAAAATTCTGCTTGGGAATTTAGAAGACAATCAATCTATACAGAAGACAATGAATCTATGAAAAGCCAGTCTACAATACACAAAAAGTATCCTTAAAGTTGGCAAATGGGCGATAACCACTTGACCAAACAAGCATGTTATTTATTACCCACCCTAGAATGAGAATCAGGTCTCCAGAGATGAAGGGCTTAGGGCACTAAGCCTTGATTCTAGGAATGGAAAACCTATTTGTCTGTGCACATTTTTTATTGAATTTAATCCATTTTATGTTTCCTGGTTGTCCAAAATTCAATGCAGAGTTTAGAGCTGTGCTGAAGCTCTAAAAAGTTTTTACTTCAGCTGAAAAAATTCTACTTAATGTCATACTTGTGGAGATTGTCATTATTTGAGAGGGTGGATATCTTCATTCTACAGTGTTCCTACAACAAACTAAGTTTGGATGATACAAAACCAACACTACCTCTGATGTCAGATTTCCTCTTTATTCCTTTGTTGGAACTTTCATATGAACCTGGAGTTCAATATCCCATGTCAAAGTACAAGCTTTGAGATATGTTTCCTAAAGATGTTTATTGCTTATCATAAGTGCATTCAGAATGCAGTACTAAAATGCATGATTTCCACGAGTAAGCCACTAAAGAAAGGTTTTTTGGTTATGTTCTGCAGAAGTGTGCACTCAGAAGTATGCAAACCCACAAACAGCAAATTCTTCAGATAAAAAATATGTACATTTTTTGTTTATATGTAGCTCTTCTGGTCAAAAAAATTATATTCTTGCTTTCGCAAGATAAATCTGATGACACAGTCTTGAAATATATTTTTGTTCTATGCCACTTAAATCTCCTTCGTAGCATTCTCTAATGTGACTGCCAGAATACTGTTCTAATTTGGGGGATAATTTTCTATATGAGAACTGACAGAATGAAAATAAATTCAAAGTTCCAGGGACTAATGAGTTCCCGATTATGTGTCTGATTACTGTCAGCTCAAGGAATGTACAGAATTCAGAAATGGAAGAGACCACTTTTCCTTTCACCAAACTGGGAGTCCTGAGTTGATTGCACAGGGAGAAGGCTTTCAAGTACTTCAAATCCTCCCTAGTTCTACATGAGAGTTATTTTGAGGTCATGTTCACGTTTCTAGACTGAATATGATTCTCTGGTAGAGACATCTGAGTCTTATCTGCCTATTTCTGGCTCTGTTTGAGAATGTTTATATTATTCAATGTGGGAGACTTGAACTCATGACAAGGAACATGATAAATTTTCTTAATCAAACTGGGTATCAAGAGGTGGTCTGTCATCATTTCCCCTTTGTTGCACTGTGAAAGAAAGCAAATAAGGAGCATCCAGTGTGATCCCCACTTCTGTTTCAAGTCTCCCCACAAAGTCATTAAACATTCTCTGGCCTTTGTCAACAGCCTGGTAAACATCCAGAGAAAGAATCAGAATAAAATGGTTTATTTAACATTCCTCTCCTCCAACTGCTGATTAGGATAAATAGTTTGGATAAAAAGCCTATCTGTTCCAAAAATCACAAAAAGAAAGGATTCAGCTATCAGCAAAGTTTAGATTTGGTTTCAAATATTTTTAAACAGCAAAAGAGTTTTTTGTGCTCTTTGATATTTTCTCCATCCTCAGCACATCATGTTAGCACCGTGTCAAAGCAAAACATCAACATCAAATGATCACTGGGTAAACTCCAGCAAACTGGAGTGAAAGGCTGGAGGCTGAAATTCCAGGCACAATATAAAATCTGGAGAAATGCCAGAGCAGAGTTCTTTTTAAACTGCCTAAAAGGCTGTGGAATTGATATCCAGCAAATCCCTTCATTGACCTAATAGTTTGGAAATTGCTAATTTTGGTCAGGCTGATGAGTCCTTTGAGCCAGGATCATTTCCTCTGGCAGGGAAAAGTGTCAAATGTTTAAAAGGAAAACAGAATCTTTTTCCTGTGACCACCATTGTGCTCATCCATAATGAAAACAAAGCAACACTATGCCTAACAGAAAGCATGTACCTAGCACGCAGAAACTTGCGGTCAGCTCAGGAAGTGAAACAGAAGAATTCAGGGCTGTTTTATATTTTTATCCTGGACAAAGTGATTTTATAATTCTAACCTTCTTGCCTTAAAATACTGAGGAGCAGGATATTCTCCAGTAGTTCATTATGTACTCTGAAAATACTTCTTTTTATCTATAGTAATCTTGTTTGCCATTTAAGTTTGCCAACTGTCCCATTGCTCTTGTATTATACTATAGTAAACAGAAACAGCCAAATGATCCAACAGCATTCAGAACTATCGTGTCAGATGCTGAGCCGGCACAGATTAGAATAGCTCTGTTGCGTTCAACCATCATTTAAAATATTGAATGACTATGAAAGTCTTAAATGCCCATTCTCTGTGTTTGTGTTCTGTAAGAAACAGTCAATCAACAATTATATTTTATTGTATGTCTGATATGTTTAATAGCCTTGAAACACTGGGTCAGATCATCAGTTAACATAAGTCAGCGAAGCTGAATTTACTGGATCAGTTTACACAACTGAGAATGTTGCCTGTGGCTTTCTCACAGTAATAAAGTTAGACCACATACCCACTTTGGCTGAAATATCTGAAAACATCCAAAGGATCTGCATGCTTATCTCCCTGTAACAGGAATTGAGGATAATCTTATCCATCTATCTGATGGGTAATTTCTATTTGTAAAGCACAGATCCCCATGGTACACACACCCCCCAGAATGATAGAAAGCAAGAAAATTCCACAAATGGACTCCACAAAGGAATGCTTTTATATTTATATTATTTTATCAAGAAACTGTAACCACGCAATATGTTTACACTTCTCAAGTGAAAACTGCTGCTGGAACAAAATGGTGAGCTCACTTCTAATTTTAAACAATATATACCATTAGATTTCTCTTGAGAAAAAGTTACACAATATTGGCACATTAAATAATGCATGGCTTCAGAGTTCATGGTTAATATACCAATAAAACAGCAATAATAGAACAACTTACGAATCAAGAAGTGGTTAAAAATAGGTCAATTTTCATTTTTACTATTGTCTATGAGAAGAAAATTAAGATTAGCTTCTTCAAAACCACTTCCAGGTAGTGGCTACATACCTGGACCAGTTTACTGAGGCAGAGACTTTATCACTAAATTCACCACTGAAAATAATTAATGTTCCCACAGTAACTCTGAATGTATAGCGCAAAATATTTAATATCCCACACCATAGGAATGGAGTCACTTTAAAATCTTACAACTTTATCAATAGTCTCAAAAATATTCACGATTTTCCTGAAAGCTACAGCTGTTTTCTCTCTTTCAATAAGTCCTTCAGGCCAGTGAATTACATATATAAGGACAGTGTATTCTCATTGCAGTGAGAGTATGCATAAAAGTCTCTTTCCGTTATTTTGACATCAATTCTGAATCAGAGTGAAAACAGAAACATTACTCAAGAAATACAAAGTCTAAAACTTATAATTTCAGCGTCATGCTCCTGTACTTCAGCATTTCATTTCATAAATACTGCAAGCCTGCTCCAAAGTAGCTCAGCCACAAGAATCCAACAAATCACAGGAGAATGGTCTGGGCTGGCAAAAGGGAACTTGGGCTCATCATTACAGCTCATCCTGGTGAACTGGGGAAATAAAAAAAAATAAATAGATAAAATAATCAAATGAACAAATCCAAATTAATAATAAAAAAAGAAATTAAGTTAGTTTTCCTTTTCTGACAAACAGGGAAAAAAACTAATTTTGACTCAAGTTCAACATTTCGACTTTAATGTTTTGGTATTAAGAATACATTTATGATGAAATTAAAAAAGGACACAAAATTTCTTCTGTGACAGTATAGCTTGTTTGGGTATTTTCATCTAATACCTTTCATAATGGTGCATCAAAGAGGAAAGAGAAGCTGCAGCTGTACGCTGCCACTGAAGGTAGAAACACCATGCTACAGCAGTAGCAGGCATGGAGCAGAAGAGAGAGGAAGCCAGATACCATTTCCTATCTGTATAAGTGAGCCTGGAGCTGGATGTCCTGGAGAGCATTAAAAAAAACACTCTTTTTTTTTCCTTTTTTTTTTTTTCTCCCTCCAAAAAACCCAGTATGATTTGAACACAGAAAAAGCACTACAAAAACAGCAATAGAGAAAATAGTTGTTAAACTTGGCTATTTTTGTTTGGAATGGATAGCTTGGAAGGAGTTTGTTTCAAATTGTTATATGCCATCTGTAAAATGATTACATATGCATAAAACAACCTTGGGGGAAAAGGAAAAAGGGACTAGAATTGACCAGTGGAATCCCTTGTGAAAGTATGTTTAAAAATACTGAGGTTTAACACAAACCAAAAAAAAAAAAAAAAGCGCCAGGAAATTCTAACTTAAACCTAACAACTCCATCCTGAACCCATGCTGCTGAGAAAAATAAAAGGAACAATGCTGAGACTTCAGAACAGATCTGCAACTTCAACTGAGCTTCCTGATTCCTCTCCCTTTGTTAAACACTTCTAATGTTAACATTTAAATAAATAGTTAACTGCATTTATCACTGCTCTTTATAAATAAGTTTTGCAGCCTTCCTAGAGGGTAGGTCCATTTGCTGCAGCCAAAGCACTGGGTTTAAGCACTTTTCATGATGTTTCTTGTGTAAACAAACATCAGTGAAGCTTTGTGAAGGTTCAGTTTTATGGCAACTTCTTAATGTGGTGCTATACCAAGGTAAACGAGTTTTATTTCAGGTTCTCCCCTTGGGATGATGCAGTATTATTCATTTTGTAAAAATCTATAAAATTATTGAGTAATAATCTGATACGTATGCCAAAATGATCATTATCTCTTCTGTGAAAAAGATGTATTTTTCTTATTTTTTGCCATTAGAAATTATTAAATGTTGGCATTTTCAGTTGTTAGTGATTTGCTGATTGATTTTTGTTATGCTACAGGCATATATGTGCTTCTGCAATGTGCTTATCTGAGATATTGATATTTATAATAATAGTATCTATTTTGTGCAATATTAGCTTTCCTTTCTAATAATTGTTTTATTCAAATTTAGCACTCAGAAAAAAAATTTAAAGCTCGCTCAATCAGATGAAATATGTATTTTAAAATTGTTCAGTAAAAGTGAGACTGTCCGTGCTCATATTCTGATTCAGCAACAACTCTCATCCAGGTAGAAGATGGATGTAAAGCCATGGTATTCTTCTGCCAATCAAAAAGAAGCAATACTATTATGCAGTGTGAGTTTCAGAATTCCAACAGCACATTGCGGCTTGTATTTTATTTTATCAACTAAATACATTTATATACATCTACCAAAGTTCACATTCATTCCACTGGTAAACTGAAAGAAGAAAATGACCAAACAATATTCATCTGAATTTCCTGCTGGGTTTTCCCCTCAACCTCATCAGTGACTGAGTCCTTCCCACTGTTTTTGTGGCTCTTTCCCAAAGAGCATGTCCATATAAGCTAATTTTTAAACACTCTTTGATCAGCATTTAAGATCCTGAGTATTTATTTGCTTCACGTTTTTTTAAAACTTGTTTTTCTTCTAATTTGACCACCTGTTAGCTATTATGCTGAGTTCAGCGTAGGTCTCAGTGAAAACATTTCTACTGTTGGCTGACCAAATGGACACTGGTTGTATAACAGCTGAAGTTTGATAGGTGTGGAAGATGAGCTTGTGGAAAATGTGGCAATGTGTTTTGCAGACTTAAAAAGGAAAAAAAAGATAGAACAGTGCTTTGTTCAAAAGCCACTACTCCGGCATGACTATTATTATGGTTATTTATGGTTTATTCTGATAGGCAAGGTATGAATATTAAGCATTATTAAGCAATGAAGAATGAAGCTGAGTAAGGACATAGAACTGAGCATAGAAAACAAAGAAAATCAAAGCATGGGCATATGTCAAAGGACTGCCAGAGGATGGGAGGAATCAGGAGAAATTTGAAGCTAATAGTCTATTTGCTTAGTGAGAGAATCTAGTCAAAACCATGAAAGATTCAGCCAAAATCATCATAATTTTTGTTTGTTTTATTAGGTTTTCTTTGTCGGTAAGTATGAGCAAATGCTTCTAAACTCCTATACTGAAGAACAATATTTTCAGATACAGAAGCCTCATATATATCTGTTATACCTCTAATTGTGGGATAAATACGATCCAAGGGTGGAACAAAGTTCCACGAAGAAAAGAGAAATTATACATTCCAGACGTCTTTTAAAATATCGTAGTGGCATCTAGTGAGCAAAGCATCAGTTTCTATTGTGAAGAAATTAAAATGTGGTCTTGAGCACTAAATTAGCTAGCAAAACAACTCAGGTGAGTTAAAAACACCTCCAGCAATCAAAGAATGATTCACAGTTCTGACCAGAAACTACATCACACAAAAGATTAATGTGTAGGTTTCACCATCGCAAAGAATGTAAGAAATGGAAACATTCCTGGACCACATTACCTCTGCTTTGCCAGCAAATTTGAAAAAAAAAAAAAAAACAAAAAAAACCCACCAAACTCCATCTCTTCCACATTTCCAGTGGCTTATTTTACTAACTTCTCTCTGCCTACATAGAGAAAGAGGACTATATTTTCACAGGTGGAAATAAGTGACTGTCTTCTGCCAGGATTTGGCAACTGCTGCCCCATATTGGAAGATCTGGGAACTCTAACTGCAGCAAACTGTGCAAAATATATATTATATTCAGCATAGTTTGTCTTGTAAAGTAGCAAGGTATTCAAGTGAAGAGATTTGATTCACATAACAGTTTGGAGAAAATTCTGCAACAGCTGCAAGCACTGATTCAGACTTCTTTCTCAAAAAGCTGAAATGTCAATACAGACATTTGCATGATCTTAAAGCTGAACATGAAGCAAGGTAGTGAATATGCAGTTTTCCTCAGAATTTTTATTCATGTCTGGAGATTCAGAGTCCTGAAGCTCCAGAACCAGCTAGTTCTATGTGAATATATAGAATTATTCCAAGTTTATGTGTTACAGCACAGGGATTGAAAATGTGCTTTTCAGTCCCATACTGACCATAATATGCACATGGGTGAATTAAAAAAAAAAAAAAAAATGGCAAAGCAAAGGCAAAACAGGTGCAGTAAGACAGTTTTACTGTAAAGAAGTACAAAACAATTGGTGAGGCTTAGGGTTTGCCTGAGGGTCAGATTGTAATTACATTCCTTTCTGCAATTTAGAAGGATATCTTGAAAATACAGGAATACAGTTATGCTAGAGCAAAATGGTGTAAAAACATTTCTGTGTGTGTTCTGTCAGTGATTCTCCAGGTATTTAACAATCAGCTGCCACTTATTCACAGGGAATCTAAGACATACGTCAGCTATTTCCTCAGGCTCATAACAGTTTTAGCAAAGCTGGAATCAATTCCCATTTGTGCTTTCTCCCTTTGTACATAAGCATGACAGTGGTTGACCTGGCAGTTCATCCAAACTACCCCTATTGAGTTGTGATATTTATTATTTTTCTAGCTATTAGTTTTATGTTTTTCCTGCATCTACTGGGTTCCAATCCTCCTTTCTTGGAATGGGAGAAAAGAAAGCAAGCAATTAATGGAGAAGGAAAAAAGAAGAAAAAAGAAAACGCAAGGAAACTCCAAACATATCAAATTACCTTTCTGGTTTACATCACCAGATGTGTCATCATTTTGCTGAAGCCCTGCATGTGAAGGACCCACTTTCCTTCCAGCCCTGGGGCAATGATTGAAATATAAGGTACTTCTATGAGCAGAGTGCACCTTTGGAAGTTTTGAAATAGGTATTCTGGAACTTCTCATTTCAATCCCTTTTGAATATTTCAAAATATAGTTAATGAGATCATCTGTAGGTAGTAACAGAAGCTCTAACATTCCCCAGGTGAACATGGGACTGTAAACCTGGAAAACTGCAGACTTGCCTAACATCTAAATATTAAGAATAAAATCCGTGCCTTAATGAGATCATTAGGAATTTTTGTTACCACAGAAGATATTCTGAAAAGCTTAATGTCAGTGCAATGCAATTAAAAACAAACAAACAAACAAACAAACAACAACAACAACAAAACAAAAACAAAAACAAACACAAAAAAAAACAAAACAAAACAAAACAAAACAAAAACAAAAAACAAAACACAACTTTCTTTGGATGTGTAAACCTGAGACTACTAAGCAACAAGAAGGGAGTAATCTATCTGCTGTTATTCTCGGCACTCATTAGGCAAGTACTTGACCGTACTTGTGCCTGTACTTTGGGGAGGATACCAAATCCTGGAGTTCAAAGGAGGGTCACAGAAATGATACAGGGTCTGGAAAACAAGTCTTCTCGATCAAGGCATAAGGAGAGCTGCTTATCAGATAAACTTGAGCACAGACTACAGGCACACACAGAAAGAATTCTGCAAAATAACAAGAAACTCTTTCAGGCCTTATGACAAGGATTTTGCAGGACTCATTTTCTCAACACTAACAATAAAATTCCTTAAATATGACAATAGCTTATCAGTGAAGATGATTAAACATAGAGAAAGTCAGGGACTATGGCACTGAGTTTCTAAGGTGAAACAAACTCTTTAATAAAATTTTTGGTCTCATTGAGTTTTAAGGAAAAATTCTTTGGCCTCTTATTCCACAGGTAAGTATGCTGATATAGATGAAGAAGTAGGAGAGGAAACTAGGCCAAATGGAATTGCAGTTCTTTCAGATACCCAAGCTGATGGACCTGTATCATCTACATCCCCTCACCTGAGGTACAGCAGTAGATATTGCACTTCGATGGTCTGTGACACATTTCATACTCTGTGGTTTCAATCCCTTACATTAAAGCCAGAATTATTTAATTTCTGCCTCACATAGATTATTTTATTTTCCTTTTTTTCACTCCTCTCTACTTTTTTCCCAGTTGTCACCTTTCTCTTACACAGCAGAGACAGACTGTCAATGGATGCTAAGACAACAGTGATGGACAGGGTGGGAAAGCTCTGGGGAAGGCTAGTCCAGGACAGCCAGGACTGGCAGTGCCCACAGGTTTCTGACATCTGGTCCAGTGGCACTCCAACACGGACCTTCACGTGGCATGTGTCTGGCCTGCTAGGATCATGCCAGTTTATTCAATCAATCAATTCTGTGTCATTTCAGTGCACTCAGCAGCTTTCCAGCACCAAACAGGGCTTACAAAAGAGCTGGAGAGGGACTTGTTACAATGTAGTGTTACAAGGACAAGCAGAACGACTTCAAACTGAGAGAAGGCTTAGACTGGGTATTAGGAAAAAATTCCTTACTGTGAGGGTGGTGAGGTGCTGGAACAGGTCATCCGAAGGAGTTGTGGATGCCCCATCCCTGGAAGTGTTCAAGTCCAGGTTGGATAGTGCTGTGAGCAACCTGATCTAGTGGAATATGTCCCTGCCCAGGCCAGTGAGGTTGGAACTAGATGATCTTCAAGGTCCTTTCCAACCCAAACCATTCTATAATTCTCTGATTTTCTGTTTGTGCAGCTCCTCTTTCAGGCAGCTTTGCTCCTAAAAATCGAAACATAGCTGCTGTGATGGAGTGGGTGAGATTAATGGCAGCCAGCACTAGCAGTGCAAGGCCAAAGGATTCCTTACCCAGAGATACTCCCTGTCCCTTCTTACACACCTCTTATGTCCCACACAATACAAGATACATTTTGAGCAATGACATAGTTGAGTTAAACCCTGACATCTTCTCTCTGGATTATCAGAGCATGTCCACATGAATGAAGTGCAACTTCCCCATGGGTGATTTTAGCACGGGCTGAATCCAGGGTGATTCTGCCATTTTACAAAACAGTGTCCACGTGTAGCTGTTTCAGAGTAGCAGTAATTAGTGCCTGACTTGTCTGATTACAGAAGTCACTGGGCAAACTTTGCAATGCAACTCTATTCAGATCAAGTAAAGAAATTACAAAATTTAGTGATTGGATTGAAAACATAGGCATCCCTCCCAGAGGTTCATGGAGAGCCAAGAAAAGAAACAGGATACTAAGCCCCTCCTGTACTAGTCAAAAGAACAGATCCTAGCCTTGAAAAGCAGATACTTTCTTTCCTCCGTTTGTTGGGTGATGCAACACCCTTGCTCTAAAGCACACATAGCCAGAGTCTCCAAATAATTAAGCAAAAAGTTTCTGAGCACACATCTCATCTCTCGGCTCCAAGGTCAGGCAGGTTGTGGACCCCACTTTGCTTCCTTTCAGCCAGAGCAACTGGACGTGGCAAAGCTTAACTGAGTCAGCCAGTCTCTGTCCGTGAACAGGAGGCAATAATTCAACAGTTATTGACAGGAAGTTGAAACAGTAGGGTCTAAACTATGTGATTGTGAAACCAGTGATGGTCTGTCAGTTCTTAGGCCAACTCTGCCCCAGTTTACAATGCCCAGGCAGGTCCAAAGCATGCATGCTGACTGCTGTCCCCAGTGGGACCGTTTAGCTGTTTAAACTAAAAATAAATTAAAATTAAAAATAAATAAACAAAAAGCCACCACTCTGTGCAATCTCAGATTTAGCTTTGGCCTCAAGGAGCTGAAACTGCCAAGGGAAATCCCATATAGGCCACATCCACTGAGGCCAACTTCCAAAACCCTTCAGCCAACTGCAGTTTTACAGGACACATTCTGATTCTTCAAAAAGTACCTGAGGTCTCAGTAGTATCCCTCTCTTTCAAGCCCAAGGATCCAGACCAATGAGCCTGATAGTAGCCTGAGAGAACAACAGGTGATAAAAAATGCTTATCCTTCCCTAGACATCTTTGTTACAGTGATTTGTTAAAACATACACGAGAAAGTTAACAATTAACTAATAAAATAAACCAGATTTAAGGCTTTTTTTGTTAATTGAAAACTTCTTCCAGACTACTGTTGGGCATGATACAGGTTTATAATCTCTGTGCAAAATCAAATACTGTACCATATGAAGTGAATTACTTGGTAAATGTGACAGATTTCACAGTGGAAATACTGAACTTATTTTAATTTATTTTTGTCATCTCATTTCCTTTGTTTCTTTAACAGTCTAAGAAGCCAAAGAAATAAAATGTCACAATTGAAGTGTGAGAGGGGATTCATAATTTATAAGTTTTTGACAGCAATCACAGGTAGTCACAGGAAAAGAGAAGATTGGAACCACTGATACCTGGAAAGATACATATAAATAACAGCACATACCACAAGGTATCTCCTTAGGCTCTTACTAATCTTTCAACTTCCTTTATTAATTACCGCTTGATATTCTCACTCCTTGGAGCACCTCCCTCACCCTTACTAACATCACCAGCACAGACCTCTCAGTAAATGTCAACGGGAAGCCAGCACGGAGGTCACAGTTGAGGCCAAGTCTAAGTTCCCCACTCTGTTCAAAACACAGGATAATATTTTCATTAATAAACATCATAACTATTGAATAGTTTAATGATCCTACTTTCATCTCAGTCTTTCAAGTTTTTCCTTCTCTCCTCTTTGCATCCTTTTTTTTTTTTTTTAAATCACACGGAAAATTTTAGAAAATACCATCCAAACCAGAAGTATTGCTTTACAAAATCAAATTTCATAGAATCAAAAGACAAGATTTGAAAGGAAAAGTACAAAACTCCTTATTTAATAGAAATAAAGTTATAAAAAAAGTACCAAAATTGTTTCTTTTTCTTTCATTTAATAAAGAAATCTTTATTTCTTTTCTCCACACTCAGGTTTTCAACACTGTGCTAGTTCATAAGCAAAATCATAGGGGAAAATAAACATGCGCAGAAAATTTCAAATAATTTTGTGTCAGTTCAAACATGGACAAAAAATTTTTCAGTGACAGGTAAGTGACTACGATTTTATTTATCACACTTACACTACAGGGTTTGGATCTTCTCATTAAGAACCCATGTTCCTTTGAAAAATAAGGGAGTATTTTTGGATTAAGGATAGAATCGCAAAGAAGCCTGCCAGTGTAATATAATTAACTAGCCTTTTTCATAAAACAGTGGGTAGAATCAAGATTGGACTCCAGGACTGAACGTGAAATGATAGCGTTCTTTATTCCCAGCAGTTTTAATGCATGGCGACGACAGTCTCTTCACAAATGTCTCGCTTAGATGGTGCTTCCAAGCCCCGGGTCAGAATTTTAAAGAAATTAAACAGTGGGTAAATAAATGGCACTAATATTCATGCTCTTTGATTTTATGCCAGTTACCCACAGATTTTCAAATTCTAGGATTGTGCAATCTTTTCCATGGATTGTCTCTGTGGTTTCCAGTGGTAGCTACAGTCACAGGAATCTCAAACAATGCTCCTGCTGGAGACCTGTCACGGACAGAATCCACTGACTACTGTGAAGTCACTTTCTAGCTTTAGTTTCTGAAGCTTGTATTTTACTTTCTAGCAGATAGCAGGGTAGATTGGCACCAATGAAGGTGATAAATCAGTTCACCGATCAGAAATAATTGAAGGATATGGATTTCTAGGGGTGAAAAACAAGACAAGAACCCAAAAGGGTGATTTAGGAAGAGTATAGCAAAGGGTGTTTCAGCAGACATTAAACCCTAGGGGAGAAAAGTTACTACAGCATTATTCTGAGATTCAGGGACTTTCCAGTTTAATTCTAACCACTTATCTGCCAAACAACTGGTTTGATTGCCTAAGCTTCTTGATCTACAAAATAGGTCTCAGAATAGGATATTTCTGTAAAGCATTTCGAGATTTTTAAGTCAATATTCTACAGAAAGACTTATTTCTGTTACAGACAAAGCTATTTGAGGTGAAATTTAGTCTATGCATAAATCAATCACAGTTTGTCAAACTTTTGGGTTGTTGTATTAGAAATTTACTATGTATGGAAAAATGCTGTGTTTGCAATGTGGCTGAACAAGAATTCTTTCTGTGGTGTGCAATTTCTATTGTTCACTTCTATTTATTGTAAAGGAAATAGATCATGTTGTACCAGGACCAAAGGTGGTATTAGCTAGTAGGCGCCTTTGCTATTGAAGTAATAAATTATCAAGTTTTTATATCAGCTTTACTAAAGAGGCAACTCTGTGTTCATATGCTGAACAAATGGAGCATTGTTTCAGAGGAGAGATTCTGATTCAGAAGGGATTCCAAATTTCACTGCACTGAACTGATAAAAGTAACACTTCCCCCTTTTATTACACGATAATATAGAATTACGCAGAGAAAAAGCTCACAGAGCTAGACATTTCCATTAGATTATTAACCAGAAATAGATGGAAAAAAGCTGGAACAACTACATTTATACTGTCACCATCCCTCTGCATTTCATTTTAAAATATATCTTCCTATTTGTATTTTATTTAGACCCCTTAGCAAGGTGATGGATGTACAAAAAGATGTCCCAAATTAAATCTGCTACAGTTTACACACTGGCTATGCTTCTTTTTCAGTTTTATTTTTTGGTCTATGTCATTTTATTTCCATGCAAAGGATTTGGCCCCTTGGTGCATTACAGAGAATCCAAAGGACTAACCTTTTAGTGTTGGGAAATGGCTAATGTTCCTGCCAGTGAGCTAAAGCTGGAGTATCCCTTTGTCATGGCCAAATTTATTACATGGATCAAAAACTATAAAAAGCAGTGTTGCATCCTGCCATTAAGGAGAATTAATATTTTCAGTGGTATGTTAACCAAAGTTTTTCCAGTGTCTCTCGTTAAAAGCAGATTGTTGACTTTTCATCCTGGTGTGCCAAACATTTTCACTGAAACTCTAACTAGACTTTCATCTTATAACCATTATTTCTTAATGGACTTGGATAGGGGCAGTGTATAGGAATGGATTTCCTTTTCAGCTCAGTGCAATGGCCCATCATTAGTGTGCTGGGCCTTGAAGAACCATTACACATGCAAACATTTAAAGTATTTCCAGGGTAACTACTTTTCTTTCCTGAAAATGCAATTCATGTTTTATCTATTATATTTAAGCAGCATTTGGTCACATTTCACCTTTCAAGTATCTCTACTGTGATCGCTTCTCATTCTACTGTATAGTAAAAGTAATAATGAATGAGATCATGCACAAAAACATTTTTTATGGAGCGGATTTTGTAGAACTTTCCCCTCATCTTGGGCAATAAATCTGTCTCTGAGAATCACAAAGTCCAAATGCTGACCGTTTGACAAGAATACTGTATGACGACATCACTCACCACTTATTTCTTATTATTGGGAAGATAATAGCATTCATATTTGGCAAACAAAAAAAACAATCTGCTCTTTGTCCTTTCAGTGCTTCTATTTTTAATGATGTTTCTATTCATTCCTGCTTTCCTACTGGTGATGTCCTAATATCTGTCACCAAACAGCACTTACTTGCTTTGAAGGAATGTTGGTTTTGTTTTTTCCAAGCCGACACGAGCGGTGTCAACTGCTTTCAAAAGTTGTCCATTCCTCCTGCTAAGCCCTCTCATTCCTAATATGTACTTCTAAAGATTCCTTAACAATTACATACACAGATGCAGGTTTGGAAACTTTCAACATTTGATGGTATTTTGAATCACGGCCCTATTGGCAGCAAATGAACTCAAAAGTAACAACCCTGGAGTGTGATACCATCAGTTCTAAGAAGCTGTGTAGTATTTATATGTCTTCATTCAGACTTTATATCAAATATAACAGGCTTTGCAACCTTCATTAAGATAAGCTGGCATCCAGAGGTTACCATATGTTCCTCTTTTTAGGCCAGTGTTTAAGTGCAGATGTATATTTATTTTTCCACTCTCCAGTCCTCCCTGAACTGTTCTTACTGCAAAGCTAATGAAACCATTGCTTTAATCCCCACTGGCCTTCAGGGTACATCATATGGTCCTTACTATTTCAGAATTCTTTTTAGCGTGCTTTTTATTTCCTTACTTCTGCAGTATTTATAACGTCCCAGTTCAAGAGGCTTTGCTTTTTCTATGGGCGCCAGGGAAGATAAAACATTCGGTATCACACTGAAGGTGCAACTGAAGCCAAATATGCCTAAGTCAGAAGCAGAACAGCTCTTCCCGGACCCTTCCCTGTTTGCCCAGCATCTTCACAATTAGCTGAGCCATCCACGATGACCTTCATTAACAGACTTGTCAGAAATTTTTAAGTTGGACTGCTCCCCATTCTAATCCAAAGATCCTTCTTGTATCCCAGCTATTGTTTATTTAGATAACATAGTTACTATAAACTTCCAGATGCTGAACTCAAGGTTATTAAGGCTCTGCAGTAGACACTAACCACTCTCTTTACAGCAGATTATTTCTCTTTCTGCATTGAACAATTTCCACATTTTCTTCAGGCCTGATCCAAGTACCATTTGAATTAATGATGATTAATTAATTAATGAATTGCCCATAAATATGATGGGCAATTTTTAGTTAATTTTTTTAATAAGGAACATACCCTAAATCATTTGAACTATGGACCCTTTCTGACTGCCTTGATTCATGCAAGTAACCTTTAATAGAAAGAGAAAATGTAGAGTATGCTGGAGGCCTTAGCTATTACCAAAAATAAGGTCGACAGATTTGGCCTCATTTTCTTCATTCCCTTTCTGCAGTGGATGAATTCCTTGGTGCTTGATACTAGTCTATAAGATTAGACTTTTATACTATGTTTTATACTTCAGCAAATCCCACTGAACTCATTCTGGTTTATGCTTCTTCTTAGAGAAGACTATTATATGTAAGCTGAATCTCTTAACTATATCAAATCCAATATAAACACCCTCTTTATAAGACACACCTCACTCTAATGCTCAGTGTAGAACTCCTAAGAAAAATTATAAATGGAGTGCTTTGTTCATGCGTTTAACTCTTTCATTCCTAATATCAAATCACAATGCTTAAGCTGTTTTTATTTTTCATTTGAAAATAAATATAAAGGGAAGTTGTAACTTAACCCATATGATGTGTTTGAGCGAATCTGGGAGAAGATTTTAACAAGCGAAGAAAACTTAGGATGTGACTTCGCCAAAATTTTGAGGTTTTTTAATCTATTTTTTTTGAGGGGTATCTGGGAAGGAGTGGGGGGAGGGGGAACGTGCTAAAACTTTGCTAATTGTTGGAGAATTCAAACCTGTTTTCATTTATTTGAAATTATTACATAATGGAAGTGGGACGCTATAATTCAACCCAAATGGACGACTTCAATAAGCGGGTGGAAATGATTCAGTACATTAAAGAGAAGCTGTTTCAATAACAAATCTTTATTATAATCAGGAGTGAAGTGGTTAATTTAAGTTTTTACTGAAAAACAGGCTGGCAAAAATGTTTCCAGGGATGTGGGGATTTTTTTCCTTTTACTCAGTAGGGGTTTGGAGAGGAGGTTTGGAAGGGAAGGAGGGCTTTGGTTCCAGGATCCCCGCATTCCCACGAGTTCCATTAAGGAAGGGGGAAGGGCTTCCTGCTGAGGCAGCCATCTGCAGCTTTCTGTGAACAGCAGGAACCAAAGGCCTGGTAAAAGGAGAGTAAACCCAGGGTGACAATTTTGTCTGCATTCAAAGTCAGAATGTGGCTGATTCTTTTATTATTAGTCATGTTGTTACTACTATTATTATTAAGGAGGAGGGAGGGTTTCTCTGGCAGAATTAGCAGGTCTATAATGGAATATTAATTACAAGCAAACAATAGGGTTAGAGGCAGAAAAGTGTCTAGCACAAACACACCCTTACAGCCTCTCCTGGAATGCGCTGCTGACAGCAAGCTGGGATTGTCATCATCCAAGCTACTGTCGCTCTGCTACAAACTATCTGGAGTCCATGGATGCATGTCTGAGGTTCCTTAAGTTATTGCTTTCTAGGCTAGAGTAAATTAGACCTGGATTTTTGTAAAGTGCTGTCACTTAATACCTGTTTTATTAAGGTTATTTTTATGCCCATAATTTGAGGGTAACACATCTGTTATTTCCTCTGCTGCCTGGCTTTGGTGAACGTTACCTATGGAAAGTAACAAAGAGTGACACTGGAAAAAATAACAAGGGTGTTTTAACTTCCAACATCTGGAGAAAACAATATTAAGGAAACAGGAACAAATAGGTACAGTAGCCTACAAAGCAAAAGTCCAGTTTTTAACAACAGCGCATAGTTTATACAGTACAGTAGTTTTTTATGATTTTAGTCTGGACAAGCTAATACAAAAAATAAGTTTGAAAAATCTCACTAAAGAAGCAGCAGTTCCAGCTCTTGTTTAGGTCATCCCAATGCCAAAATGCCAGGTACAAAGGGAGAGAAACAAAAAAAAGGTACTAATATCCCTTCCAGAAAAGACTTTGAAAATTCCATCTCAAAAGCTTCCTGTTATGTAGTTTTTAATAAAGTTTTATCACTGCTACATATATGTCCCTGGCTGCTACCTACACAGATGCAGAAAATTCTACTGTGTCATATGGAACTTGAAAACTGAATTAAGCATGCCTGTGGAGTGATAAATAGCAATATTAAGAGACCAGTGGTAGTTTTTCAGGAAAAAAAAAGTCAATTATAAAACCTCTTAATATTTGCATTCACATAATTGAAATTCACAAAATAAAGCAGAAATTATATCAAGTAATCCTTAAGGGAAAGGGATGCATTTACCATAAAAATGTCTACTTGGAAACACCACATCTCAATACTAGTTTTCTCTTTTTAAATTTGATAGATTTATTTTTACAATGTACATTCCTAAACCCTCCCATTTGTTGTCTGAATTCCTGTTTGTGACCTTGGAATTCCAAATTTATTATGTCATCCTCTGCCTTTTTTTCCAAGGGCATTGTATTAGCAAATGAAAACAGTATGAAAATATTTCCCTGTCCCTGCACACCCTCTCTTTTTCTCCTATTAACAAGTATGTCTTAGCAAATTTTATTTTTCAAATGGAAGGGTAGCTTATACTTACAATAGTCTGCAAAACAGAAGTCCTAGCTTTGTTTCACAAAGATTAAGGGATGTGTGTAGCAGAAGCTGTTCATTTCGAGCTACTGCTTTGGGGTATAGAGATTTCTGCCTTCATTTAATTTTATTTTTTTTTTTTAAGAAAACAACACATAAGACTGCTGAAAGAGTTCCTGGCTTTTTTTCTTTTAACTTTCCAAACGATGGATTCTGCTTCCAGTGGTACATGATTATTTCAGCTGTTTTCCTCATATAAAGGCTACATGTAAGCAAGGATTGTTTCTTCTGCCAGTAATGAGAAGTAGGTAGGTGGGGGTTAAGAACAGTTGACCCTCATGGCTGGACCATTACTTGTGACGGCAAAAGCCAGAGGAAGTCACTACACACCTAAACAGTAAATGTGCTTTTTGGTTCCCAGTACATGCGCTCTGGGTCAGTAAAGGACTTCTGCATTTGAATAGGTTTGGTTTCCGTGCAAATCTAAAGGATGTCCACATGCTTTTCTGAGTAGGTTTTCTGTCTGGATGCATAAAAGTGAAACAGCTCCAGGTACTGGCGGAATAACCCAGCCAGGCTGCAAAATGACAAGGTGCAGTGCAGGAGAAATTCAGAGTGAGGAGAAATTCCACTTCCAAATGATATCTGATTAAAACCTTAGTGCAATGTGAAAGCTGACATAATGAATGCCAGCCTAACCCTGAAAATCCTCCTTATTTTAATAGGTGTTACAAATGCTCAGCAACTCTCAGGATTAAGTTCAAAGTCACCTTTAAAAATAGCTTTTTCTTCACAAATACTAATCTTTCTAAAGAAACTTTGGGACCCAAATCCACAAAAATCAAATTTAAAGAAGATTTGTCTGCTTTAAACACTACCAACTGAGACCAAAAGGTGTGCACACTATCAAGAAGAATACGAGAACCTGTTTCTGTCTTTAAATTATAAAATATTGTTTTCCTTAGATAAGGCTGTAAATGGAACCCAGTTTCACAATGCTGAAGCAAAACTGCTGCAGCAACACTGCTGTTGTACCATTTTACAATAAAAACTCAAATAACTCTCCAAAAAGCCCAAACAACTACATACAACTTTGCCTTAGTAGCTTTGCTTTTTTGATTACTTTGAAGGAAGAAGATTTTCCAAGTTTTCTCCACTCCTCTCCTGCAGAGAAATTTCCCCAAAGCTGTTAACCCACATAAGGAGATGTTTTCCTTCTGGAAACGTATCAGACACTCTTACAGAATTTAAGATATTTAATGTCAAAATGTAGACTTTTTCTCATATATATGTTTATAGCAGCTTTAGCTTCATCTGTGATTGCTCTATATCACCTGTTGCAGAAAACACCTTAGGTTTCAGTGGAGTGAAACCACAGTAAGCATTACTGATGAAAGGTACAACATCTGTTTAAATGGCATCTCGGTTTTTTCAGTCAGTTAATAGCATAATTGCTTTAGGTATCAGAGGAATGCAGTACCTAAGGGTAGCACCTCAGAACAACATACAGGCATAGTATATGCATTCACAAATGAGTAAAATTTATCACTGAATATATGGGTATCAGGAGACCTCTTTATCACTTAGTCCTCAAAGTAAGGCTCCAAGGGGATTTGAAAAATGTGTGGGCTTTTTTCCAGCCCTGTGAGGTGAATTATACCTAGTGAAACTACAGATATGCCTGTGCAGACAGGTGCAAGCAGTTCCCCGGATTCCTCTGTGTCTCTAGTCCCAGCCGGCTGCAATCTAGCTCCAACGCAAATGCTACACAGGCATGTTTATCTGAAATGTCCGGTGTATTGGCTGGGGCATGATCAGCCTTCAGACATCCCAGCTAAGGATCTACCAACTAGTTCCTGAAATGAGTTTTTAGTAAATCTCTTGTGTATGCAGAATGCTTAGAAATTAAATTGAAGAAAATGATGATATCTTTCTAAAATTCATCCAAATATTTGGAAATAAAAACCCAAACCAAACCAAAACAATTATGTATAGCAATACAATGGCCTTAAAAATATACCATAGAATCACAGATAACCCACAAGGATCATCAAAGTCCAAAGCCTGACCCCACAAGGGTCACACCATGTGCCTGAGAGCATAGTCCAAACATTTCTTGAACTCTGTCAGGCTTGGTGCTGTGACCACTTCCCTGGGGAGCCTGTTCCAGGGATCAAGCACCCTCTGGGTGAAGAACCTTTTCCTAATATCTAACCTAAACTCCCCTGACACAGTTTTATGCCATCTTCTTGCATCCTGTCACTGGTCACCAGGGAGAAGAGATCAAAACTATTCAGTGAGCACTATGTTACAATATTCCAAAAAATAGACTGAGTTTCTTTATAAAAGAAATGAGGCCAGGAGACCAGCATTTCTTTTATTCTGATATCCTTCCTCATTTACGATATGTGCCATAAAATGAAGTGGAAGAAGTACATGAAGCAGTGAACACTTAACAACTTTACTGACAGCTTTTGCACTACCAGAACAAACCACGCTGCATTTATATATATATATATATATATATACTGGAATTTACCAGTTCAAATACTGACCAAGAACCGTAGTTCAGTAAAGTACCCAACCATGTATTTAAGCATTTTCTGATCATGTAGAATAAAGCTAAAGCTTAAATTAAAGCATATGCTTAAGTCCTTTGCTAAACTAGTTATTTGCTACTGTTCACATAAATTGCAGTTGCAAGGCAAGCAACTGTTCTACAAATTACTCTGAAATTATTCTGAAAGCATATCACAGAAATCTGAGTAATTATTAATACTGAGAACTCAACAGAAAGACCAATATCTGTCAACTGGTGTTTGGAGCAAGATATTGATTTCCAAGTGGAGCAAGGTTAAAATGTTATAGCAACATGATCTGGCATGATTTTTCAAAAACTTACAAGCAAGGGAAATGCACCAAGGAATGCACCCAGGGAGCATTAGGCCATGCTTCTGAGAAGGCTGGATTCAAGGGTAGAACTCTGAGGAAATCACAAAGAAAAAAGTCATATGTCTTTCAGTCCCCAAGGATCTGCCTATGAATTTATAGCCAAGGACTTGAACCTCTACGTTATTTGTGCTTCAGATCTGTCTGAAAGAAACCTTTGCTTATACTCTTCAACACCACAGATATCACTCCTCTTCATAAACTAGTACTCTGTTCTTTCTATCAAATCTATAGCAAATAAAATAATTATTAAAAAAAAGGGAGAGAAAGAGAAAATCAGTCTTTATTCATCATGAGGAGGAAGGAATAGAGTTAAAAAAACTTCATTCCCTTTTGTTTTCCAATTTCATTTTGAAAGAAAGTGAGATAAGCTAAGGGAAAAAAAACACAAAAAGATTTCTGAGCTGAACCTGATAAGCTCAGCACACTAATCAAGGAGTATTTGCAAGAGCTGTGATAGATCTGAAGGAACTGTGCAATGCAAAAGAAATGGAAAATATTTACTAACCCAAAGACTGTTGTCCACTAGTGTTCTCAACCAAGACACAATGACTCCCTTCTCATGTTCCAGTATGATAACAACTCATAGTTATTATGGGATAAACCACAAGAAAGGTAGGGGTCATTACTTCTGTCATTACATCTAATTACTGTGTTTGTATTAGGACTGGCTTCTTCTTATTTTAACATATGAACCCTGAAAAAAATACCCATTTCCTTTATACCATGGGAAGAGGAGGTCTTTTCAAGCACAAAAAGTAATTGAAAAAAGATATTTTCTGGTTTTAATAAGAACTAAGCCAACATGATATAAAAACCCTCTATGTTTTGCAACACCTGTCACAACTTCAAAGAACGTGAAAAGTGGCTATTGCGAAAATAACAGGTGTCAGCCTAGAGATGTGAGGTCCAATATGTGGCAGAAGCACAGCAATTCAGGCAGTTGCTGTTAACAGAATACACAAACCAAACCTCCCTCAAAAAGCAAAACAGAAAAAGCCCCTTATGAGCCACGTGAGCGGATATTTTTAATACTCTACATTTTCATATTATCTATAAGTAATTTATCATTGAAATATGCAAAGAGATTCAAAAATAGATTGGAACAAAACTGAGGTTAAGAAATCAACTGTTCAGGGCCAGGAAATAGAGAAATAAAGATTAGTGTATTAAAATATGGACTTGCAAATGTTGAAATTGGATGAAAACAATGTAAAATGGATCATCAGCTAAAAACAGAGAAAGATTGAAAGATCTGTGAAAGATTTGGGCTCAGAATATTAAGTTTCCTGGTCATAAAGGCGTTAAGGTGTGCAAAAGCCTGTAAACAGATAGATCTCTGACACAGTCCTGAAAACTGGACAGAGTTCTACAGTTAGACCAAATGAGAACATACCAAAGGACAAAAACATTGGTGGTATCAGAGAACTGGTCCTAAAAAACAAACTACAAGTCAATTGCAATTTGCATAAGAGTTGATGCTTTACAATACAATGTGGATAAAGGGACCACAGCTGAAATCCCAGGGTGGCTCATTTATTATAATTTGTTTATAATTTCATAATTTTTAGTGTACTGTCAGTAAATCTCTGCTAAAAGCAGACATTAAATTTTTTGAGGGGTTAACAATATAAAATTTCCTTTCCTTTCTTTCTTTCTAACTACCCAAGAGGGACAGAGACAGTAACATCTGATTAGTAACCGCACTTCCTCTGTGATGCTAACTGTGAAATATGTAGCTGGCCCAGGGTATTAACACGGAGTATGTGCATGAAGCATAGAAACACACTGGGTTGTTTGAAACATAGCAACAGACTGGGTTACAGGGTCCTCCCTCACTGCTACCTAATTTAGCTTATTGAGGGTTATTCATGGCCTGGGTCCCCCGAGGAACTGTCATGGTGACTCATCAAACCCCATATCCGGTGTGTTTACCATCATGCAATTGTATATGAGAATTGAAAATCTCTTGCTTTAGCAGTAGGCAGATGTGCATTCAATGCAGGGTTTTCAGAAGGGATTAAGTAACTTGGACATTCACTCTCATTTGTTAATAAGGCACCTGGGGAGCCTATCTGATGGTAAAGCAAAGTCACTGAGATGCTTTGGAGATTCTGGGCCTGAATTAAAAAAAAAAAAAATTGTTCTTAATTATAATACTGAAAAGTGTGAAAAACAGTATTGAAAACTGCTTCCCATGATTAAGAAAGCAACTGAAACAGTGTTTGGGACCAGTTCAAACCACCAAGAGTATATCTCCTAGAGTTATTTTCTTATTATTTTTAATGAGCCACCTTTCTCCTTCAGTGCTATTCTTGCATTTCTTAACACAGTTAAGAAATGCATTTCTTGCATTTCTTTGCTTCAGTTATGGAGCAAAAATTCTAATGACCTTAGTTTATTCTAAGTGTTATCTCTTCAGATTGTTGGATTTTTATTTGGGGAAAAATAATTGAGAGCACTCGTACTCATTGTTTCTTTCTATCTTGCAGGTGGTACAATGTTGATTGCCAGCTGGATGAATGCAAGTAAAAAGTCTTCCTAAGGTATCAGAATCCTGTCAGATGCTTTTGCTTTTGCCATGCAGCTTAGAGCAACAACATTCCAGACAATGCTTTCTACTGAACAGACAGTGCAGGATGCTCTCAGAGATTAGGGCTGTGCCCAAATAACCCAATTCATTTGTTCTCAGATGCTGAGAACTTAAGGCTGTGCCATATTAATCCAATCAATTTTGTCCCAAATGTTAAATTGACAAAAAAAAAAAAAAACCACATTTGAAATCCATATCTGAGTCAAGGTAGAAAGAATTTTTGTCAATACTCTGCAGCATGCATTGCAATTCCAAAAGTAGATTTTTATCTAGGTCTTATTAAAACTAATTTAGAAATTCAAATATTCTATAAAGGCAGAAAGAATACAGACAACAGCATATTTATTAAGCAACAGCAGTCAAAATCTCTCTAGTTCCTTCAAAACCCCCAGTCAGTGTTTTTCTTTAAAGTTATATTCCATGATTCAAGCTCTTGAGAATTTAAGTTCTTCATTTTTTTGCTGGCTTAGTCAGCTCAGTCATGTCTTTGTCAGCAGCTGGGAAGGTTTGCAAGTATATAGCTACCAATTCATTTAGGACCAAACTATGGTACACTTATTCACAATGAGCAGGTATTTACCCTCCCTGCATTAGTTTTAATAAGCATTCATTGGAAGAAAATGCTGCAGAAGTCCGGTGCTTAGTTGACAAATTGATACATTTGCCAAATACCAAACAGGATTGAAGTCTGCAAAATGCAACTCCAAAACAAAAGTTTCAGGTTTCATTGTAGTAGCCAAGAAGGTAACATTTCCTGATCTCTTGAGATGAATTCCTGGCATTGTATGCAACTTTAGCTTTTTACCTAACAGTACCCTAGAAACTGTAAAATATTCCAATTTTAATGAACAGGAAAAAAATAGACTTATGACAAGGGGATAACTGAAGACTATCTCTCCTCTCAGCAGAGGAATATGTCTTGCAGTTTTATTTTCCTTCAGCAAACACTTCCTAACAATCTTTTCTCTCTATTTCTCTCATGTTTATAAAGAGGAAGATGGACATAAAGATAAATGTTCTACAGAAAAATCGTTTGACACAGGCTCCTCCACAGACCTCGGTGAACCTCCCTGGCAGTGAAACACAGGGAGGAAACAGGTGTGGGAATGAGCCACGCACACACTTCCCTCAGCAGCGGCCACAAAATTCAGACACAACAGCTAAACCCCACTCCTGCAGAAGCAATGCCTGTGACATAATGTCAGTTAGTGTTTGTGGTAGAATGGCCATAGTGTGAGGGACCTTTTTGAAAAATAAGAGTAGGGGAAAGTGAAGCAGTATTTCTCTGAGAGGGAGATGTCTAGGGAAAGAAACCAAGTAAAAGCCTTCAGAATCAAAGAATACCATCTGGTAATTCTCACACTACTCTAAAAGTGGTATCTCATTGCAGCGTCTACTGCAGAACACCTTTGATGTTGTACGTTTGTTTGTCTTCAGAGACCTGCTAATCTTAGTTGTGTTCATCTGTAAATTATAGAATGCTTTAAGGACCTCTGATCTGTTGTGTATTTCCACAGCATCTATCAAAATGGAGTCTGGCTTCAAGCCTGGGTCTACAAATTAAGAACCACTCTATAGCTTTGCTGCTATCACTGATCCCTGGTTTTTCATTACCACACTGTAAAATGAAGGTTTTCACTTCTATATATTTCATAAAGGTTGTAAGTAATTTTTCAAAAATATTCACCTAATGCTTTATATTCTGGTGCAAACTGAAACAATATTTGCTGTCTAGTTATTCTAATGATTCTTTAAAGTTTTTTGCTTTAGTCACCAAGCTAATTTTTATCAGTGATAGTGCTTTCGTCTTGTCCAGTGTGCTTCTTCAAGTGGTATACAGGTGCATAATATTCACCTTTGATTTAAAATCACCCCCAACACCTGTGGAGCATGACCCCTAGAAAATGTACGTTCTTTCCATATTTTGCCTTGCTGGGATTGACCCAGGCACACACTGAAGTTTTTAAAACTGGAAAGGAGGTGGACCTTCTACCCAGATGGTGGATTCTAAGCCATAACAAATTAACTGATCAAACTGTGTAATATTCTCTGCATTGCAGAATTCACTCCCCACATGATGATATTCATCACCCACCCTCTTCCTTCCTCCACAGACTCGCAGAAGATTCACACTATATCCATTTCCAGAGCTCCTCTCAGATTCCCCAGGCAAATGCCAATCAAAGCTTCCTTTGTTGGTGATATGTACATTCCTCCATGAGCTATAAAGGGTAAGAATGTCCCAACTTTCTACGGGCTATCATAGGCACGTGCAATATTATTGTCCCATAGTTTATCTTACCATACCCTAGAGAAATCTCATCATCCTGTTTTCTTTATATGGGCTACAGATGTCTTAGCCAAGCTTCCTCACCACTGAGTCACTGACTTGGATTGTTTACGTCTTCATAATGAGTCACCTTCACAACTTGGCTCGTTGTCAATACTTGGGCTGACGGCTTCAGCTACTCTGCTTTGTCTCATTCTCCTTCATCTTGTCAGTGTAATTATACCTGTTGGGAGTAAGAACACAAAATGGCTCCCCCCTAAGTTTCCTTTTCCTATATGTATGCCACTCTATGTTAACTGATGCCACTTTCTATCTCTAGATTGACTGCTGTTCCAAAACTTGTACTTTCATGTTGTTCCAAGTTCCTGTGCCATAGGAAATCCAACTCAAAATTCTTTTTTTGCATCCAAGAATATCAGTTGACATGCAAAACTGTTATATCTTTGGTCAGATGTCAAACTACATTTAATATGTTTCTTTCATCCTCCTCATTTATAAATAGGAATATTGTGAATATTGCAAATATCTAGGATGTTTTAAAAGTCATGTTGCCTTTTTCCGTATGATATCTTTTTACTTATTGGAATGTGTAAATGACTAGGAATTCTGATGGTCCAAGAACTTTACTTTTTGCACTATCTATCACCTTGAAGGTTCATTTTATGAATGTTCTGTATTTATTAATTCTTTCCTTTTCTAATCACTATGTTACTATGTCCACTCAGCACCTAACTCCCCCTTACATCTAAACTACTTGCAATCAGTGGTTGGCTGTGCTCCCAGAGTTAGTCAGACTCATTTTCTGTTTCCCATTCAGGCTTTCATGGGCTACTTCATAGCTATTACAGTTATGCTTCCAAAACAGCAGAGTAATATTAATATTTTCATTGTATCATTATTTTCTAAATTTATATTGTAAATATGTTTTTATATGAGTTCCTTTCTTTCAAAAGATTTTAAAAAAATATTAAAGTTCCCTTTAGGAACCTTTCACAATTTCAATTCACAATTCACAATTGGCATTTGTTTTGTTGCATGACAAACCTTACAGCAACTGAATTGGGGTGAGGGGTAAAATACTGCCTTGAGTTAGAAACAAGCTAAGAAACAAAAAACAGAGAGTGAGAATTAATAATCAGTTTTCAAGGGAAAAGGTTAACAGGAAGGTGACCAGAACCGAACCCAGTTTGCCAAGCTGGGGGCTAGGAGGGCTGGGGTGGCTGCTGGTGTAGAATGTAAACACGTGAATAAAAACATTATCATGTTTAATTATTGTTAACAATATAAATAAATCATACCTGAGTGTTTTGCAACTGAATCCATGGAAATCACACCCAAAAAATGTCCTTTAGGAATTCAGCTAATAATTTCCAGCATAAACCTGATTTTCATTCAAGACCCCAACTTTTGTGGATAGAAACATGCCCTTGTTTTTCAATACCAAAGAGGTTGTGTGAAGGGCAGAATATCTTTGAAGAGCTCCAAATTCTGTGTATATGAGATACAGATATTCTAAAGAGTAAATGGATTCTTTAATTCTTCATCTTAGCTACAGTTTCTTCGACATACTGAATCTAACCAGACCCACCTACCCACTCAGAAAAAGGGTTTTGAGTCCTTTAGGACCAGTTCAGACTAATGGCCAGCCCTATGATCCTGTTTATTTTTAAATCAATCTAGATAAACAAATCCATTTGTCATTATTGTTTCTCTTTCTGTAATCAATCCTCTGAGAAGTTACAAATTAAACTGCACTTACTCAGCCAAAATGGAAACTTCATATAATAGTTTCTTTCATAAAACAAAAATCAAATATAAATTCACATTTTTAATATGGAAATACTCGTAGTGATGAAAGTTATACTTAGTACATGTGGAATGTGTGCTTGATATTTTTAAGTGCAGGAGTTCTTTAAATAAAAATTATGCCAGTGAACTTCAAGATGATGAAGTTTAATGGGCGCTGGAACCTGCTCAGATTCAGCTGCCTCAGTCCAAACATGAATGTCAAACCGGAGTAGGAAAACTCAGAGACTGAAAGACTCATTGCCCTGGTGGGAAATGCTATTTGTGCCAGTGAGAGGAGCCACTGGCTGGTTTATGTGACTGAAGGATTGAGAACATTGGCCCACATGAGGTGTATTTGTATCTTCATTGTAGACAGGATCCCACTATGAAGCTCTCCATTACAACTCTCCACATTATAACCATCTCTAGAAGAGGCAATCAATAGTGCTGTTCGTATTGCTTGAGCTGCCTGAGGTACTAATAAAGAGAGCAATAGACACTGTGCTGGATTCCAGAGATGAAGGATGATCTAATAAGAATTTTTTTTTCTAAATATAAGAATTCTAATAAGAATTTTTCAGATGCTGGACCTAATTTTGGTGCTTTTCCCAGTGTGGTTCTGGATAAGAGACCTGAGGCCGTAGCCAGCTAGCTGTTTGTACACTCTTGACAGACACAACCATAAAACAAAGCAGACTCATCATGGGTTTGACAGAACTAATATCCCAAATTCTGGAGGTTTTCTGTTAACCTGGCATTCAGGAAGGATCTTGATGCACTCCTGCCTTAAAAGAATTGTTAACAACCAAACAACATCAACAAAAAATTGTATTCAGAGCAGGCAAAGCCTAATTTATCCTGGACTTGGCTCCTCTGACTGTACAGGACAAGATAGTCTCAGTCTTGCAGTTTAGTTGAGTGTTATGTTATCCATCAAAATCTGGAATGATACATGACCAAAATGTGGAACATCTGTATATTGTTGAGATCCTCAGCATAATTTTTAATTAGATGTCTTTTGAATGTTTTCTCACTTAGTGTGCTAAATAAACCAGAAATTTTAAAAACACATACCCCAAATTATTTATGGATAAACCAATGAAATCCCTATTCCAAAACCACAACCACCCCAGCATGAATGATGACCTCACCTCTGCAGCTAATAGGAAAACTGATGCACTACTTAGACTAGGCCTAATTAAGAAGATAAAAAGTCTGCTAACGGGTTTTTCAATAATTTTGCTAGATATCTGCCAGGGAGAAAGATGCTGATCTGGATTCTGTTCTTGGGCCAAGTAGGGTGCAATCACTAAATAAAGCATATGTTAGCATGAAGCCCAGTGCATAAAAATGGAGATATCAAAAAATGGAGAAAGTAGTGTGTAAAATTGAAACAAAGAGCCAGAAGGGAATTGGCATTATGAGCAGTTTCACAAGGGACTGATTTTGTTTACTATTTTGACTTATGCCCTGGCCATAAAACACTAACAGCAACCCAAAGAGGACAAGAAAATCCACTGAAAGCACTGGGTATTTGTGAACTGAAATGAGATGATATTCAGTAGTGAAAATAACAAAACCATTCATTTGGAAAAGAATCAGCAGAGTTGCTCTGGACTACCAGATGACTGCTGGAGGCTCCAAAAGCAGTGCTTTTTTAAGATGACACTAGAGGAAGAGCAGCAAATTCTCAGTGTCTAACTGTGCAAGGTTTGGGAGGCCTCATCTGCAATACTACATATGGCTTGTCTTCAAGGAAAATGAATTTATCACTATAGCAGGTGTAGTGATAGCATACTAAGATAGCCAGAGAAATTAATAACCTATCAAGTGAGAGGAAACTAAAAAAGTTCTGCTGGTGCAGCTTTATAAAATTAATTTGGGGTGGGCAAGTAAACATCAGGAAAGCAGAATAGTTATATAAAGCCAACAGACAGGTCTGGCACAAGAATAAGTCAGCAAACACTGGTCATAAATTAATTGAGGCTGGAAACTAAAAGATGGTGTCTAGCCATTACAGCAGTAACATTCTGAAGGAAGATCTGCTACAGAGTTAAGAGACGAAAATCATAATTGCTCTTCAGAAACACCTAAAAAACTATAAATATATAGTAGCTATATTAAAAAAAACTTGAACAGGTAACTCAAGACTCTGCTTGCATTCCTATGTTTCTGCCTGATAAATTCACCTGGAAGGATAAATGCCAAGCTGGACATAACTCTTTGTTCCAGAGGCCCATCAAGTACTCTGAGAAGAGCTATATCACTCAAGCAGCTTCTTCACTGTGACAGAGAAGTCTTCTGTAAATTAAAGGCAGGAAAAAAGAATAAATAGTCTGACCGTTTCCTAGGGCATAAGTATGCAGACTAGTACAGAAAAGGACAACACTTTGCCATCTGACCCAGCTAAGGGTCCATTATCTCTCAGTTCAAATCTGAGGACCAAAACTGTCCTCAGGCTGTTTAAAATAGTGCTTGACAAGTCTGAAATGAAGGTGGACTCAATAATCATAGAATCATAGAATATTCTGAGTTGGAAGGGACCCATCAGGATCATGAAGTCCAACTTCTGGCCCTGCACAGGACACCCCAAGAATCACACTCTGTGCCTAAGAGCATTGGCCAAATGCTTCTTTAACTCCATCAGGCTTGGCGCTGTGATCACTTCCTCAAGGAGCCTGTTCTGGGGATCAACCACCCTCTGAGTGAAGAACTTTTTCCTAATATCCAACCTAAACCTTCCCCAACTCAGCTTCATGCCGTTTCCTTGAGTCCTATCACTGATCACAAGGGTGGAGAGATCTGCCTGCCCCTCTGCTTCCCCTCATGAGGATGTTGAAGACTGCAATGAGGTCTCAATGGTCGTACTGATATAACTGCAAAAGTATTTAATTAAGAGCTAGGCTTTTTGTTTTATACACTTGTGGTCTCCTTAAAAGACTCCAAAGGCTCCTTGTAAGTTAACACTGGTTTTCTACTTAAGCTTGTATAAAGTCATATAAATTAATTCAGCTTTTGTTAAGCAGACTCACAGAAAAGAGTTCTAGAAGCATTTTCTTCCAAGTTTACTTGATTCTGCATGGTGGGATATATGCAAGAAATCTCTTTGAAGAAAAGTGACTGTAAGAACCGTCATCTCCACTGAAGAATACTATTTATTCCAAAACGATGTAGAAAAAAGCAACCAGGATACAATGATGTTTAAAACAGATTGCAACAGTGATAGAAACCATAACACGAGTTCTTTTTCTTAACATTGTTAAAGCAGGAAGAAAGTCTTTCTCATTCCATACATTTTAACATTTTTCTGTGTCTAATTAATTCATTAAATTTAAGCATTAGGTTCTGGCTGAAAGTTCCATATTTTCATTTGAACTCCTGAGGAAATTCATCACAGAAGACCCCTTAGATCTTACTTCACTAAATTCAAGCAAAGTCAGGATTCCTTCAAAACCCACAACTCCCTCATAAGAAGTGGATTAAAAATGTAAACATTGGCTTATTTCTGATCTTTTACATTGCTAAGATTTTGTCCAACATACTCATATCATTCATTCAAAAAATTATATGCTTAGTAACTGTTCAAAAAGCAGATTAAATCCTTTAACACATTATTACTGCACTGCCTCAATAAGCCCTTAGTTTACCAAAAAGGATATTTACTCTAAATATGGTAGTAGGACCAGCTGCATCACATTTACACAAAAAGAAAACATACTGGATTGTTTAGAAAAAAAGGCATAATGTAGTGGCGATTGCTTTCCCCTATACTTCTGAATTAAGAGTTTGAAATACTGTGCTTGAAGTCCCATAAAGCTTGGTATGTCTTGGGAACAGCACTCCTTGCTTAATTTGGGCCAGGCTCCTTTTTCCACTTTGAAGGAACAAAATGAGACTTTAATAGCTCCAGGAGCCTCTAGGTAGTTGCGAACTGAGGGTTCTAAGGCATTCACGTGGGCAGAGCTCAGCTCATAGTATAAAGCATATTTTAGGGAGAATGCCTTTTAGACCAAGATTGGATCATCTCCACTCCTACCCCTGCAGAAATAAAACCAAATTATTTGATTCCCCTCTCTCACTGCCTCCTATGCAAATTTTTATGTTTGCAAATGTTTTTATATGTAATTATGAAAAACCTTTCTTGATTTAATATAGGCAAGTGAGTTGAGGTTTTGATCATTTTGAATTGTCCACAACTCACAAAAAGTCAAAAAAGATAAGCCTTCAGAAAACGCAGTATAACTCAGTAAGAGTGCAAAGAGTAAGTTTTATCATAAACATTTCAGAGTTGTGTAATATTTAGGTACAAAAGGAGTTTTGGTACAAAAGGAATAGAAGGCAGCCCTCCTCCTCTTTCACCCCCAAAAATAGTAGGTTTCAAATCCCAGCGTGGAGCAATTTCAGACATTTGTGTCATGCAGAACTATGTAGCTCAGGGCTTTTAGCCAGGAAATTCTGCAAATTTGTCCTCAGATTAAAAGGTGCCATGCAACCCAATCACGCTACAGCTTTATTTTGAATGCTTGCATTTGGCAATGCCTGTGGCTGAAGATGTCCTGTATTTTTTGGCTTCTACACAGATTGTACTAGAAAAGCAATTTGGCATAATTGGCATCTACTGTTTAATCTCCTAAAAGGGTATGGAAATAAAATCGCTTTAATTGCTCTTAGGTATTCACGTCTTGAAAGGTTTAAGACTAATTTTTATAACATGAACTAAATATATAGTCTGAACTAACTTCCTATCCAGCCAGGATGTTCTTTCTAGATCAAAGATGAGGATTCAGAAAGAATGCAATGACATTGCATCAGAAAAAATAGCTTACTGTTTGGCATTGCTATGCAGGGGTTAAAGACGTCTACCTGGCAGCCAAGAGACACGATTTAAAGCTTGTTTGAGGATGTGTGCACAAGCTGCAACTAGCTGGTCCAGAGATGATAAATATACAGCCTTAACAGAGCAAGGTGTGGATTGAAAACTTCATCTGAAAATCTGGGCAAATATTTAGGTGGCTAACCTGCACTGAACTCCAAGCTGCCACAGCTGAGACTTCAGTTGTAGGATTTATATTCCTATCTAGCCACAATGACTAAAAATTTTATGACAGGACTTTGTTCCAAGTTTATAATGAATTAAAACAGTAGGAATGAAATGGGCAGTGGGGAATGGTGTTACTGGGCCTTTTCATCTGGAACTCTTGTTTCATCCATAAAACTATGCTGCTAAATTTCTGGGACACTTATTCTTCTAGCAAAATCTCTACCTTCTGTGATTTCTTGTTGCAGTCACTGGGAGTTATTTGGAAAGTGTTCCTGGACTGGGGCTTTTCATGAGAAATTTTAGAAAAGAATTTAGATGTGCTCTTCCTTAATTGAGTAGATCCATAGACTGAAAAACAACCTTGAAAACCTGGAATAATAGTGCCTGCTTGCTTCAATAGACCCACCCATGATTGTGTGCCTTAATTTTTCAACAAGATGTGGAGGTAGGGCCTGAGGAAACACATAAAAATGTTTAGTTTGGCTTTCTGGCAGGTTTCCCCAGCTAGAGTGCATAAAAGCACTGAGGATGCAAGATCCTGCTAAATTTCCATAGAGCGCCTGACTTGAACACCACAGAACATTCTGTACATCCTGGAGCAGAGGATCATATTACTGCCCTCACTCTGGGGACAGCAACAAGCAGCAGCAGCAGCAGGTCATCAACTGGAAACCTGCCATCTTTTAATTAGTTGCTCTCTCCTTCATAATAATCCTATTTAAAATTTTATAAAATGCAAGGTCAGGTTTGCTACAGAAGCTCAGATAATGCCAAGCCAAATTTTTAATCATGTAATTAGCCAGAAACACCTTTTTAGATGGAATAAATATCATCTCATTAAAATCAGGGAGTACAATATATGGCCAGGTTCTGTTCTTTCCTATTCTTAATCATTGTCCAGATGAACACAAATGTTTTCCAACTGAACCACTTTGTTTCAGCTAAAGACAACAGCTTTCTATTCAACTTAACTTGGATTTGATCTCAAATTCCATGCAGACAGTCTTTCAGATACAAGAACAAAATTCTCATTCTTCTTACACCCAGTTTTTATTGATTCCAACCAAACTCCCGTGCAATCACTGGATGCATTCTAAGAGCAAATAATGTCACCTCATACAAAACATACACACAACCTTAAAGCAAAGGATATCAAAGGCACCAAAGTCTTACTGTCATTTCACACAGACTGTTGTAGAAATGACTAAGAAAGACACAATAAAAGTGTGACTTAGTGACACAGGAAATCAATCCCCAACTCAGGAGAACACAGATATCCTGACTACTAATCCAATAGCATGGAGGAAAATATCCTCATCTGGATCTAAAAGGACAATTTCTCACATCTGGTCCCTTACCCACTTCCAACATCATACCACTTCACAGCTTGCTCAGGATGCTGGATTGAAACACGCTCCTTGCTGTGGCATATTAAAAAAAAAAAAAAAAAAGGAAAAGAAAAAGAAAAAAGCAGTAAATTACAGTGGGTGCGTTCATATTAATATAAATTAATAAGGTTCTTCTGTAAATATGATGTAGTATATTGTGTAATATAATATAATCCTAGTAATCTGAGCCCTTGCTACAGCTATTAAATCATTGCCAAAAAGTGGGGAAAACTGACAACCTTACGTGCAAATTATGAAGTGTGTAGATTCACAAGATTCTGCCCTATTGACAGAAATAAACTCTTTTTGAAATAGACTGATTTAGATAGCTGATTTCTTTAAATGCATTTATTTTACCTTGCAGGGAGTCATCCATTCGGGCAGGATATTAACCTTTCAGCCAGTGATCTTTATCACAACACCTCTTAAAATTATATTTTTGTATGGAGAACCAGCAAGAGAAGCTCTATATGAACACACCCCAAGAAAAAGTTTACAATGCCTGACAATGCCCCAAATATTTCAATAGGTGCAGAGCATACAGGCCCTTGGCATTGAGTCAGAACTACAAGTCCCAAATCACAAAACAGCACAGAGCTGCATGCAGAATTTGACAGGTCTAGGGCTTAAACCTCAGGCAGACAGGCAAGCAGCCAACCTTTCAAGAACTACCTCAGGCTGCCATAGATCTCCCAGCTCTCAGTCTGGACCTTTCGTCAACCACTGGATGTTCCCTCTTCTCCAATGGTTTCTGTTCTAATGGAATGTCTTGGGCAATTCCTCTCGACACTCTTCTCACTCTTTTAAGCTCCCTCTTTAATTTCACTCCTCTCTATAGAATACAGCTCTCCTCATTCACCCACTCTGGGAAAAAGAGATGAGTTTGAGACTTTCCAGCCTTACAACAGATTTCTTTCTCAAACTTACAACATTCAGACCTATTTATCTAACCTACTACAGTTTAACAATCATGACATGTAGCGTAAGTGTTGCCAGGGATGAACAGGATTACTAAACAGGGAGGAAAAGGAGCTTGTTACTTTTTCTTAATGTGTTCTCAGATAGGGACAAAACACAAGCAGTTCTACACCTGGAAATGATCCCATACCATATCACTCTCCTACCTCATCATCATCTCAACTCTGCACTCAGTTTAAAGACTGGATAGGCTGTGACTGTGACAGGATCTTCTAAATTTTGTTATGGAAGCATTCTCTGGAATAACTTTACTATTATTTTTCCAATAAAAAGTGACCAAATGGAATACACTCATGGAAAGTGAAATGCTCCTCTCCTATTCCCCCCTCTCCCCCTTTTGCCATAAAACACTATGGTTTTGGTAAATGCTGTCAGTTGTTTATTTTAGAAAAAAAAAAGTAGTTCACCACAAGTCATTTGTAAAGCCAAGACATAGTTCAGATTTCAAAATTTGTAGGAAGTTTTTGGTATTTATCTCCACACTTCCCATAAAAGCTTTGATACTTGTATACATTTTTCCTCTTATTTCTTGTTATTAAACAAAAGCAATGGCATAAGAAGTTAAAGGTTCAGCTCATAAGACCTTAAACACTTTTATACCTAAAGAAAGGTAAAAGAAATGTAACCATTTACAAAGTGAGAAAACATTGATAGTGTGTTTAGCCAGTGTCAATCTTAAGAGCTTCCATTTGTTCCACTGAGAAAAATATCCTCAGATATCCACTGAGAAAATTTTCCTCATCATCCTTTCTTAGTTTTAACACATTTGCTAAGAGGATTTTTTTCATACTAGAAACCCATCTTCATTTTTCTTCTATAATCCACTGTAACCACACCTATATTTAGTATCCTGAATTAGTCTGTATGACAGGCAAGGAGCACTAGACTCACGAAAAGGATTTGGTTGGTTGGTTGAGGTTTTTTTGGCAAATTCCAAAAGATATAAGTACATCCTACAATTTGTGTTACTAATAAATGAATATGACAACGCATCTGAACTGACACTGCTTATGCCATGTAGTGATCAGAAGCTGTTAGATAAATAAAATAAGCCTGAATAAAACAAAATAATCTGAAAGAAGGGTGAAAAAATTAAATGTATAAGGTAGCTGGTGGGCCAAGAATAAGGCACAATGGCTATACCTATGCTAGTAAGTTAAGCATGCCAGAATGATTCTGATAGCAATATCCTGGACTGTGACCATATTATTAAATTACCTTACTCTGCATGCATAGGACTGCACAAACATCCAATTTGGCAATGGTCACTGTGCCCAGAATTTGTTTGGCAGTGCTAAGTGGCACAGGCAGGGGCAGCTGTAGCAATTTAATAGTACAATGGATCAATTCCCAGCACCCAGAAACATTGCCTTGACTTACAAGTATGGATGCAGCCAGTGAAGCCACACTGATCATTAATAGAAGATGCACAGTGTCATCCTTCTGATACTGTGGAAAGCACTAGCAGTGTTTCAGAGACACAGCCCAATGCGTTACTAGCTCTCTATTTTCTCTTTATTTAGTATATTCAGGGAAAAGGGCAAGTCAATGGAAAGTTGTCTGAACTGATGGAATCATTTGAAAGTAAACAATAAAAAAAGGAAGCAAAATTGAAGCATAAGTTAGAGGTGTCACTTTCCAGTTGTCTCCAGGGCTGGCCTGGAAAAGGTTATTTTTAAGATTATCTTTGTATTCCTGTGTAGTACTTGCACGCTCTAGCTGCCTTTACAGTTATATATTAAATGTATAGGTACAAATGCAATATACAGATTTCTTAGGCATTCCTTTGCACTCAAGGTCATGAGTTTTCTTAGCTATCTCCAAAACTTTTTTTATTTGAGATTATTATAGGACTTGAGTAGAAATACCTTTTCTTCCTTTTAAATTTTTATCACAAAGTAGATTTAGCAAAAGTCATTTTACTGGTTAGCAACAAAAGTAATGAAAGATTTAAACTTATGGTTATATCATTTGGAATATATACTTCAGGGCTGCGACCTTACAGCTGGAAAATATAGAACTAGTTTTACTCCATGAGCATTTGTCCAAACATTTTCTTTCATTTTGATCCAAATACTTTCACACCCACTGAGTTAGTCTTTGACTTTCAGGTTTGAGCAAACTGAAAATTTCAATCAGCTTCTCAGCTACAGTAAATTGGTGTAGCTCAACAATGGGACAAAACACTGACTTCAGTGGAGCTACACCGATTAACACTGGGTGAGGATTGAATCCTGATCAAATTAAAACTCAATTGGAATTGCTGTACTTCACCTGGTGTTTATTCACACCTCACATCAAAACCATGCAAAGCTATGAATTTTGCATGATTCTGATCCAAAGCCACACACTATATATGCTTAAAATTGAGTTCAGGTCACTCAGGAGTTGCATAATGCTAAGCAAATCTTTTGATAAATATGGTTTGTGTTACTAGTTTGTAACAAAACTCCACACCAGGTGACTTTTGTGTGGTCTGGTGTTTCATTGTGAACATTTTGCACTGCTCTAATGAAACATGATTTCTAAGACAACTAGGGGGTAAAAAAAGTTTATATTCAAGGTTTTACTCACAAGTTCTTCAATATGCACATAAACCACGACCACAACATTAAACTCCTGATGGCTAAAATTTGAAACCTTTTAAAGCACCTAAATAATGTTGGTGTGATCTTCTAGAGGTTCTGTGCAATGGACTGCAACTCTCATTATCAGTAGAACTGCAAGTCCAACCACTATGCCTTGGATCTTTACATAGTCTGGGATTTCATCAGAGCATGTCAAGGTATTGACACTAGCTTTTCAGAGGTATTTGTCAAAAAATTACCTGAAAGGGCAGGTGGCCATCTAAGGTGAGATCCAGTGCAGAGCTGGTCTCTTTACAAAGAGACAGGAAAGACTGTGAAGAGCTCACCCAGCATTGGCCAAGAAGTGACACACTGACAGAAGCCATCTCGCTCTCCCTGGAGTTTTGGTGGCAGTCACACCTCTGGGCATGTGAGATCACGAGCCTGGAACGTAAGATTGCTTAACCCAGGCAAAAGTATTTGCATATGCTCACACATTTATTGCATGTTCATAAGGCTGCTGCCTTGTCTTTTCCATTCAAGAAATGTGTATATCATATGCAGAGTGGGCCAGATGCCTCCAAGAGGCTTTGAACTTCCTGTGTTTGCCCTGGACAGCTGATTTGTGCATGTGGGGTAGATTTGATATGCATAAGCAAAATGCACATCTGGGATTCCTGGATTGCTCAGGGCAAAATTTTCAGGTAGAAAAAGAAGATATAACAAGAAAAACTGTGACAAATGGTAGACTTATGCTAGTGAGGCTTACAATATTGTGTACAAGCTCTTTCACTGCAGTCTGTAGGAAACGACAAGACAAGGCTCAGTATTCCCATCCAGATGACTCCATAACGTGGTGGACAGCAAAAAATCCCTTGAAGTGAGGTGAATATAATATGTGGAAGCTGCCCCATGGTGTTGTACTCTAAAATATAGGCTCCTATATTATATGTTGGCTTGTCATGCTGAGCCTTTCAGAAGAGATCACAGAATCACAGAATATGATGAGTTGGAAGGGACCCACAAGAATCATCAGGTCCAACTCTTAGCCCTGCACAGGACACCTCCAAGAGTGACACCATGTGCCTGAAAACATTGTCCAAATGCTTCTTAAGCTCTGCCAAGATGAGAGAGGAATGCATTATTGAACTTCTCATGAAGCTTTGGAGGAAGACGAATAACCATCTGCTCAGAGATAGGCAGGTGCAGCAATACAGACAACAGAAATACTTGCCACATAGAAAAACTAAAGTCTACAGTGAGAGGGCACCTGAACTTGGGCAATTCTGGAGTTAGATGGCATTAAGGAAGAGAAAATCTCTAGGTTTCATGTGCCTCAGTTCCATGCAAGAAATTCTGTAATCTTTTGTTGAACATAGCCTGCATGGGTTGGATTTCAGAAGAGCAGAGGTACCAATAACTTCAGCTTGGAAGATCCTTAGACTTCTGAAGTTTTGTTGCCGTGCCTTTCGCAAAACACCACCATCTTAACATGGCTGAGACGTGCAGGACCTGTTTGTACTTGCATCTCACTAAGCCACTCCAGTTCAGCATTGCTCTCTAAAACACATAATCTGGCACAAGACAGAATTCCTCATGAGGCACAGTACCAACACTGTATTCTTAAAAATCCTTATTGTGAGACAAAATTTTATGTTTTATTTATAGTTCAATGTTTATAGCACTCCCAAAGTACAGGAAGCCTGAGGGAAACCCTTTCCTAATCTGTAAAACCTTGAATTTATGTATTCCATCTTTTAGCAAAGTGACAACCTATGAAAATTTTGCACATTCCTATTTCTTAATTTAAAGATTTATCAACATGAGGTCTGTTAGATGAGAACGGATACCCAAACAACTGCCTTACTCCCTAGCTACCAAACTGCTGGGAAAGGGCAAACCAAAGGAATGAGTCCATGAAATTCTGCTCTCCAACACCTTTCAAATAAGCCTGTATGGCTCCTTTACTGTGATTTTCAGATATAATCTTTTGTATCTTTGAGAATCTTGTCCTTAGGATCCAACGCCCATCCCATCCTGGCATTCAGTGGCTTTAAATTGAAGCATTCACATCCTGGCTTATACACTGATTGGTTCCATGTTATGACAATACTTTGAAACTCTCTAGAAGTGGTGTGACCATTAAACCAAGCTGTAAATTAGATAGATTGGATTAGCATTTTCCTACAGGGAAGTAATATGCTTCTTTATTCAGTATAAGGGCTTACTGCTGGCATGATTCTTTAGGCATGAAGACAAGAATATATTATAATCAACAATGGTACAGATGCCTGAACAAAACATTATATATGTCACTCATTCCTCTTGGAAGTATCTCATGATCTTTGGATTGTAGCCATGCTAGTACTTGACTGTAACTTCTATTTGTTTCCAGAAGAAGAAAGTGATGCAGGAACTGGAAGACAACAAGATAAAAATAGTTAAGCTTTTTCCACTGGAAATTTCAAAATGTGAGAGAATGGATAGAACACTTCTCCATCCCTTGGGAAGACGAGTCCTGTTATTGCCAGCACAAACCCTGACATCTTCTGTTGTCTAGCATAAAATACTTCTCTGGATTGAAATTACTTGATGAAAATGTTTCATTTTCCAAAGTCTTTCTATTTTGGGTCTTCAATCTGTCCATTTACAGAGAAGAAGAGCCTTAATTTTTTTAACTTTTGTTTGGTTGGTTGTTGTTTTTTTGTTTTTTGCATAGTACACTGTTTAATTTTACTCAGGCTACATCCCTTCCCAGTCTCATAAAAAGGTTTACATACAATAGATCACAGAGATCATAAACTAAAGACCTACACAGTGCTGTTGAGATAATCCTTTGTGCTCTGCACGTACTGGTGCTGTGTAATATTTGAGGAAAAGCACAATAAACTATTTCAGACATCTGTTTTTAAGGTTGCAGAACACTACGATGTAAAAAGCAGATGCTACAAAGCACTCAGATTTCCACCAACTTCAAATGATACTGAGTATTCAGTGGAGAGCACCAAATTGAGTAAGGGCTCTCCCAACGGACAACAGTAGCATGATGTTAAATGAGACAGATTCTCATGCTGCCAGTATGTTGTACTGTCATGATTTCTTTGCTCTCCATATGATGAAATAGGTGGTAAGCGAAGTTTGACAACCATGCATTTGCCTTATCGTATTCACTGTTAATTCCACTATTAGGTACTATATCAGATTTCAATGCCCTGTTTCAAAGAGCATAGGATCTGCTTAGTAGAATTTTCACTGATATCAGAGAGCGTAATTTCTAAATAAAACTGCTTACTACAGCTACAGTTTGGTGATTTCTTACGATATATTGTATACTTTATCAAAAACCAATTCAGGGATCATGTCATAATGAAGCTGAGACAAATCAGCTTTCAGGCAGCTGCTCAGCATTGCTCCTTCTGCCTTTTTTTCTTTTCCCTAAATGAAAGGAAACAAAAGTTCCTATTTGTTCTCTAAACTGCCTGCCCATAGCACAGCATCCTCCATTGCAAGCCAAAAGCACAACGTCCTTCAGCAGCATAGCTGGGCATTGGTGAAAACAGATGCTTCACTTAAGTACCTTGTTCATTTCAGGCAAATAAACCAAATGCATTACATCACCAGTAAAACTTGTGACAGTCACTCAAATCCTCTGTCTTCCTGTGTAAGATGTTTAAAAAGACATCTCCAAGTTCACATCTGCGGATTCTGAAGAACGCATTGAGGTGAGGATAACTTAGTATTTTTAATCCAAAGTTGAAATAATTATTTTCCTGTAATGAGGAGAACTCTAAGACCTTTTGGCTCCAAGAGCCTTGTATACAGTTCAAAAATGCTCTTTCATTTACTACCACTTTCTGCCATCTTTTCTATACTCTGGATCCTAAATTTGTGCATCATGACAAAGGCTGTTGCAATGTACTCAGGACTTTGTGAAGGCACTCTACCATCTACAAAGCAAAGGTATTCTTCAGGTCCTTTGCAGTACGTGTCTTAGCAGTGGGCTTCCAGCCAGAGCTCTGCATAGTGATCTTGAAGCACTTCAGATTTTAGCATGGAAACATTTGAGGGGATTGTTGCTGGTAGGTTTTTTTGTTTGTTTGTTTTTTTTTTTCTTAAAGACTTCTAAAATATATTCTTGAAAGACGTCTGTCTTATGCTTTCTTGTACTCACAGGAAGTAAATAGAAAAAAGCACCAAAACCTAGCAAAATAAAGCAGTAATCACCTAATCAGATGAAAAACATATTGCATTCTTTTTTCTTAGTTATCAGGGAAAACCTGCCAGTGTCACTGTTTGTGCTATAAGTTGTCAGTCAACAGTTGTTAGCAAGCTAGATCATGGGAAGCTAAGGCTCTGCCCTACAGATTGTGTTCCTTCAGCTGAGGCACCTAACTACATCCTAAGTAATAATGCCTGAAGCCTTGGATTGGCTCACTCTTGTTCTGGAGCAGGTAAGTATGAAGCTAACGTGTTGAATGAACCCAAGTCATGGCAATACCCTCGGTAGTTTGCCCATGAATAAGAGTGTGTTTTACAATCTGCTCTCAGGGCTTGTCTTCTCAACTATTAAATTACTCGGAATTTTATAAAGGATTTCAGTGTGAGTTTTTCTCTGAGAACATGCTTAGTTAACCCATATTCTGATGACAGTATACCAGTATGGGCACAGATCTGCCCACAGTCCTATTCACCACCCTTCTTCCCATGCACATACTCCTGGTGAATAGCAGGTTGGAGGAGGTGGCAGTATATAAAAGTTTTCTGATCAAACTTACCAGCAGTAAGACCTGTTTTAATGAAAAGGTAAGGACAACCCAGATGTCATTTTAACAGAGGACTAGCCTGAAAAAGGTCCAAAATCTTTATGACCAATTATGGTCAAAGAAGTTTTTGTTTTGATAGTAGCAGGGTTGACGATATCTATCTCCAGAAGGAGGATGTAATGTTTCCTATATGACATACCTTCGGCATTGTGTCTTGTTTTCCTGTGTTCTCCCTTTTCAGGTTCTATTTGGCTCTCAAATCTTGTCTTGAGTGATATCCCTTTTTTTTCCTCATTGCTTTTTGTCCTCAGAACAGCAGATGATTTATACTATGTATTAGAAAATGCTGCTTTTATGGATGTCCTGTCTCCTGTGCTAAGGAGCAGAAAAAATAAATTACCAGTCTCACAGAACTGAGAATAAAATGTAAAGGACTCTCTTTAATATCCAACTGAAGTGAAAAAAAAATCTATTAAAGAAACCTTAGATGTTTGACACTAGGGTTTTCTTTCTCATTATAAGTACATCTAGCTCTAATGACGCACAGTTCATCATGAGTATTCATGTATGTGAGACAAGGGACAGGAATCTAAGTTTTCTTTTTTCTACCTTCTAGGTATTTTATATTTGTAGAGTTTATACATACCAGAGTAAGGACAGGAAAGAAGGGTGATCACCTACATGTTTTGGAAGGGGAAAGTCAAATACACCCAACTCCTGCCAGAAGCAGCTACCTCTGCTGTGCCTAGAGGAGGTGCTGCAGTTCCCTTGTGGCTACTGAGCAATCACTACCAGATGGAAGGAATTAATTATTAATATTGGCATGAGAAAGGAGCAGAGGCCACACCCAGCACCCAGAACATGCATAGATATTGCAGCATCTCAGTACAGTTCTGTCTCTGCAAGGTACATTCCTGGTGCACAAACACTTCACGAGGCAATGGAAGAAAATCCACATGCTGCAGGATGCCTTTCAAAGTTCATGTGTGTCTTTTCCTTGGAAAAGAGCTTGTTTTTTCTCTAGATTACATGCACCTCAAAACAGGTCAGCTTTTACCACTATACAAGTATCAGAGCAGAAAAAGCCTTTATGTGAGCAGAGAAAAGAGAAGGGGCACATGGATTCAATCATACCATGAGTTAGTTGTATATGCCATCCCACCAGAGCTTACGGGTGGATCTCTGAAACATCTCTACCCATGTAATTAGTTATCTGTCTGCTTGCACTCAGTACAGTGGTCTGTGCTGAGTGGGAATCCTCTTCTCTATACAGCTGAAATCACAGACGCTAATTAATTTGGAGGCAAATATGGATACCTCAGTAAAGAGAGTGGTTTGTAAACCAGTAAAGGTGAATATATACCTCTGATAGTAATCATTCTGCATGAAGCCGGCTCACATGGATGGGAGTTGTTAGCAGTTCATTTCTGTTTGAGAACGTGAATTAGTCAAACAGAGCTGCAATAAGGCTTTTTGGTGCTCGACCACTTCTTACCATGGCCTCGGGACCCTGTCCTGACTTTCTTCCTGGCACAGCCAGACTTGCCCTGGCATACTCAACCTTTTGAATGACTGGCAACTTCTTCCAGATGTTCCCACTAGAGCTGCCACAGCCCAGAAACCTGGGCACCACCAATAGCACATGAGACTCAGGCTCATTTGTACCCAGATGGCATCCTTTTTTATTGCTTTATTGAACACTTCTATTGAAAGAACTTATTTGTAGGAATCAAGTTTCATTTCTGAATAATTACATATATTAAAATGAACTGAGTAAATGAATTCCAATGAATAATTCAAGAAGCTGTAATATTTGAATCTATAATCTGCCATAGTGCTATATGATCTTAATTCCACTTGATTCCTGAGAGGAAGTGCCTTACAAGCACTGATACATAAAGTTATCTCTAAACACAGACACCATCCATCGTAAATGTTTAATGTCCAATCATGAATTACAGCACCTGTTTTAAGTGATCAGCTACTAAAGGATGTATAAAAAAAGGAGGACGGAAATAGGGGTTTCTTTCAAGGAAGATTATTTCCTGCTGTTGAATTTCTACATCTCAATAAAGTGCCAAATTCAGTCTTTGTTCTTGCAGCATCTACTGTGCGTATAGCTAAAAACTGAAACAAAGATCTTTGCACGTAATATCAGTTATAGTACCAAGTATTTCGACTTGCATGCAAAGTGATTTAAAGCCTTGACTATCTGTATACATGTGATATATTTCAAAACAGGGCCCAGAAACCTTTGTTTCCTTTCTCAATGGTTTTGTCATCAATCTTGTCTACTATTACAATTGGTTTTAGCATTCCTGATAATTTGAAATGTGTCATTTTTATTGCACACACCCATATGCACCTGCAAAAAATATATTCTATGGATTCTCTATGAAAAATTCACTCTAATCAGCATAATACTGCAAGAGTTAGGTGACAGGTAATGAAGAGTCAGCAAAAAGTGGTAAAAGTCACAGCCTTACTAAAAATAAACTTAATACAGAGAAAAGTAGAAATAAAAGGATATAGTAGAGAAGGGGGGCAAGGGGAGCCTCACAGACCGTTTTGGAATGATTCACACGCAGAAAAATGGGGAAAAAATCACAGTGGATCTGTTTCTCAAGGAGTTTGGTCCAAGTCTCACTGGCAAGAGTGAAGAGACAGACTTCAGAAATACGAAGCAAGGAGAAAGACATAAAAAAATGGAGTGAGGGGAAGGACTTTGTGCCACTTTTTCCTTTTGGCCTTTATATTCTACACACATTTTCCTTACCCTTACTCATAAGCATTCGTCTGGGGGAAATTTCGGGATTGGGAAGTGATCCATGAGAATGAAGCAGCTTGAAAAGCATTATTTTAGTCTCTGGAATAAGTAATACTTCAACCAAGTGAAGTAATGGAAACCACTTCACCCAAGTCATTTAAAATTGGACTTACTAAGGCACAGGAGATTATGCTGAAGGGAACAATTCTGCATTGGCAGGAGTATGGACAAGATGACTTAATAGATCTAGTGTCCACGTGCCAAATCCTGAGATCCGGATCCAGTTTTTATTACTCTATCCTTACTAAAGTTGAACTTCCATTCACATTATTGAGAGCTCATTCTGACACAAGGAAAAAAAAAAAAAAACAAAACCAAAAACTTCGGGATTTACACAAAAAAATGTGAATAAAAACTACTTCCACCTAATTTTAAAACTTAACTTATTACGTAATAATTATGAAGTTTGAGTGCAAAAATAATGGATCCATATAGAGCAGTCCTTGAATTATTCCTAACAGCCTGACCAGAAAAGTTATATATATATATATCTAGTTATATATATATAAACTATAGTATATAGTTTAATTGGTTAACACTCATCAAAATAAGTAAAATCCCTGCAGCTCACTTGAAATATGTGTTTATGTGTATGTTATGCTGTTCCTAAAAATATCTGTGAATAAAATATTGTGATGAAAATTTAAGTATGCCTTGCCATTTAAGCATGGGAACAGTATTAGAAGCTGTCACTAAAAAAACTCACACAATCTAAATATAAGCAACAGCATTTTTCCCTTTTCTTCATTAAATATCAGTGTGGCATTTCAATGCAAATAGCAGAAGGTTTAGGCTAAATGGAGTCTATTTTTTTTGGAGAATTGTGTGTAAAAGAATCAAGGCTCTTCAGAGATTCTGCTAAATACTGATTTGTTTTACTTTTAAAACAAAATAGTACTAATTAAACCAAAATTAGTCCAGAAATGCTATTAACACATTTAAAACAAGAGATTTGAGGGTGCTCTGGGGAGAGAGACATGTATTATATATTACAAAGGCTGGTTTAGATGCAGTTAAATAGTTCCAATTTTCACTTCATTCTCATTCACACCGACACCTGTTGCCCACTTGGATTATTCCTGGCAAGGAAACAGTGAATGAGTTCTCCCTGACACACTATAGAACAATCACAGACAGAAAAATCACACAAGTGCCTTGGGGAAAAAAAATTCAGAAAGATAGTTGAGGTACCAAATTCTATATTTTGTAATATACATAGTTATGCATTATTTATATTAAAGTTAAAACTTGCCTATATAGATGAGAGGATTGATAACTGTAGGACAGCGGAATTTCTTCCCTCCTGATAAAAAAGCCGCAATACAAGTTAGTTGGGGCCTTATTAAAAATTTTGAACATACTGAACATTTTGAGAACAGTTTTCTAATATTCATGTTTTTAGGAATTCCTGTTTACACCTATACTGAGCACTAGTCTGTATGAAGGGATGAGGTTTTTCTCATATCTTTCTGAAGGTTATTGCCCAAAACTATAGGGCTACAAAAAGTCTTGTGTGTTCCCAGAATGAGAAGAACAGAAACCCTATCTGATTATTTCTTTCTTTTCTGCTTTGTTGTCGGTGTTCTTTTGGGTCTTCTTGCATAGATCTACACAGAGGTTGTAGGAAACCTGGCATATTATATTTAAAACTGTCATGAAATCGAAGTGAAACTCACTAGTGAGCACATACAGATATGGGGGAAAGACCTGTGGTTGACCATGAGCATGGGGAACAAGGAGGGAAGACATGAAGACACAGATATTGTTTATGTTGTTTGATTGCATTAGTACTTCAGAAAGACCAAAGCATGTATCAGGGGTCTCTCCCCCAGGCTGTTCAAGCACAAGACAAAAAGAGTAATTGCTGCCAACAGAGCTTATGGTCTATACAATGAACTGCTGCAGTCCTTTCCAGCTTCAGCTATACCCTGTAGATGCACCTGATTGCTTGGGTCATTATTATTTTCAAACCAAATAAAATGTCTGTCTGCCTCTTTAGGTATGGAAGGCACTACTTTCACAGTATGCTTCATCTGGAACTGTATTTAAGTAAACTCAAGAGAACTCTATATAGGCAATACAAAATCATGTGAGTTTTTTTGTTGTTGTTTCAATAGACAGGGCTTGAGTAATGTCAGGGTTTATGGCTTTTATTTTATTTGGAGGGACTACTTTTTAAAGGAAGCAGGAAGCAGTCCTTGGACACAGTAAGTCACAATGTATAAATAGCTCTACTGAGAGTATAACAAAGGCTCTTTTGTGCTCTTTTGCCAGCCCAGCCAATCATATATGCCACTTAGTAACATAAAAATACTTCATCCCTACTTATGACACCTCTACCTTACAAAAAAAATTACTAAGACATCCATTTAGAACTTCTATCTAAAGCACATTATTTTCTGTGCATTGCTTATGAGAAGTCATACAGAAGCTGAAATTATTTTCTTTAATAATTGTAGAGAAATACAAGAAATTTGTTGTTGTTTGATTATGAAGTAGAGCATACAGTTAGTTCATCTTGAATTGGAATACATTTGTGGAAATATGCTTCTCCATATGGTTTCATATTTATTTCTGCAAGGTGAATACAGTGACAGGATTTTTTCAAATTAGACTCCACAATTTTATATTAAATCAAAACCAGTGGAGTTCCTACTTAGCAAGCATTCTGGACCTCATTTTAAGCCATTTGAAGGAGGTCTGAAGTTTATTGGATTTTAAATACATCCTTTTCTCCATCAAGGGTCTTTTAAAGGATAGTTTAATCTGTTGAATTTACATTCAGGAATTTCATTTTACATGTTACGCTCTGGGACTGTCAAATCCTTCGGCTTTTCATTCTTATCAAACATAATAAAGCAATCATATATAACCAGTAGGATGTATTTTTTGATTTTTATCCAAATGCCATTTTCAAATCCAATTTGGGTCATATAGGATGCCAATTTTGTACAGTTAAGAAGTCAGATGGGTTTTCCAAAGAACTATTATCAGTAGTAAGTATAAACACATGTCAGTTCATTAACTCTTTAAATAAAATATCCAGTACCTCAGACCCCTACACTTTCAAATAGTACAATAGGTCTTATTTGAGGCTCGATAAGGTCCTGATACAAAAACTCCCCAAACCGGTGGAAATCATTGGATATGCTAGTGGGGTTTATACTTGGGCAAACTCCAATACATCCAAATATTTTCCTGAGTGGGCTTGCTCATATTTTGAGATTCATGACAGATAAGGATCCCATGCAGCCTATTCCAGCCACTGGTTAGAATGGCTTCCAGTGAAATATTCTCTAGCTGCTCCGTAACTTGAAGAGTTATTACATCCTGCTTACAACCAGAGACAGAAGGTAAATTTGCCTATTTTCAGTCAATCATTCCCTCTTCCTCTTCTCTCCTGTAAATATAACACTGCATTTTTACCGATCTAATAAAAGAAGCTTTTTCCCTCTTGTCAAAATCAATACAGCTTCTTCACAAGGTGTCAATTTGCATTTCTTAATCACAAGTTGTTTTTTTTCCCCAGGGTTATGATAGAATTTAGGAAGTATTTATTCTCCCTATACTTTGAAATAAAAATGTTCCTTTATTTCCAGCTTTAGGAGTAACCAGTAATCTAAATCCAAGCTAATCCCTAAAGTCAAGTAAATGCTACAACCTCCTTAGAAGTAGCACTAACATTACCAGTTACTTTCTTCCTCTGCTCAGTGTGATGCAAATTGATACAAACCAATCAAAGTGGGTTTGATTTTCCTCTGCAAATTAATTACACGGTACCAAAAATTAGTGATATACCCAAATTGAATTAAGTGCTAAGAATTTTAGTGCTAAGTATTTTATTCCTTGTCCATAAAAAATATTTCAAGATTAATAATGTATTCATATATTCCTTAGGCTTAGTGAAAAAATGAGTTGATCTTTAGTGGAACTTTGTACTCAAATGGGGGTAAATGGGGATTCTGCCAAATTCAGTACAGAACCCTCATTAACAGAAGCCAGGTAAAGCTTCACTGTTAGCTATACTTAGGTAAAAGTTATGAGGTAGAACTTCTTATCTCATGTACATGAATATGTTTGGACATAAAGAAGGAGGACAATCCCTCCTTTCCTCAGTCTTCAAAAAGAAGGAAAAAGAGGACTGACTTAGTGCTGATTCTTCAAGCAATTGCTACATGATTAAACCAATCTTTGTGATTTTTTTTAACCCCTTTTTTCTGCAGACAGACAACCATGCAGTATCCATTTGCTCATAAGCTTAGCCCATCCCACGGCCTATGCTGATAATGGAAATAATTTAGAAGCCTTCACCACTTATTTTAAATTCAGGGACAGCATAACTATTCAAACCTATAACACTTCTCAGCACTCTTTCAGAAGAATGGAGCACAATTTTTAGTCTTAAATACATTCAGATCCAAACATTCAAACACTTTCAAGCAACCATTTCTGCGGTCTTAAAGAAAAATGTGAATAATAACTCAGAGTGTTGAGCCCATCCCACTAGCATGGCCTTAAGTGAAGGGCACCTCACGGCAGCCTTTTCCCTAGGGCAAATGAGAAAAGGGAGCAGGATTCAAAACATATTCCTGCCTCCTTCAATAAGCAATTAGTCTGCTCCCCCTTGAACAGCCAGCACACTAACCTTCGTGCCTGCTCATTTATAGCATCTGGTTGCTATTGTTCTCCACTAAAACCTTTGCTCACCTCTTACTGCTATAAGCCAAATCCTGCCTCCACTGACAGAGAGAAGGAAAGTAAGCAGCCAGGTGATGCTCACCTGCTATTGCCGAGGTTTGCATGGAGGTGGGGAAAACCTCACTATTTGCCTATCCCAGTGAAAAGGGAACTAGGGCAGCCGAGTATCAATCTCCTTTAAGAGACGATGGGCCAATATGCATCAAAATTAAAGATATTGCAGTAAATAAAAATATGATCTGGACTCACATTGAATGCTATGGAGTCATCAACAAACATAAAGGGCTATAGAGATAACTCTTCCCAAATATATAACCTGGCATTTTCACATTGTACCTCCTGGGTATCATAGCATTTGACAGGATTTATAGAACTGAATCCATCAAGAAAGTGAATACAGATTTAATAGCAACCAGTCATGAGTGAGGTCAGAGAAACATGGAGACTTGCTTGGGATCTCTGAGTAGGCAGTCTCCATCGTTCCTGATTGTGTTTCCATCAGCTATAATTTAGAAAGTTTATATCACCTCCACCAGAACAGAAAATAATATTAAAAAAAAAATCACTTTTGTATCTCACAATATCCACACTTCAGTGATCAAGTAAATAAGATTCATTTTACATTCACACTTTAGTTATTGTTATACAGCCAATAAAAACAAAATATGAAGCCCTACTGAAGAGTAGTTTTAATTTGATAGCATTTCTGAAGTGTCTAGGGAAATCTGCCGTCTATGAATGCTGCATAAATTCTGCCATTGTTTTCTGCAGTACTGCAAAAGGAGAACTTTCAAGTGTCATTCACAGCAGGAAATGCCTTCAGCCTACTTCTACGCACAACCAATAATTCTTAAGTTAATATCTGGTGGGCCCCTCCAAGCATTTAAAAATCCTATGCTTTCTGCAATCATCTGGTAAGGACTGTATGACCTACAAAAATCAGTAGCATGAGTTGTGCCATTTCATAATAACTTCTTCTCATACTCTCTCAATGGTGAAAGTTGTGATTAGAAAAAAAGTAGCATACAGTAATTAAAATAGATGCTTTTCTTTTCATGCTTTTTTCCTTTCTTTGAAAAAGAACAAATTCCTACTCTGATCAATATTATCCCATTCATACTCCATCCTTCCTCAAATCCTTCAGTCATAAAGTGTTGATGTTATTCACTGAGATTTAGAATACAAGAATTTTCCATTCCACTTATCACTGCATTAAACTTGCTTCTCTTTCGTAGAAAAGTTCCATCGTACCTATCTATCATATTATTTCTTATACAAGACCAGCCTTAAAACATCTGTATTTACAAACTTTTTATATGCCATAAGACTAAATGAGCTGCATATACAGCATCAGACCATGAGTCCATTCATTCTGTTAAAAATAGCCAATAAATGATCTACAAAGAAATACGAAAAACGAGGCATAAGTAGCATGTTTATATATTTATATATTTCAATTGGTATATCAGTCCAGACAGATGATAATGAAAGCTGTGCTGATCATCTCATTTTCATCTTGTCCACCAACTTTTACACCTTTTAAGCTGGTCTATTTCTATTGCTCGTATAAGTAGAACTTTAAGTGTTGAAGTGAATGGCTGTGACAGTGTGTGCTAGCTGACAAAATCATTCTCAACTTTTAGCTACACCTCATTTAAGGTTAAAAAAACCCCTACATCCTACCAAATAAATCTATTTGGTGTTATGAAAAGTGTATTAGGAAGCCAAATTAGACAATTTCTAAAGTGTTTAGGTTTATTTTTTAAAGAAAAGTGCATGTTAGAAGATATTTCTTAAAATCTGTTTTTTTCTATGAACTTTTAAAAGTTCAAAGAAATACCAACATAAAAAACACAGAGTAAAAGATAGAGCATTAAATTCTCATTGTAGTGTACACTAGAGTCATTTGGATGATTATGCGAAAAATGAATTTTCAAGCTACTGTCCTGTTCTTTAAATTTTAACATTAGCTTTGGGATAATGAATTTCAGAAGCAGACAATACTAACTCAGTTAGAAAGAGATTACCTTAAGTCTTCTTTATGAAAAACCAGGAAGAAGCAGGAATCTTAAGCTCACAGCTATGTCTGTTTTAACTGTGCTGACCCCATTTGTGTTTCACTGCATTTGTGCTGAGAGCCTTGCTCCAGTTTGAAAGGTCAGAGACTGGAGGAGCTATTCCTTATGGGCTATATTCTTGTTTCTGGCTATTTGGTCACAGTACTCTTTAAATGTTCACCAAATAGACCTGGGTTTACATTTTTCAGATTCCATTCTTTAGAAAAGAAAGTGTTATTGTCTTTCAGTTCATAAGGCTAAAAGAGTCAAGTCGAAGTACAAAAGTACAATTTCTCAGCATGTCTACTCTATCCTTATTTGTTCCATTTTTGAGCATTTGATTCAGCTCAAGCAGCCACCACTCCCAGTTCCTGAGCCTCAGCCAGGTCTCTCAGGCCCATTCACAATTCCAGCACTAACTTTCCATAATTATTTTATTTCCTTAATCTTCCCAATAGCTGCTTCGGCCCCAGGTGGGCCTCATTCCTCTCCAAGTTCAATAAGACAGTCTCTTACTCCCTCTGCTCTCCTGTCTCCTCCAATTTTGATTTTTGCTGGCAGCCTCACAGTATCTCCTCTTCTCCCTCTCATGCACACACAAAAACACACATGCATGCAAACAAAATGGGTAGGATATACTGTTTGGAGAAAAACAATGGCAAGTTGCAATTTTCTGCACCTGGGAAGGAACAAAAACACTAGGAAAAAAAAAAAAGAGTATGAGGGAGAAAAGAGGACCACAAAAATCTAAAGAAAGAAAATGGGAGGAAAAAAAGAAGAGTTTAAATATATCAGTAGCAAAACAAGGGGGGGGGGGGAAGAAAAATGTTGCTCATATATATAAAAATGAGAAAGAAAAAAAAGGAAGGAAGCTGTATCGGCAATGAGGAGAAGATGTAAAAATACAAAACACCTTAAGCCCAAAATAACCTAAAGCTTCATATAGCTAATGCAGTTTCTACCTATCTGTCCAAAATATTTATATTTAAAACTGTTGAAAAAGATGCAAAAACAGTTCAAACAGTTTCATCTTACTGTCTCAGCCTTAGCTTATCACATATTATTCCCAAAGTTGAAAATGTTAAATGCTAGAGCCTTCCTTCAGCTTTTTCCACATGTTAACCTGGAGTGCAGTACATATAATTACGCAAGAGTGATGCTGCTTGCTACGCCCTGGTGTAGCATCTGACTGTAGTCTTCAGAGACTAAGTCTGTCAGCTGCAGCTTAAAAACTATTTAAATACATGGCTGATTTAAAGCTGTGCCTGCATCTAACCTGTGGAACACAGGAGTGCTTCCCAGCTCCTACAGCCATGTGTGTGTGTGTCCCAGCTGCACCCTGGCTTCACACTAACTCCCTTCCACCCTCCGCCCCTGCACCCCAGTTTCCGGCCCAGCCAGGTTCCCCCCGGATGATCGGGGACATGGTTATGGCACACACCCCACCGTTTAGACAGAGCCTCTGGGAGTCATCGAGTGTTATGTTTGCAGCAGCCTGAAACAGAGCTTTGACTCCGGGTAATTATTTTGTGAGCTGAGCCTTGTAAGAATATCGTTCGCTAAGAGTTTTGCTGTGAAAAAGTGCATCTTTTCTCACTCTCAAAAACAGAAATAAGTTTAGTTCATTTTTAAAAGAAATAACTTCAGCAGCTTGTGTCATATTTAGGCAAAAGAATATGAGCACACAGCAGGGCCAGTCTGTTAAAAAAGGACACACTGGTTTGGTAAAAGCAACCAGAGTGCTCACATGGCCACACCACCATGTACTGCACTGGAAGTGTTCTCATAGGTGTCAGTAGTTCATGCTTGGCCATCTGTATTTTGTCAACAATAGCAATTCACTTTTTAATGAATGTTTAAAGTCTCAATTCCCCCAGGAGTAACAGCTACAGAGAGCATCAGCTATTGCTGAAAGAACAGGGATTCTAGGAATAAACAGAATATTGTAGAATGGCAAACGGGAACCAGTGACCTCATTATTCTGGAAAATGTCTCTTTTTGAACCACAAGGAACTCTGGCAATTGTAAAGGTTTAGTGTTGAACAATGGAGTTTTGCAGAGATAGAGTGAAAGCAAAATTGAGCCCCCTGTGTACTTATGGCAGTTCTTTATTATGTGCCATATATTATCATGTTGTGTTTTGCTTTATCGTTGTTGCATCTTTATTAAAGGTGGGTCAGAAATAAAACCCAGATGTAAACATACCTGCACTTGGCTTAAGCCAAGAACGTGGCAGCTGAAAGCCATCCTCAGCATGTTTTGTTCTAGATAGTTTATATTCTTCTCCTCTTAAAATGAAAAACAAGGGAAACATCTAAAATAGCACATAAAATCTTGCTGCTGTAAAATAATTATGTATAATGTTGTTTCCTACATTTTAAAGGAATATAGCCATGCAGGTACGGGTAATCATTCTAACTTTAAAGAGGAGAGCAATTTTGCTCTCTAGTCTGCAGAATACTAAGAACACAGGACACATTCTTGTCCTTAAGTCAAGGGATTTCCTTTGTTTAGGCTTATTAGGTGAATTACAGACTGGTGTCTTGCAGCCAGACAGTGAGGTCTGCATTGGATTATTGAGTTGTAGGACACAAAACCATATAAAGCAAGAGATGTCATTATTCCAATGACAATGGAGGAGAAAAATATCCACCGCTGACAGGTCCACTTACTCACAAGTCCATTGGTGTCAACATATATAGCAGTAGAGACAGAATAGGTTAGGAAAGAGTTTGTTACATCTGGCTAAAAGGGAAGTGTGAGAGCTAAAGGGGAGCAAAATACTGTATGTCAATATTTGCCCTACTGAGGAACAGCAGGCACATACTGTAATATGAAGGATACCACATATAAAGAAGTAACCACATGTAGTATTCCAGCCCTGTGCCCCAGCTGCAAAACATTATTTGAAGTTATAATAGTTGCACAGCTGTGGGAAGGTGAGGGTCATCCATTTTACATACATATTCAAATTAAGAATGCAGGACTGCTGGTACAGAACAACAGCAATTATGTGGCCTCAAAGGTAGGAATGTATAGAAAGACAGTCAAAAATCTCTTTTGGAAGTGGATGTGAACTTTTCCACTTCTCTGTTGGTTGTGCATGGTTAAGCCTGAAGATGGAAATTGGTGAGCATCCTAGGCAATTAAAGTACAGATATACAGAAAATTCAAGAACTGAAATTTTTTTAAGAATTGTGTAAAAAAACTGATTTACACCTAATTTAGGTGGTGCCTAAATGCCCTAAGTGCTCTCTTTTGCAACATTCAAATGTGTTTCGTGAATCACACATCTGTTTATGGCTAGAACTGCCCTGACTAGATTTTCCTTATGCTCCATCTGGATCCAAAACTAGATGTTTTATGCATATGAATGTGCCTGCACAGCAATACACAGGTCATGTGTACCTCTTAATGAACTAGTCTGGGTACCAGGAGCTCATAATTTATTGCTCCTCACTGACTAATTTATCCTCTTTTGATATGTCTTCACAACCTTCCACTAGGGCAAAGAGAAACAGAATTCCTGAGGTTGGAAGGGGCCTCAGAAGATCACCTACTATGAACCTCTGCTCAAAGCAAGGTCAACTAGAGCAGGTTGCTCAGAATCATGTTCAGCATGTGTCTGAAATGTCTCCAGGCATAGATATTTCACAAACTTTCTGGGCATACTATTCCAGTGTTTGACTACTTTGACAACACTGAGTTTTTTCTTATGTTTAAATAGAATTTCTTTTGTTCAAGTGTACTGATTGTCTTGTGTCCTGCTGGGGCTAAGGCTCAGCAAGCTCGGGTTCTGCTCCAGGCACAGCTCTCAGCCCCTTGTCTGCAACCACAACACTGACCTTGATCTGTAGTTGCCAAACTCCAGGCAGAGCAGGAGCTGTTTGCAGAAGATGGAATCTTCCAGCCCTCACCATCACGAGGGTTTTTGACACCACTGGCTCTGCCTGTCCCTGTCTTCATAGAGTTGGAGTTTGGGGTCTTGCTGCTGCAAGGTCTTAGGAAAGATCTCTTCAAACTCCTTTCCTTGTCTCTGATGCTATGCAGTCTGTAGACCTCCTGCAGGTCTTTTACTTGGTGACACAGGTCCCCTATTACTGCACACCTCCTGCAGCTGAGGACACCATCTTCTCCAGCCCCAGCGTCATGGCATGCCAGGCAGGCAACTAAACACCACACGGCAGCTCACTCACCCACCCCCACAGCAGGATGGGAAGAGAATTGGGAGAAAGGTAAAACTCATGGTTTGAGACAAAGACAGTTTAATAGGACAGAAAAGGAAGGAAGCAATCATAGAATCAGCTAGGTTGGAAAAGACCTCTGAGATCAACACCTTGCCTACTAGACCATGGCACTAAGTGCCACATCCAGTCTCTTCTTAAATACCTCCAGGGACAGTGACTCCACCACCTCCCTGGGCAGCCCATTCCAATGTCTGATCCCTCTCTCTGTAAAGAATTTCTTCCTAATGTCTAACCTAAACCTCCCCTGGCACAGCTTAAGACTGTGCCCTCTTGTCCTTCTGCTGGTTGCTTGGTAGAAGAGATCGATGCCTACCTGGCTACAACCTCCTTTCAGGTAGTTGTAGAGAGCGATGAGGTCTCCCCTGAGCCTCCTCTTCTCCAGGCTGAACAACTCCAGTTCCCTCAGCCTCTCCTCATAGGACTTGTTCTCCAGTCCCTTCACCAGCCTCTTTGCCCTTCNATATTATAAATAAATATATATTATTATGTAATATATATAAAAATAAGTAATAATAAATATATATTATTATTATAAATAAATAAATATTATCCTGCTGGATAATAAATAAACTGTTGTTATTATTGTTGTTGGTTTTGTTGCTGTTGTGAAGAAGAAGAAGATGATGATAATGATGATCATGATGATGACACAAAACAAGTGCTGCACTTGCTCACCACCTGCCAACGATGCTCAGCCAGTTCCTAAGCAGTGGTGCCCAGCCAGCTTTCCCCCTAGTTTATATGCTGGGCATGACACCATATGGCATGGAATACCCCTTTGGTTATCTGGGTTCCTCTATCTCAGCTGGGTCCCTTCCTACTTTACTGTGCCCCCAAGCCTACTCACTGGTGGGGTGGGAGTGAGAAGCTGAAAATTCCTGGACTTACTGAAAACACTGCTTAGCAACAACTGAAACATCAGTGTGTTATCAAGATCATTCTCATATTAAATAAAAACCACAAGACTGTACAAGCCACTAGGAAGAAAATTATCCCAGCTGAAACCAGGACACCTCAGTGAGGCATTCCTCCACCAATGGACCTGCAGAGCTGTATCCTCCCTTGATGCCACAAGAAGATGTTTTAGTTTCTGCTCCATGAGAGGTCACCACCATTGCTGAGTACATGTACAGCATCCTCCACAGTTTCCGTCGCCTTCTGTGCTCCCTTCTGCTCAAATTGGCACAGACTGCTGCTTCTCCTGGTTGCCCCTCTTGGCTGCACTCTGTCATACATCTGTGTCACACAGGTATGCCTAATCTCCTGAGGGACATAACCCATCTGGTACAAGACCAGCAAGACATGTCTCCCGAAAAATACAGTAACTCATGCTGCCTTCAACATTGCCAACACTGGGAAAGTAATTCTTCTCCCTGGGATTTGACATTATTTGCTGCATATTGATACATTATTAACCATGTATAAAAAGCAGACATTGTTATATTCTATTTTTACTCTGTAGTGATTCAAAAGACTCAAGTAGGATCTTCTAGTGTCATTGGAAATACTTTAAGGATTGGTTGACCTTCAGGAAATGGATACTACCTATTCATTTGCTCTGGGCAGTTCACTGTTTTCCTTTTGATTTTAGGTGCTTCCTTGGTCAGCTAGTCAACTATACCAGATAATGGTTTGAAACACCTGTGTATTGAGAACCTAGACAACTAACTTTGGGGAACCAGTTATTCTCATACAGACCAGAAGAAAAATACTTAAAGGTAATCATAATTTTTACCTACTGAAATTTCTGGAATTTAGATCCAAAAAGCAGAGCGATGGCCCTACAGGGTACAGATGGTATCCAGGTATGCAATTCTCTAAATCACCAAGGACTAGACATTCAGATGCACAACACATCTGCTCAATGCATGAACGAATGAAGAGTTCGTTGTGATGCCAAATGAATAAGAGTTAGGAAGCTAGTTCCTGGTGTTGGATTCAAACTGTTCAGTACTCTCCACGAATGTAATACTGTATCTCACTCCTATTCAAGCAAAGATGCAGAATTAGCAACTACTAGCTGCTGAGAAGAAGGATTTAAGACCTTTGAGAAACAAATGCTGCTTTTAATTATGGCAAAGTGAGAAGAGTAAATTAAATACCACCATCATTGACCTGCAGTCAACACAGAATAAAGATAAACCGTCAAGATCAGAGATTGAGTCATTCCTTCTGTATTGGGAATTGGGACACCCTCTAAAATAGAACCACCAGAAATAAATTATATAATATTATGTATAATAAATTACATAAATTGTTTTACTTCCATCTGGTAAAAGATTTCAAAGTCTGTACAAGTAAAATTTAACAAGTAAATGACCATTCTTTCTCATTAAGGCCAACGATGTGGAATAGACTGTGTATATCTATCCAAACCCTCTTTGCTTTCCAAAACTGCCTACTGAGAATGAACCATGGTCTCTGCTAGCTTCCAAGTCACGCCCAGCTGCTCTTTGGGAGATCAGTAATTGTCTCAGGACAAAACCTTGCAGGGTTAGCAACAGATTAGCAGTAGAGACAGCCCATTCAGGCATTCATAATTTTCTCTAGAACAGTCTAATTTTCTATTATATGTCCTTAAAAACTGCAAAATCTAATACCAGTTTTGCACTTTGAAATGAGAATTTTTTTTTAAATAAGTCAATTCATCAGTTTCTTTTTATTAGGAAGTGGGTTTAAAGACATATATTTTTGAATGAACAATTAGTATTTTAGTTTGGTATTCCAAAACTAAAACATCTGTAATAGTGTTGCTTGCCTATCCACCTGTCTGATCAACTTGTTCACCACTTCTCCTTAAAAACTTCCAAGGAAGCAAGCAAATAGAATACAAATCCAAGGAACAAGAGTTAATTAATATTCAAAGAAATCTGTATTTAAGTTCAAGTATTTATACAAGATGTAATCTCTCAAAATTAATCTCTCAAAAGCTTAATTTTAAAGGATAATGCTAGGATTTGAGTTAGAAATTGTAATTACACAAGAGATCATTCAAACCCTGTATCTGCATTCATGGCTACAGTAATAACAATCACCTTGTAAAAATCACAGGTACCCAGACTGGTAACCTGTTCTGCTTCTTATAGGACACTGTGGCTTTTAGAGGGGCAGAGCATGAGGACAAGAAGCAATAAGCACAAGTTGGAACACTGGAAATTGTGACTAGATATAGGAAAAACAAAACCCACAAACATTAGAGTGCTTGGCCAGAGAGCATGCAAAGTGTCCATCCCTGGTGATGCACCAAATGTGACTGCACCAGGTCCTGCGTAGTCTGCCTTACCTGGAAGGAGATTAGACTACACAATCTCCACAGGCTCCTTCCAACCTACATAATTTTATGGCTGCTTACATGGAGTCTATGAGCAGAAAAGGAAGAATTGGTGAGAGAACTTAAATCTGGTACAATTAACCCACAAAATAAAAGTGAATCTTGAAATAGATTCATATTTCATGGGCAACAAACATGTACTAAAGGATGTCTGTATATCTTACTGGACTGCTTAGACAGTTTTTGTTCAGCTGCAGTCATTTGACTCCCCTGTAATCTCTATATTTAGTAAACTCTGCATTTCTGGGTAAATCTTAAAAGATGGGAGGTTTTCAAGGCTGTCACCAATAACCCACCACTGATCTAGGTAATGTGTCTGGATTCAGCAAGTTAAGTGAAAGATATATTTATGCAGAGAGACACCTGGAAATTAAAACAAATCTACAAGGCACAGACAATGAAAACTGGAATTAAAGAAATGAGATGTGTAATAAAATTGCCAAACACATGTGCTTTGTGGTATTTGTGAGCCCTGAAGATACCTAGTCAGCTCACTAGCTGTCACTCCAGGAAGATCCAAGTTTTCTTTAACAGGAAAGCTCCATACAGGTGTACCAGGTAGCCTGTTTTGTCTCAAATTATGCCAGCTGTGTATGTTTACGCAAGTGAATTGAATCCAGGTTTTTCAGGCGGAACATAAAATTTGTGCAGTTGTGTCTCGCTTGTCATTGCGAAGGCTAGAGCTGTCTGTTTTGCAGTCCCATGTTATAACTCTCGTTACCCTCGTCACCCATCATGCTATGGTGGGATGAAGTAAGGAACTTTCAAAGAGAAAAGCAAAAAAGGCCTTATCACCTGTTTCAGACAGAAAAAAATAACTGGTAATTCAGGCAGCCTAGAGTCCAAGCCAAACACTTTCGGCTACAGAGGTGATCCGAGACACTTCCATCTCTTCTTTGGATATTAAATAATACCATCCTTTGTTTAAAAAAAAATCCGTTGAAGCCATGTGTTCTGTGACTGGAGCATTCAGCTTTTCTGAAACCAGAGGGAAAACTGTTTCAGTTAATATTTAAGTCTTTATTCACCAAAAAAAACCCCAACAGTAGCCTGAGGCTAGACCACGCATATTTGATATGATACAGACAAGAGTCTGTATTGGAATTGTTTCAGATAAATTTCATCAAAGGAGAAAGGTGTGAAATAGTTACTATATGAATAAGGTTGGGCAGATCAGGATTGTTCTGCTTGGAGAAGGAGTAATAAAGGTCTAATAAAATACTAAGTGGCAATAAGAAGGCAGATAGAAGTAACAGTTTATGGATTCTTCCCATACAAGAACTAGAGATTATCAAATAAAACAGTAGTTGGCAAGCCCAAAGTAGAGATCCTTCTTTCAAGGCACTTCATACGAGGTACACACAAGCTCTGTGAATCCTTTTTACAGGGTATTGCAGGTGCTACAATTTTATATTGTGTGAAAAGTGGTTAGAAATATTCACGGGGAAAAAAACCCAAGGAGTAATAATTACAGTGTTGAATGTCACATGACTGACTCCAATTCGCACTGGCACCAAAAATTTCAGTATATATTTGGCAGACACATTTCTTAAGCATGTACTACTGACTGTTGTGAGACAGGCTGCTGGGCTGTTGAGGCCTTTGGGCTGCATGGTGTGGTCATTCCTATATTCTTAAATCCCTTATCTGAATCAATCAGAGCTTCACTTTGCAATGAGGATTCTTCCAAGGACAGGATCCAAAGTTAACACATCGCTCTGTGATTTTGAGCAGAACCACCACCTTGCAGTTCCAAAACTCCTTCTGAAACTTGCTCATCTATTCCCAGCATTATCTTATGAAAAGAACAATAAATAACACTTTGCTTAAAAAAGTCCCAAACATCTTCTCTGTTATCCAAACTAGAACTCCACACTTTCCTGAGGTTTCCCTGCCAGAACCACAAAAGACATTGGCACATTCTATAGGCTCAGGCACCAGTAAAATCCAAAATGTATCTAAAGAAGACTGATTGCCTGTCCTTACTGCAATGATTTTAAGGCCCAGTGCTCCACAGGGGAGATACAAGACAGCCAGGAAAGACATTGTGAAAACAGACAGTGAGCATATAAATCACCAGTGCAACTCAGACACGGAAGCTAGAAAGAAGACCCCTATTTGGAAGATAAACTGCACTGTACATGCTAAGGTAGAGGAAGCAAATCTTTTGATACAGATAGAATGCAGAATACTGTGGGGACGAGAAAGGAATCATCCTTCTGCTCCCAGTGAAAACATTGGCTTTATTGAGCCAGGAACTGGAAAGGGTTATTTTTTTCCTTGTGTTGAAATACCTCCAGACCATAGCTGGGAGGAGGACTGGGGCACTTGCCTGCAATGATTCAATCTAGTATGGAAAAAATATATGTTCTTATGATGAATTTCTAACACCAAAGTATTTGTCTGTTTTAATAAGCCCAGAGAACCTAGGTGTCTGGTGATTTCTTGTCATAAATCAGGAGCTCATTAAAAGAAAAAAGTATGAAAAGAAGGGAAAGCTTCTGGCAGGAGTCTTGAGAAAACAATTGAAAAGCATTTTTGAAGTTTCACTCATTTTGGTGCAATATGTGCAAAGGCTACATCTCTGAGCAGTAGTAGTTCTGAAGTCTGCCAACTAAGTCCCTTAAAGCTCCTGAATTTACTGAATTTTAGACCAAGGAGTCAGCTTTCTGCCTGTGCCTGGATATTGCCTGATTAGAACGACATGCAAAGCTGGGGTTGCAGGAGGGAGCTACAGGAAGTCATGCTACCTGACTAACAGGAAATTCAAAGTGCATCAATTCTAAGAGTCCAAAGAGCTGTTGAAAAGTAAGATAAGGTTCAGAAGGGGATTACTGTGTCCTAAATGTGATATTTTTATTGAGAGGGCAATGCTTAAATTACATTTTTATGAGCCAAAGTGGCATACCATCACTTTTTCATTTTACTGGGAAGCTTGCTGTGACTTCTCTGGTTCACAGCTGCAGAATGGATTAATTTTATCCTCTAATGAATGAGACCTTCAAGTCCCACTGTAGCTTCTTACTTGGAAGCAGCATGTAAGGGTACTACAAGATGAAAATTATTAAATCATCAGACAAAGTAAAAGAAAACGGGAATAAAACAGTAAGACGATTCAGCAAAACATTTTTGTGCATGTTAGCCTTAAGCATCCCTGGTTAGTGAAGCACCAAAGCATATTCCTGGGCTTAATTGAAGTTAATGGGATTTACACAGGTCCTGAAGGTAATCATATGCTTCACTGCTTCATTAAATCTGAATACAAGTATTAAAAGGCAAGGTTTATCCTCAGGGAATTCCATTGAAACACAGGGTGATACAAAACTATAAATCATTTTTAGGTATTTGTTACTAAAATTCATACACAAAAATGTGCTAAGGGAAGTGCAGGGTGCATTAGAGCTGAGCCTCAAAATAGCACTTTGTTTAACAAGATATCTGAGACGTAAGACCTGGTTCAGTGTAAAATCAGAAGGAACTACAATGAAGTCAAGGCCAACGCAGCTGATATCAATATGAAACCCCAGAGAAGGGGATTTTCTAAAAGTGTAGGGGGAGGGGAAGAAAAATGGAGAACAGGTCCCCAGAGAACATGATAAATGGCGATGGGTTAGGCAATACAGTTCTGCTTCCAAAAGCCAGGCTTAATCCTCACTCAGGAGTAGACATTGTGCCACATATTTAATCTATCCCTTAGAGAGAGTCAAAAGGATCAAAAGCATCACACAGATACTTAAAGGGAAAGGTCATATTCCCATTGAGGACTAATGACTATATCCGTTCCCGCGAGCATGGGGATTTCTGGTGAGGGAACTAAAACTGCAGTGTTTCCAGCATTAACTCTGGCTGTAGGGTGTCTGCTGTCACAACAGCTTCTTGAACCCTTCCCCTTTACTCCAAACTACCCTCATGCTGTGAGCTTGCAGCTCCCTGTGTTTCTCCTACAGTTTTTCCATACCTTTCAGCAAAGGGATTTCTTTAACAAAACTAAGCTCTGTGATCAGATCACCCAAAGCCACTGCAATGTCTCAAAACTACCAAAGCCTTTGTGGTTACAGAAGAATTGTAGAGAGCTGCTATAATTTAAGAGCAGGGATTTTTTTTCCACTGTAGTGGTTCAATGTGTGTTGTGTGCACACATGTGCTTCAGCACAGATGGAGATTCAAATGAATATCAGACCCTTTGGTGTGAGTTCAAATTTCCTGAAGGTGTTGGAATGTCTGTAAAACATCAGATGCCCTTTTGGTTGTTTTTTTATAAATACATTTTAATTCTCTGCTGATTTGACATTTCACTTTATTTAGGAAAAATGGGGAAAAAAATTACAACATATTGAAAAAAGTTATTACCAAAAAAAGAACAGGGAAAGAGAAGGAGGCTTGTATGTCCCTGGCAGCTACCTGCCTTTCTTATACAAAGCCACCTATGATTCTTCTACAACCACAAACAAGCCAGGTTTTCTTTGTGCTCTGTCCAGAAAGGAAGTTCAAAATATGTACATCCACTCCAAAGCTATTAATCTTTTTTTACAAGATTACTGAGGAGAGTAGAGGACCATTGTCATATTTCTTAAAATAAATTTTCCCCAAAGTTTCAGGAATCTCTAAAGTAAGGTTTAAGATACCCTTTCTTTTTTTCTCTCCCAACACATTAACCTCATAAACAATAGTTACTTTCTGACTGCTTTACTTTTGTACTAATTATATCTATTTTTCTGTTTCTTCAAGGGGTGGGGGGGGAAAAGGGAGACTTTAGTTTCACCTTGCTACTGCCAACCCAGACCCACAGCGCTGGAGGCTGTCCACCCACAAAGGCTGAAGGATACATTGAGTTGAATGATATATTGAAAGAGTTTCTAAATGGTCATTAAGATCAAAAAACCAACAATCTTTGAACCTTTTGCTTTCCCAAAATGGTTTCAATTGCATATTGAAAGTAACATAAGGCAAAACAGCTACAAAACTCAGAGTCAGGCCCCTAAACAAATGTCATCACTGCTTAGACTTCAGTTGAGGGTGTTAATTATTATCACAAAGTGAGGAAACCACAGAATTTTTGGACCAAACAAACGTTTCATGTGGAGAAAGTAGTACAAGCAAACCAAAAACATACATAATTTTTCATGGAGTAGAGAGAAGATCCATCTATTTGTTCAACAAGCCTTACGGATCCTCCTCCTGTACAAACTATCTAACCTAGTACAATACAACTTGCATCCCAAGACTGTCACAGCCTTCCTTATGCCTCTAATTTATTAACTATCTCAGCTATGAGATTACAACTGGGATAATTCTGATTGCCATAAAGAAGGAGGTTGTTGTATAAAATCTACATAACTGTAGTATGACACCAACACTGGAGAACCAACCTTCCCCCATACACCCACATTCACAGTTCTTTAAGAAGACATTTAAACTAAAGACATGCAATTATTCCACTTAGGTCTAAGACAGGGATAGAACTACTAAAAGGAGTGCAGTACCTTATGGATGAGCCATGCATATGGTGAAAAAATGTACTTCTCACCTCAATATGGCATAGGGAGGAGTGATGAATATAGTTCAAGAGTTATCCCAGAGTAGAACACACACTGCGGACTTCACATTAAGGTAGTAGAAAGGTCAAAGTAAGCAGGTTTGAATAACCTGCCTAAAAAGTATCCTTTTTCCCCCTTTAAATATCAAGGTGATTTGTTACCTGAAGTTGAATAAAAAAATAACATATTTTATGTATATAATACAGGAACACTATCTAGCCATGTCACAAAGATTTTGTTATTTATGGACCAACCTAGGAATAAAATTACTTACAATGCTGAGATGAAATTAGAGATTAGGCAGTTCACTGATCTGTACTCTCAGAATTGAGTTGGCCAGATCCTTTCCTGGTATGCAATCATCATGATGAGCAATTTTTAGAGCATCTCCTTGTTATACACTGATGTCATATATCACAAAAAAAGCTAAGCCGACATACTTAGGTTATGCCTTTATTACCACATTTTCCAGAATCATAGCCATGCTGACAGACCTTATTTTTAGACTGATATCCAGCCACTTTTTATAGGTATGGACAGTGGGTGTATACTGGTTTCAACGGGTGAAATGTGGGTTGAGAGAAGGCAGGGGAAAGTCTCCAAGTGACTTACAAAGGTGATGGAACAAATTTCACAAATTGAAACTTCAAGTCAACCTTACTGAACCCCTGGAAATTCCTAATAACGGAGTCCTAGAACTGGTGCACTGAATACAGTTAAACTGGTTTAGTTTAAGTAACTTCCAACTTCGGTAATTTAAAACCAGCAATTTGAGCTAACTTAGCTTAACTTAAACCATGTTTAACATAGTCTAGTTTTTCAAGTGACCCATAACAATTCTAATACTATATTTTTTAACAAATTAATTTTTTTTAAATGTCTCATACTTTGAAATTTGCAAGCAAAACCAGTTTGCAAGCAAAGCCAGTGCTGCAAAACCCACACCTTTCCTTGAATTTACTGCAATCTTTTTAGAAAGTTTATTTAAAAGAATATAACCCAAATATGTGCTTTTCTATGAAACGCACTTTTCAAGTTCATTTTGCCAGAGAAAATACTGATTTTCCAGAATGGCATATTTCATTTGCTACCAAAGAGGACTGACTGTAACATAAAGCGGGTGGCTCCTTTAGAAGAAAGAGAAACAATTTGACATGGTAGCTCTGGTATCCTTCTGCAATATCAAATGAAGCCCCACATTTTCAAAATGATGCATGGGAACTTAACCACGTGCTGCCCATTAAAGTCAATGCCAGCTCTCATGGTTTATGAGGTCACCAGAAGTCCTTGATGGAATTACACTCCCGTCCTGCAGGGCGGATTCTCTTGTATCAAAGATATAATCAAAGTCTATAAAGTCAACAAAAACATCTGCAGCCAGTTCGCTCAGATTTGGATCACGTATTTCCACTGGAAAGAGAGAAACAAGAGGGAAATAAATTACTGAACAATTGTTAGTTTAACAGCATGGCATGGGTCTTACGTTGACACATATTCCTGTATCGAAGGGGGAAATAATGTCTTCCTGTGGTCATGCTCGAGGCATCTAAATGAAAAGAGAAACACTAGGGAATATTCCTCAGAAAAACAAAAGGACATCCTGTGAGAGTGCAATTACAAAGTATTCTTTATGCACACCTAACAGCTATCAGACAACATACCAAACAGAGTATACTTGAAGAATAAATAGTCTGGGTTCTTTGTGCATCACATGCATTTTTAGAATTTGCTGTATTGGTGCACATATGTCAGTTTTGTATTTACTGGACTGAATCTTTTAATATCTATCAAAATAGTAACATTCAGCTTCCAAAAATGAAACCTGGCACTCAATTTGCAAAAAGACTTTGCACATTGTTGTGTTTTAAAACACTCAGTAGTTAATAAAAGACTGTGGTCTATTGGTGTATTGGTTTTCATATTCTCTCTGTTGGAATATGATCTTGCTTTAGCAATAAACTGATATGTTGATTGAATACTTTCCAATTCTCTAGGTTTCTAGTAGTGTTCCTGGGGATGTATCACTAGCAGAACAGTGACTGCACTAAAAGAATCTTTCTTTGAAAATGAAAAGCCACGGTACCTCTGGGGTCTCCCCTTATGTAGGACAAAATCAGTTTCTTCAAAAAGTAGGTGTTTGTCATTGATATTCATTGTTAAAACATGGACCAGAAAGTTTCTAGAAATTTGTCCGCTTATCAAACATAGTCAGGATTCCATCAGAGTACAAAGTGTCCTAAGCTAGTTAAGAATTTAGGGAGCAATTTGTATGCACACATCCATGAATACCTGCATAACTTGCAAACAAAGGTCTAGAAAGAAGCAGACATGCTTCGTGAAAAAGATTTGCACAGAGCAAATAAATAATGCCTCTGAGAGAAGCAGCAAATTTGGAAGCATAACAGGCAATGGGATAAAGATTATCACCAGGTGTTTTCATGGGTGCATGGTGTCTGTGGTTTAATTAGGTTTCTGTTATCCAGGGCTACACTAATTAGCTTCCTGTTATCCAAGGTTGCCAGTGGGTTACCCTGGCCCTCCAAAAACATAGACAGTGAAAAACTTATTTTACAGCATAGACAGTGCAAAACTTATTTTACAGCAGCCCACAAGATCAGATTAGATGGCAAGGAAAAAAAGCTGTTGTTTCAACATGGCTCCTCTCCGAACTAGAGAATATAGATGACACAAATATAGCCATACTGCTTCTTGATTCAGGTGATTTCACACTTACTGCCCTATCTGTCTACAAGCTGGATAAGTGTGAATTAACCATAAAGGGAAAGCAGCGCTGTATCAAATGAATTTCTGTAGCAGATGTGGTGGCCGTGGCAAAATTTCAGAAGCTTTGAAGGGCCGATCCCAGTGGTTCAACAGCTTTTCATTTTCTCAGAATGGTTGATCCCAGTGGTACCATGGCTTTTCATTTTCCAAGAAAGGTTCCTCTAACACGAGCCGGAGTATGTTTTCTTCTGTCTTTTGTTTTAGTTTTTGTTAATACTGTTCTTGCGAAAGAAAAAGCGTCAGGAAAGTTCAGAGTGGGGCAACCTTTTCATTACAGAGGATTGAATCACCCAATAAAGGACAAAATTTACAGCAGGAATCCTGTGAAAGAAGCATTGTGTATGTATGTTCACATCCAAACCTTATGATATAGCCTGTAATGTTTTACTTTTTGCAGCCAGGCTGCTTCCGTTGCCTTTGCTTAAATAAGCAGGCAGTATACTCACAGCTGGCCTGGGCTATTCCCCCCTCCCATCATCTCTTCACCCCTCTGAACATCAAACTCCAGCAAAATTTTACTGATAAAGCCAACACTAAGCAGAAGGAAAAATAGGCATTCTTCATGCTGTACAGCTGAGCAGGGCTAAATGACTAATAAAAAATCCTGGGCCACAACTTTAAAACAGGGAAAGGGCTGGTGCTGTGGGTGGAACTGGAAGGAGAGGGAGGCTGGTGGAGGGGCATGTGTCAGTCCTTGAGCTGGAGCCAATGCCAATCCCTCTACACAGTTTGAGCAACGCCACCTCAAAAGTGCCTGGTTATTTCTGCAAAGTGTTTAACTTCCATCTAAGGGAATTTTGTGTGAGCTGAGATCAAAGCTGTTTGAATTAGTTTTATAAACAACATAACTTAGGTAGGTATTTGACATGGGTAAATACTTTGTCAGCAGCATAGAATTATTAATTATGAATTTGCAATCTCTCAGTTTACACTTATACTCCAATGACCTATTTCTGAAGAAGTATTCACAACCATGATACAAAAGCTTGAGTATTACACAGCCCAGGCTTTTAACATGCTGTTTAGAATGAAAATATTAAAATACCTATCATAGAACATCCTGGGTTGGAAGATGAAAGATCATTTAGTCCCAAACCCCTTGCCATTGACAGGGACATCTTTCACTAGACCAGGTGTCTCAGAGCTCCATCCAACCTGGCCTTGAACACTTCCAGGGATGGGGCATCTGCAACCTCTCTGGAAAACCTATTCCAGAGCCTTACAACCCTCACAGTAAAGAATTTTTTTTTACTATCTAATCTAAGCCTAGTCTCTTTCAGGTTAAAGCCACACCCCCTTGTCCTATCAGCACATGCTCTTGGAAAAAATCCCTCTCCATCTTCCTTGTAGGCTCCCTTCAGGTAGTGGAAGACTGCAATTAGAGCACACTAGAGCCTTCTCTTCTCTAGGCTCAACAATCTCAATTCTCCCAGCCTTTCCTCATAGGAGAGGAGCTCCATCCCTAATCAACTTGGTGCCCCTCCTCTGGACTCACTCCAACAGGTCAATGTCCTTCCTGTGCTGGGGACCCCAGAGCTGGATTCAGTATTCTAGGGGAGACCCCACCTTGAGTATAGGTGTTGAGAGATTGCAGTTATTAATTAATAATTCTATGCTGCTGGCTCTGTCACTTAGGCTAAACCCGTGAGCTCCTTCAGCCTTGCCCTCCAAAGGGGCTGTGTCACCGGTGCCTGGACTACGACCGCGGGCGCACTCTCCTGAACGGAATCATGCAAACCCTCACCGTTTCAGCAGGCCAGCTCCGGGAAGCAGGAGGTCGGCGTTCCCAAAGCAGCGAGGTGTGAGAGCCCCGCGGTGCCGAGACCCGGCGGCGGAGCCGGGCCCTGCGGCCGCACTGACACGGCCCGCGGCGCCGCCGAGCGCCGCCGCCAGGGGGCGCCCGAGCGCGACTGCCCGTGCGCCTCGCGGGGATCCCGGAGCGGGGAAAACACGGGGAGCGCTTGGAAACCTCCATGTGCGGGGCAGATTGGCGGACACTGACATCGAAGCGATCGCAGGGAAAAGTCGAGCGCTTGGCCGGCTCGTTTCGGGGGAGGCAGAAACGCAGGGAAAACCGCGGCGGAGGATGTCCGTTTAAACGCTGGTTAAAACAGCTCCTGCCGTGCAAAGCCCTCGGGTCGCAAATGGAGCAGATGCCGGGAATGATTGCTAATAATTCTGCAAAGATCTGGAAGGAAAATGTCTTTTTAATTCATAAGTAGAGGAAAAATAGCCCAGGAAGGCTTTCCCTTTTCTTGCTGACACTCTAAACCCATGTTTCCTTCAGAAACGTTATCTACACTTTTCTTATTCAGTGTGTTTAGATTATTTTTTCTCCTTCAAATGATTGATACATAACGGATGCATGAAAACAGATTGATGTAATCTTTGAGATTAGGAGTATAAAGCAGGAAAATCCAAATTAATTCTTTAGTTAAAAAAAAAAAAAAGTAAACAAAAAGACCCCCACAAAAAAATCAAACAAAAGAACTACCACCATAACTCAGAAAGATATTCATTATTAGGAGGAAAAGTAACTCATGCTTTCCTGTTAAGTTATAATATGAATGGTAGCATTTTGAACTCGGCCTAAAATAGTTATATTGAGCTTTGATCCATAGGACGTTAACAGACGGGAAGCAGAGGAGTGAATTGGGGTGAATTTAATAGTATCCAGAGATAGAATAATTAACTCTTATGGTGCCTATTAGCAGCTAGGGTCTGAAGGAAAACACTTTATAAAAATAAAACCAGAAAGGAAAAAAGGCCATTTCTAATATTGTTAGGTAAATAAATTATTTGAGAGAAGATTATGACATCCTTCCTTAATATGAGTCATAAATTGAAAGCCAAGTTTGTCTTCTTTATTATCCACTGAAGAGAATCACTGTTTGCAAACAGGCTGTAGACCAGCAGTTAACTGTCCCTGCTCACTCCTTGAGGTTTTATTCTCTTCCTATATTAGCAAGCTTTTCAGTAAATTTACTCTTTTCACAATACATGTGTGAGTACATGGATTAATGAGCCTTCTTATGAGTCATAAGAGCTTCAGATGCTCTTCTTTCTTTTCAGCCTTGTTTCTTTGCTACATATCAAATTCTGTGTGGTTAACACAGAGACTAGGTCTGTGTAGGCTGGCTCAGCAGAGGATGTAGCATTATTATACTCCCTGATTTACTTCTGAGTGTCCATATCAGTTCATTCTGCCCAATGTACTGTGTCTTCCTTGGCGTAACAACCATCTAAACTCAGGCTGTCTATAAATGCAGTACCATTGTGGTTGTCCAGTGGTATTAATACTCTTCTAGGAAGGAGTCTGAAAGTAGCTTTTTTTGCCCAACAGAACTTAAGATGAGGCTTAGAAAGGGTGTACTGCCCACAGCACAGATAGGTTCAAGTGCTCAAACACACGGTGGCTGTATTTATGTGTACCTTCCCGTTTAATTGCCATGTGAATCACTGATCTGTTCACACAAAAGCCGTTGAAATGCCTGAAAACAACATGCAGGACGTATTCTCTAGCTAACAGCCTGTAGACTGAGAGGTAAAATAAAATGATTCCATAAATACTGGAGAGATGCTCATTACATCAAAAGAAACAGCACTTCATTTTCAGAGGCTAAAACATTGGCAGAGCTGACAATGTCTTTCAAAGTGTAGAGTAGATATTAACCCACTTCACCAGAGCTATGCAAAACCTCAGAAAGATGTACTTCACGTGATTATGCATTATATACCAAAGGGAAAGGAAGGAAGGAAGAAATCTCCCCAGCCTTTCTGCAAATGCATACAATAGAACTCATTGAAAAGCCTCTCAGTATATTGCAGTACTGAACAGTAAATCAATGTAATCTGAATTTCTGCAGTAGCAGGAAACTTTCCAAATGATCGCTATAAATGGAGCACATGTTTTACGTATAGGTTACTATTTTTGGCAGTCCATCAAACTCCTTTGATCTGTAGACAGTGGGGTTTCATCCAGCCAGCAGGACAAGAATAAAAGGTCCATATTCTGTCTTGTGCCAAGATCCACTCAGAGCAGGAGATGAGGAGCTGGTTATGGTCACACAGCTCTACGTCTGCTCCTGTGTCAGCCTGAGCCCCAGCAGAACTTAGATAAGCTCGTGTCGTTCAAAACACCCTAACTAAACCCAGTTTGTTTTAGTCCCTGAGATGTACTCATTAAGAACCCAGAGCACTCTGTTTGGTTTCTGTGGGTCTCTCAGTCTTTCCCTGTGCCAGCATGGGGAGAAGAATTGGCACAAGAGCTGTTTATACCACCTTGCACCGGCTGCATGGCTCCCTACACAGGGAACATCCCCCGGGGCCAGTTAAGACAGCGCCCTGCAACACCTGCACAATACAAAGTGATGGAAACCAGCACAGAGGGTCTGGCCTGTGAGTCCTCAAAATGGAAAAAGGCAGATGAAAAAAAAACACTCACCGAGACAAGGGAAACCAGGCATCACATGAGGATTAGAAAGAAAAGACCAGAAAGAAAATTTATAAAATGGGGCAAATCACTTCCTGATTGCAACAGAACTGAACTTCAAAACAGATTCACTAAGCCCACAGCACTGCTGCCCAGAATGGACAGTGTCTCAGTGTCCTGCCTCTCCTCAGGTTCCTCATCAAAGATGATGTCAAGATCTGTGTGTCCCTTTCTGAAACTGTGAGTTTAAACTAGACCTCAGTCCGTTACAGCCTCCATATAAAGGAGTGAGCAGTGAAGTGTTTTGCCACACATGGATAATGCACTATGGGACACAAGTGTGTGACAGCCATGATTTTGTGGATCTCCAAGTTGATTCCAACTATAGGGAGAAGCCAGTGTTGACAAAGAGAATTACGAATATCTAATTTGCCCACTACATTCTTTTTTTTTTTTTTTTAATCCTGAAATTCATTACACTTGTGGTATATATATAAAATACATTTTCATTAGCCCATCATCAAAGTGCACAAATCCTAAATCTCCTCTGCCATTCTGAGTGACATATTTCAGGAATAACTACACAGAAATAACTGCTGTAGATGTGTCTGGCTGCTGAACATGAAAGTATGGGTGCTGCTGACTGCCTGGCAGCTGGCCCAGCATTTAACCCTGCTGTTTTAAAATGTCGTAAAATAAGCACAATTTAATCTTTTGAAACCTTTTGGTCAGTGACTGTGATTTCCGCAAAAAATGACTTCAAAGGAAAGACAGGCACCTTTGTTGATGCCTTTTTAAGCAGTCATGAGTTCCAAATTATTTCAAAAAAAGGGAAGCAGAAACCTCAAAGTGTGTAACACCTCCTCAGAATTAGATGCTGAAGCGATATGTAAAGTGGGCTGTAAAAATCGATCCTCCACTAGTGATGTGGCTCAGAATGATATAATTAAAAGATAATGTCAATGGAAAAAGAATATCATCATAGACTAATGGGCTCCTCCTGACACATAAATACCACAGCAAAACCTCTATTTTAATGAAAAAATACCACTTAGAAGCCAAGTAATTTTATTTTCAAAGCAGGATGTGTTGAAAATGTTCTATTTCTGTGGCTATATTTCTGTTTTGCCAAATGTCTGACACAGAATTAACACTTCCACCTTGCAGTCTTCATGTAATACACAACATTCCTCTGTGCCTCTAAAGCACCATGTTTTACCTGTGCAAAAAGCAGCTGACTTCTACAAATAGTATTCCTTTTTGTTAGTAAGTTGCAATCTTAATATAGATTGAAAGTTTTGTTTCCAAACTTAGATGTAGAAAAAATTATCCATACTTAATTGTTTGACATTCAACTTGATTTAGGGAATGTGAACATTCCTAGGCATGAGGCTGTTCAGGGATGAGGTGACTGGTTTTTACCCCTGTCAAAGTTGAGTTAAAAATACTCTCTAAACGCATCACAGAGGAAAAAAAAAAAAGTAATGTGAAGATACCTTGAATAGTTAAACATATTTCCAATCTACATCATAATACTCTTTTTAGCTTCACAAAAAAACAACAAAAACAAACAAACAAACAAACAAACAAAAAAACAAAACCAAAACCAAAAACGAACAAACAAACAAAAAGTAGTTTTCTTCTGTTCTTCTCAAACTTGGTTTGGAAGAAGTGCCTTTGGACATTTCAGTATTAAAACAGAATGATATGAAGAGCATTTTATCCATCACTGTATGCTGGGATGCTTTGAAAATGGCTACCAGATGTGGCCCTCAAAACTCCTAGGCATCTTCTGCTTAGTTCCTGGCTTTAGACCAGTCTGAGGAAAGAACTGGCTGATGAGCTGCTCAGACCAGGCTGATCTGGATATGATCTGGATGACTCTTGTCACCTACAGAACTTGAAAATCAAAAAGGGAAGTGCCTTGCAAGACTAGGCGCCTCCAGGATTAGGCAGCAGCCAAGCACAGGTTTCTGGAGAGCGCTTTTGGATGCTGTTCGACCTACATCCTGCCTTAGGTGCCTAAGTCCTTTACTAGAGCAAGCCAGAAAGGCTAGATTCCCATTGAAGTCTGGAGAAGGATTTACATTAACTTAAGTGGATTGGTTCAGGCCTTAAAATGAGAACCATGTGTACATCCTTATGAAGAATCTGGTCCCTTCTGTTTATTCGTTGTGACTTCTTGCTGCATTGAACCATTCATACACACTAATCCACAAATAATATGTCAAAAGATGTTTTGGAGGATAAGAGAGTTGTGGACCTTCATGCCTGTAGTCTGTGCTATTCTGTGCTGTTCTGGCCGTACAGCAGCCACCCTGGCTAACAGGCCAGTCAAGCCACATACACCATTCAGGTCATACATAAGCTCTAATTGTATTACTCATCTGGCTCGTCAATACTTTTCCATGGAGCCGAAGGAAAGGAGAGCATATGGAATAGAGAAGCAGGAAAACTAATGAATGAAAGAATATAACTTTCAGGGTTCTGGCAATGTTTTCACATCCATATTTTGCTCCACTCCCCTGAGGTCACAAAAAGCAAATGGCATATTCATTTCCTTCCATCTGTGCTATTCTGAACAGCAAATGGGAACTAATATCTAAACTTTCCTAATAAGCAGGGATGGGAGGAGAGCTGGGTAATAATTAGCTACTGGCTAGAAATGCCTTGTAGATTATGTGACTTTCAGAGTGATGCTCGTTGTAGACACATTTTTCTTCTTCCTTTTCCTATTTTGCAATGACATGACACTTTTAAATTAAAAGTTTAAAAGAAAAGCCCAAATTCTTCCCAAATCCTACCCATCACGCATGAAGCAGCAGGAGCAGATCTGTGCAGAGCCAGGCTGGTGCTATCCCATTTTTTACATGCAATTCCATGTAAACACTGGGACGAGGTGGCTGGCCAGGAAGCCCTGGTGGTGTTGGATGTGTGGCGATGGCCCCCCCTTCCCTGGGGAGAGGCTCAGCTCCAGCTGCAGCTGCCTCCCCCCTGCCGCTGCTGGCAGGGCCTCCGCTCCGCCCCGGCAGCTCACTCCCCCCGCCCTGGGCCGCAGAAACCAGAATTTAGTGACCTGGCGATGCAGCAAATAAATAAATGAATGGAGCTGGAGAGCTTTCTGGAGAGGCCTGCGGGCCGTGCTTCCCAGAGCGAAGGAGAGGAAAAGCGCTTCTGTAGGCGTCTGGCTGGCTGGGTTCCTGTCAGAATAATGATTTCAATGTTACCGTGATTTCACCAAGCGGCACGCTGGGCCTTCGTAGGCAATTTTTTACAGTTGTGAATGTAAATAAGGCATTTATTTAAATTGAACCTCTATTGTACAGAGAAAATACAAACTGGGAGGAAGCACTGCAGCTTGAGCTCTACTGGACTGCAATGCATTTATACAGCAGGGAGCAGGACAGGTCTTGAGCATCACCCAGGCAGCACTGGCCAATATTTCATTTAGAAATTTAATTTGAGGACAATTGTTCTTCCACCAACCTAGTTAGCAAGGCAGCTCCACACCTTGGCTTCCAGTCATATAGTAGGAAGGAAACAGATTTCTGCTCCATAGCAAGATCCACATTTCTGAAGAAAAAAAAAACATGCAAAAATCCAACTTGAAATCCTGAGATATTTCTTTAACTAAAAGTCTTCTCCTAAGCAGCGCTATACTTATCTCATCCTAAAATATTTCATTTGTGAGAGTATTTATAAGTTTTATGTTTCAGTTGGTTTCTCTTCCACAAATACAAAATAATTTCAAGCCAGAGAAGTAGGACAAAGAGAATAAAAATAAACAGTTTTGATCAGTGAAAAATTCGTCTAGATTTTTAATATCAAAAAATCAAAAACTGCATCCAAACCATTTTCTGTGGGGAAGTTTCATTTTCAACCAACTTGCACTTATTTTCCACCCAACCCAGTCCAGAAGTATCTTGTACCCAGGTGCTGGAAAACCTCTGCTGGGTTTTTTTTGAGTTTGATGAGTTTCTGCCAGTTCCTTGATGCCTAGGAAACACCACTTTACTGCTATGGCAAAGCCTGCCTGAGTTTAAAATAAGGGTGGTTCCTGTCTTTGGTTAGGCCACTTTTTTTTTTTTTTTTTAATTTTAAAAACATTTCCCCTTTATTTTCATGGTAAAAGGTATTTTCAATATTTTACAAGAAAAATACTGAATGTCCTTATTAGCTTTAGGTCATAAATGCCACAAAACAGATTTAAAAACTGGAATAAACCCAACATAAATGCTTACTATTGGTGAATATAAGGGCATACAAAACAGGGCAGTAAAGTCACTATACAATATCAGTAAAACCATTAAAAAAATCTGGAAAAACATCAAGATGGCTGGCCTCTTTGTAGTTTCAGCTCAGAAAAAAAAATTGAGCCTTATTTCTAAATATTTTCCCTAGTGGGAAATAACAGCTTAAAAATAATCCCAGATGTATTCATTTGTGTAACATTTTTCTGCTTGCAACATATAGGCATGGAAAAATTATTGAAGGTTTCAATTCTGGACTTGTATTTTAAAAATGTCAAGCTTTTGAAAAACAGCATAATTTTTCCTTAAAAGCTATTCATTTACCTGGAATGTTGGCCAGCAGGCGTACATTATGGACTTGGTTTAGCTAAGATTGAAAAATTGCCCAAAGGCAAAAGAGAAGTAGGCAATTTTTGTGGCTCAGATTATATCCCCCCACAAAATACAGTTGAGTTGATTTTTGAACAGGCACATAAAAGAATTTTGCAAGTATGTGATCTTGAAAGTGATCAAAAGCTATCAGTTTTTTAAGAAGCTCAACGATTGTTATTTTCATGTTGTCTTCTTTACAATCAAAATCCGTATCCTGAGGTACAAGCAATTAGAAAGCTCTTATTAAATGGCTACTGGAAACAATAAAAAGAATACCCATAAGTAATATTTTCCAAAGATGAGCAGATGAAGGAATGTTTCTGTTTGCTCTACAAAAGAAGTCGTTTGCTAAAATGTAGATATTTTTATTGAGTAGATATTATTATTGGGTATATATTAAAAAAACTACACATCCACTCAAAACTCCAGGAAGTTGTCTTGCTAAAGGAGTCACGGTTTTCTTTTGTACAATCTAGACTATCATCTTGAAAAGTTTTTTGTCTGGATAACATTTACAGCCCATTTTCTGTGACTAATTTCTGTGATATACAGTAAGTAATGTTACCATGTATAGGTGGCTACAAATAATTTTAACAGATTGGACTTACAGGAAGGTCTGTGGGGGTATTCCCTTCTATGTATATGAAATCTCTTTTTTATGCGAGATTCTTTAATAAAAATAAAGTCAGTGAAAATTCAGGGAAATAAATTATTCATCAAGAGCCAAAGGTACAGATATGGGAACAGGGAGAGTGGTCAATCCAGTGCACATCAGTCCTTTAGGGCTGAGGACAATGCCTGTGCTCTGACAGAAAGAGCCAAGCTCATGTTGAACCAGCCAGTTCCAAGAGCAGTCTGTTGCTGTAGCGGTGCAATGCTCTGTGAGAGCTGAGTAACTGAGCAAGGCTGAGTAGTGTGCACACAATGCCCTGTGACCAGAGCATGATTATCTGTGCTCAGTGTCCATGTCCTGTAGAGTGGGAGCAGTCCACCTGGAGCCTGCCTGAGGAAATCCGATACAACGCATGTACAACCATAAGGAGCACGGTGATCCAAGGGCCATGCAGTCTGTTCTGGTCCCACTGAACTTCTCTGGTTTTCTATTTGAGAAGAGTGGAGTTTTTTTAGAGAGTCCCATATAGGTCACACTTCAGGAAATTTAGGGCCACCAAGATGATTCGAGGGATGGAGCACCTCTTCTGTGAAGAAAGGCTGAGAGATCTGGATTTGTTCAGCCTGGAAGAGAGAAGGATTCGGGGCAACCTAATTGTGGCCTTCCTACAAAAAAGATGGAGACTAATTGCAAGAGCATGTCATGACAGGACAAGTGGGAATGGTTTCAAACTGGAAGAGAGTAGGGTTAGATTAGATATTAGAAAAAAATTCTTTCCTGTGAGGGTGGTGAGACACTCTAACAGGTTTCCCAGAGAAACTGTAGATGCCCCATCCCTGAAATGTTCCAGGCCAGGTTGGACTGGGCTCTGAGCGACCTGGTCCAGTGAAATGTGTCCCTGCCAACAGCAGGTGGCTTGGAACTAGATGATTTTTAAGTCCCCTTCCAACTCAAACCATGCTATAATTCCATGATTCTATTTTTCTACTATACTATGATTCTATGAAATGGGGTTGCTACATGGCTAGCAATATCCAGCTGGCTGGTTATTTCATGAAAGGTGGCCTTTTTCCTTTTGGTGTGCAGACTGCTTCTACCCGTGCAGTCTTGCTCAGATGCAGAGCATTAGGAGTAGCTTCAGACAAAAGGTAGAATGACTCAGAGCGCTCCTGGGCTTTTGATACAATATGACGGCTTTGCCCTGGTGAAGTGAATGTCCACACTTGGGTCACATGTGATGCTGCAACATCGTCCATGTGCTTGGGGAATGGTGGTTGGTAGTGTCCTAAGTGGTGTATTCCCTCTTCTTCACTAGATGTAACACCTCTTCAATGACAACAAAATTCTTGGTAACTTCACATTGCTCTGTATCCTACTGGCAACAAACAGTGGCTCAGCTGCACCTCTCCTTGCACAAGTGCTTCGGGAAGTTTTTGAAATAACCAGTCAGACAAAGTGGGACGAGTAAGTTCAGGATCAGAGCTTCTATACCTGTAACACAGTCTCAAGAAGAAAATGTGAAGACGAGGGGCTGATGTTTCTGTGCTACTGAGCTCTCCACCTTAATACAGTCAGAAAAGAAAAAAACACTGAAAAAGAACAGTCAACAAGGTCTTAATGTACAGCTGGTAAAGCTGGCAGAGAGGTTCTACTTAATGCCCAGGAGAGCAGTCAGGCCAAAAATCTGAGACACATAAAAATGATGGGTGTCCCCAGCTCCCAGCTGCAGGTAATTAGCATATCTTAAAAGTCAGATCAATAAATATCTCATTGCAAATTAAAGAAGGAGAATTTGTGCAGACATCTTTGTTGTCCCCCTGCAGAGCAGTTGCAGGTGTCTTGACAGATGAGGGAAATCAGATATGTGGCCTCTGGTTATATTCTAAGTATAACTTGGTTTACTTACACATATAAGTAAGTACTAGAATAGAGAAAATCAAACAGCATGCAAGTAATTCCCTTGTTCAAGAGTCTCAGCTCATCACTAAAATTGGGATTACAAGCAACAATTCCACCTGAAGAACAGATTTTAATATGAGATCAAAGCAAATAGCAATCTCACCTTCTGATAATGCAGCTCCCTTCACACACAACTGTATATACAGACACACACATTAAAAAAGTTGAGTATATTATCCCAGGAATTAGTATCTACTTGCATGCTTAAATAAAAGAAAAAAGGAAAAAATAGTCTGGAAGATTAAAATGGCACCATCTGGTGACACCTGCCACATGGCATGAATGGCTCGTGAAGCTACTTTTGTTGTTCGAAGCTTTGTGAAACAGCCTGGTGTACGAGCATAAAAGCCTTTAACAGAAAACTCTTGATTAGCCACTGCTTTTTATATTGTTCCTATAGCTTGCTGTAAAGACAACTGTAGATGGGCATGTGGATTCAAATACTTCATTCAGAAATTACCAGAGTAAATCAAGTTATATATAAGACTCACCTCACTCAAATTTATAGTTCAGCTCAGACCATTGAACTTGCAAGTAAAATTTATGGGGGAAGAGCAATAAATTAAATTGCATAGAAACATAATTTTTGTCGTCCAGTTACATGTACATTTCGATTTAACACATAAAAAATGGAGTATAATACTAACTTGTTAATAAAATGTGCACAGCGCTGACATGTAAAAACAGTTTTATAATTGGTTGGTCCACTCTGTTAGCCTTGTTGACAACACTAAATTTTCAAAACCCTACATTAGTAACGTTGAGCTAACATTATAAATGCAGAAAGCTCATAAATGCATACAACAGAAATTCATTTGGCCTTTGATTTTTCTCTTTTTGGGTGTCTTTAAAGTGAAAACTGTAAAATTACCACGTAATAAAACCCAGTACACTGAACACTAATTGCCCATTTATAAAAAGCTCTTTTCCTCCAATCATGTAGGTGTGAAGCATAAACTTCTTGGTTTTTACGGAGCTGCGATTTATACTTTCAGTTCTGTTTCTCTCTGTTGCATTTCATCTTAAGCTTATAAAAGACGAGCTGGATTTTATTAATCTGCATCAGCATTCATTGGACATTAAATCTACGAAGATCCCTACAGGGTTTTAATTGTGGCTGAATTGCCAACAATAATTGGGCCTCTGACTAACCACGGAGAGCAGGCCACCCTCGCTGCCGGGCACAACTGCAAGCTCCAACACCAGCCACGATAGCCCACTTTGTCAGCCGCCCGAAGGGAAGTTGTCAAGTCTGGGACCCTGCTGCTTTATTCCTATAACTATGTTTTAGAAACACCTCACAAGTGGAATTGTGGTTGCCTCATCCAGAAAATGTGGAAAGGATTAATGTGGCATGTAAAACAAATCACTCCTGAGCTCAGCTGAGAAAGTGGGTATTAAAAGCACTCCAGTCAAAAGAGCTTTAGTGAAAGGGTCATGGTGATATACAGTCAGCACATGTTGGGCTGGTAAAGCTGCAGGGTGTTTGGAAATGGTAATGGTCCATGGGTGTAAATTCTTTCAAGACCTCTTAAAGGCACATGTGTTTCTTGAGCATGTTCTCCAAACAAGGACCTGTTATAGGTTAGATTCACTGGAGCTTTTAAACTTTATTGATTGGTCTGTGATATTCCAGGTTTGCTTACTGGTTTGTTGGGGTGTTTTTTTAATGCTGTTGATAAACAGAGAAAACTATCATGACTTAATCTAAAACTTATAAATCTATAAACTATGTTGTATGTAGCTTTATTGGAATGTATTTCAGAATGTGCTCTTTCTTTTCTTTATGACAGCAATCACTGGATTCACAAGAGTTAAGGGTCTATCAACATTTCTTTTATGAATGCAGGTTGGTTAAAACATCTGTAGTTTTAAGAATAAAAAAGTAAGACCCTTAACTTTGACATAACATTTAGTGTGCCTTTTAATATGTTTGTAACATTTGTAACATAATATTTCCTGAAGTTATTAAAAAGATGTTTCAAGGCAGCTTTTCTTGTAAAGCTGGGAAGACTTACAGTGCTTAGCAAAAGCTTTATTTTACAAGTTATTTTTTTCATTAGGAGTTTCACTGTGATTTAGCATTAAGAATAAAAATGTGATAACACGTATGTACCACATAGCCCTTTTTTTCCCCCCAAAAATGCCACTGTAAGACAGAAATATCCAGAAAGGGGTTTTAAGCAACAACTCACCTTGAATTCTGTCAAAAACATGAGGGTTCAGTAATTTTGTACATTGGGCTCTCTGTGCAAGGATCACTTCACTTACATTTGAAATGGAGCCATTTCTGAGAAGCATGTGTCAGGTGTTGAGCAGAACACAACCACATCTTTATACAGACTGAGTGGCTGAGAAGTGGAACTGAAAAAGAAAAATGTATCTACTTGCTACAGTTCTTACCATGATATAATTAAAAACACTAATAATCACTTCCAACATGCACCATGCAGTTGAGAAGGCATCCCTGCAGCAAGTGGCCTGCATTCAATTCTGAGGAAGCTTGTTACAGTCATGTTCCAAAAACCAGTATTTTAGGATTTGGCCAACAGAATGCTGTTTTGGTTAAGTACACTAGAGATTAGTTTTTTTCAGTCTTATTTCTGAATGTATTTGTTTTTTACACAAGGCCACTGTTAATTATTTTATGTGGTCATTTAACCTGTATTCACTGTAACAGACTTGAAAGCAAAAGCACAGATTGCAGTTACATGATGTGGTAGGTGAAAACATTTGTTCTGAATAATAATATTTAATCGAAATCGTATTTAAAAACACTGAAGAGTTGTTTTCATGCAAACCCACAGGACTGTTATGAACAGGGGTCATGGTTAAATGATCAAAAACCTACTTAGTCAAGTTAAAACAAATAAATAAAATAACATGTGACCGTGGCAAGATTTGGGTTCTGTGTAGGTTCTGGTTCAGTGCCTCTGTCTTTGGCTCCAGCTACAACCATGACTACAAATATTGTTTCACAGGCTTCAGCAATGACACCATTTGTTACTTTTGCTTAGTACAGCACTGGTGAAAGTCAATATCAATCATTCTCCTGCAACTTTTGCACCATGCAATGAAGTTCTGGCCATAAAGCAAAGGGACACACAGTAGATATGATGTCACTGTCTGGCATCTTTATGGAAATCAGAAAGCTTTGGCAATGCTGAACTTCAAAATTAGGTTTCCTGTCCTTTTCCCCATCAAGAAGGTGATATGCGATGTGCCTGTAACCAATCCTGAAACAGATGTCCTGTAGCTACTTAGGTAAACAGCTAAGGTAACTGGCCAAGGCACACTTAAATGTTTTCTGAAGAGACATACAGTCTAAAAGGACCCCCCCCAAAAAAAAAAATGTTCATAGCAGACATGGGTTGTTATGTCATTGTTCCACGTTGCAATAATGTGCAGGAAACTGGACAACACTGTAATCTGTAAACCAAATTATTGGTGTTCTGTCCAATCATTTTAAAACCCAAACACCTGCAAGGAACAGCCAAATATTTGGAACAGAAGACTAGTCCTTCTGTGTTTCTTTACCCTTAAAAAACAAAAGAATAAATGAAATAAGTGAACTTCATGAAATGTTGTTCTTTAAAATTCCTAAACTACAGGGCATTTTTTCCAAGAATTTACAGTTGCTTTGTAAATGTAAAAGTTTCCCATACCGAGGAAAAAAGACACTGCTTACCTTTTGTTTCTATCCTCATTTTATAACAGGCAGTCTTGCTAACCTTCATACTAAAAGCTCAAATCAACTGTTCTGCTGAAACATTGTGGGTTTTTTAAGTTGAAATCTTAAAAACAAAAGCTTTATAACTTAAATTCCTAATAGCATCAGCTATCAAATTTTATTTCATTTTGAGAAGAGTCTGCTCTGTCTCACATCTAAAATGGTAGATTCAGATTCAAAGACTTTTTTCAGTATGTTTATTGTCAAATCTGCAAGACCATTCAAAGCTGAAGAATAAGCTAAAAGGAAGAAGAAAAACATAGAAGTTCTTATTTTCTTATTTGCTTCTTTTCCTGTCAGTGAGTGTATAAAAAATTGATTTTTATTTACTATAATTCATTGAAAACTCCATCTTTCCTTTCTGTCTTGGAAGACAATCCAGAAAATATCCAAGAAAATAATGTAAACAGTAAGTAGATTAAATACAATGTCACTCATTTATGTCCTGAAGATGATTTCTTTCTTACCCAAAGACAAATTTTAACTATGCTGTGTCAGTAACCTCTGGCCCTTTAGATAGCTGGAATTTATCAGACATTTCACTGCCTAAAAGAGTTAATTTGGACAGAAAAGTAGCCCAAAGTAGAGGGCTAATGAGCTCTTTGTGCAGCTCGTTACTCAGATGTTCTGGTTCTGACCCACCACCCTCAGCCCCCCACAACTGGTTTAATGTAGAGTGAGGCCCAAAGCACCAAGATGTCCCTAAAATTATTCATCCTCTGACTCTTCTGCAGAATTGCCTCAAACATTAGTAAGGGCTAGGGCCTTGTTATGCTAGGAAATGTATAACCAATGTATAACAAAACAAATCTTATTTGCTTTGAAGAGGAGATAAATTGAAGGTCTTCTAGCAATAACAGTCACTGTGGTTATGCCCTCTTAAACAGGAAATCAGGTAAGAAGATGAAAAAAAAGAATACAACAAATGTGGGGTTTATTTTCCTCTCAAGTTAGAAAAAATCTGGGGCTTGTTTTGTTCCATACCGAGTGAGCTACATCCAGCTTGTTCAACAAGGCTTTGACATGGGGGGACCAAGAGTCAAGGTTGAATTTTTTGTAGGCCTGTGGGCAAAAATGAGTGGTACTTAGAGAAAAAGGAAAGAACAAAATGCAGAAGGGAGTATAACAACGGGGGGGGGGGGGGGAATAGCTGAATAGGGAAGGAGAAAATTCTTTAGGATAAATTATTCTTATTAAATCATTTACATTTCAAAAAAAAGGTGTATTAGGGAAAAAATTACTCCGTGTATAATTTATCAAAAAAACTGTCTAACTGCCCTGTTTAAGAAAGGTCTCATGATTCTTTTTAAACTGATTCTAGAAAAATATATAAATACTTTATGGATTCAATTTCTTTGAATTTTAAATTCAATATATTTGGTTGTATATTTTTTTCCTTCTTGTTAATTTTTTTGTATTAATAGAGGAAGAAAACTGTAAACCCAAGGGAGTCTTCACCTGGACCTAAAAAATATTCTGTGATCCAAAAACAACACATCTTTTTTCCCCAAAAAATTTGAACAAAACTTTTGTCAGCTTTTCCAAGAAACAAAAAGGGCAAAACTAAATTCATATCATCACAGAAGCAGCAAAATATTTAAGTTATCTCATATTTCCAGTTACTTATTTGAGATTGTCCTTGTGTCACCCATTTCATGAAGAGCATGGACACCACCTAGCACCCCTGTCCAAAGCAAAAGAGAAGGTGGCAAGTAGGCAAATGTCCACTTTCTTCTTACTGTTATTGCTCACAAGCTGCTGCCAGTGCTCACTTTCAAGACAATTTTTTCTGTGTGGTCTTTTCCACACTTTCCATGCACTTGCCACATTTTGCCCTCAAAATCTCTTCATCTCCACAGAAAATGCTGCACAAAGGGCATGAGCACACACCGCTTTAGAAGCAGTCTGATAATATACGTACACATGTGTTTGCACATGTGTTGAAAACATTTATCAGAGCCTTACTACATTACTCCTGCTTTCTTATTCACAAATGTCATACCAAGCCCAGGCATAATATCAAAATTAAGTATTTACAATTGAATTACCCGTATATTCTGCTATTCATACATTAAATCCAGCAGTACTGAAACAATCTCGAAACGTCGTTCTCTACCTCTTACTGCCTATGGATTTTGCCATCAAAAGAAACAAAATCCTGAGTAAGACCATGAACAGACTAACCAGCTCTGTCTTCTAAACAAAAGTGAGCAGATAGAGTAGGAAAGCGCCCCCACTAACAACTTTGAGCAGCAATTTTCAGGAAAACAAAAGGAAGCATATTTCATTACAATGTACAATTAAATCATGGAACTCGTTACCACAGGATGCTGCAGAAGCCAAAAGTATACCAGGGTTCAAAAGGAGATTAGACTAATTCGTGAAGGATATGTCTATCAATGGCTATTAAGCATGGTGATCCGGATGCCCTCTGGCGAAAAGGAAGTCCCTAACCCACTACCTACTGGAAGCTGGGAGGGATATCATGGGAGGACTTTGTGCCTAGTTTTTTTGCTTATATATAGAAAAATATTATTTTAATTGCACACCTCACAGAACTGTTTAGTTCCCATATTCACAGTTCTTATTCCTACTTGACCACTCAAATGTTTGCAATGTTCTTTTTAGGGGCCCTTTTTCAGCAACTTCAACATTATATTAGTCCTTTAGAAACAAAACAGTAATTTATTTTAACACATTTACCTGATGTTATTCATCCAACTTGCAGAAATCTCCCTACCTTTGTAAAGCCGCAACATCAGTTCCCAGAAACCTGGTAAGTATAACTGAAATAAAATGTGATATGTGCACACCTGTACAGCAGATGACTATGTTAGAAGTGATTATACAGCATTTTTTGTGTTTCTTTTAATTTGTACCTTACTCCCTTAGAAGAGTAGCAAGAAACTGTTAGAGCCAGGACCTCTCTGAGTCAACCAGTTTTCTGAAGCTGAGGATGCAGCACTTGATTTTACAAACTGAGGACAGATAATTGTTAAGCCTCAGAGAAGACATATCATTCTAAAGCTCCTTCAGTAAAACTTCTCTTCCCATGATCTTCCATTTGAAATGTGTTTGTGTCCATTTATATTGCAATTATGTTCTAATGCAAGATACATTTGGAGTGTAAATATCAAGATTAAATCTACCTTGAAAACACAGGCTGAATCAGGTTTATAGCCTGGAGGCAAGTTGTGAATCCCATAAAGCATTGTTTGAGGGACCTGGTTAGTGTTCTATACACCTGCTTAATGTTTTTTTTTTCATAGTCACAAATGTCAAACTGCTCACTAACGCATTGAGGTTTGAATGACAGCCATGCACTTGAGCACCAGTTATGTTTTTTCACTACCAAATTGGACTATAAATGATGAAAAAGAGGTCAGAAAGGAAGTATGGAAGCATACAAATTTGAAAGGGGAAACTGCTAATAGTCATAAACTGTGTGCAATCAAAGGACTGGCAAGTCATTGTGAATTACCTGCTCCATGAATTACTGATCTAACTGCATTATGATATGGAATTTTCTAACTCCTTTCATCTGGGGTGCAATGGCTCCTAACAGTTCCCAGATCAAAAGCACGACTGCCAGTGAAACCAAGGAGAAAAAGCCCACAACGCTGACTTTCATTATGAGCACTTATTTGTTAAACTTTTTTTAATATGTAGGCTTCACTATTTATTGATTCACTGATTGGATGTACTGTAAGTGTGCCACCTACCAAATTTGAGGAAATAGGACAGAAATGATCAGCAGTGTCACACCTCAGTGCAAGTCAAAACTTGTAAGCATGTGCACATAAACACTCATAGCTGGTATATTCTTCCACAGGTGGTAAAATGCAGAACAAACATTAGGACATTTTTGTTTGTTTAAGTCAAATCACCCAAAATACTTTAGAAATTATTAGTTACATGTTAGTAGTTTTACCGACTGTATAAAGTTAATGAGACAGTTAGCTTACACATGCCAATAGAACCCACATGAAGACACAGTCTAAGATATCCATGAAAAGTGATGAGACAATTGATTTGTACAGGTGTCTGTCATATCATACATGCCCCAAAACAGAATTCTAAGCTCAAGTTATGACTATAATAACTAAGCTCAAGTCAGCAGACATATTAACCGAAACATATAAATAGTTTCTTCAGCTGGGCTTAGAAATGGTGTGTGTTAAAATGTTTAAAAGACATTTCTAATTAACTTTTTTTTTCCTTTTTCCCTAAATATGTTTTCCTAGACTGGATGAGAAAAAATAAGGTTAGTTAGCCACATCCAAGCAAATTTGAAAATAAATAGATAATAAATAAATAAATGAAGTGTATATATAGAGAGAGACAGACAGATATCCCTTTTGTTTGGTGTATTTCTTGTGGGACAACCCTTAATATATATTCCAGAGACAAAAATGTGAACTGATTTCATCATGATGACAGCCTGCACAGGGAACATGTCCTTTTTTTGGTGCTTATCATAGGGAATAAATGCTTCAGGCACTGACAACTGCATCATTATTTCAGTGTGAATATAATGAATATTTTCCACCTAGGATTATATATTTATAACATCTGAAGTGCAAGCAAATGCTTTCAGTATCACCTTGCTGGTAGATCAGCCTAGAAAATAGATTTTCTCTTCTGTGGAAAGAATTGATTTTGAATTTTCCTGAAGATCCGTAGTTTAGTACAGGAAATAAAACTTCCAAAGCTGTGCTATGGCAAGGGACCCTCCCCCCGCCCACCTCCCCTTCTGTTTCCCTCCCCCATGAGCCACCCCACTCCCAAGGTAGAGGCCTGGTCAGGGTGTCAGGAAGCTGGAGGAGCAGCTGTCTGGGGAGCGGGGAGCTGGGGGAGCCCAGGCTGGCACAGGACCAGGAGCACAGGCTTCCTGGACAGCCTACCTGCTTTCCACTGAAACTTTCAATGGAATCAACATGTTCCTGTGAAATGTTACAATTCTGTAAAATCAGCATTTTCCAACAGAGAAGTGTTCCACTGGAAAATTTTCAACCAGCTCTAATAATCAGGGCATCTTTAACACCTCACAGAGGGGTGGTGCTGAAGGACGTTAAATTTCCCTCTCAGAGACAGTGAGCCAGATGCTCTACTTGCGTGCATCCTACTCCACAGCCCTGATCATCACCTGAGCTGTCTGTGACAGCAGGCTGTTTGTTCCCCAGTGAGTGTCACCGTGCAACAGCATAGTCTCATTCTGTTGTCACAGCTCGACTGACACTGTCAAACACAGGAGGTACCACGAATCTGGTGTGGCCAAATACAGGGCTATAGAAAAGACCATTTGTGACACACTTGGGAAAAGACAGCATTTCTTAAAGCTTGAAAGAAATTTTAATAAACTATCATAGGAACCAATAGGAACCATTCTCAGTTCCAGTCATAAACAGAGGTTTCCTTATGCATATGTGCACATTGCAGCATTTGAGTTTAAATCTTTTTTCTCTTTGGTGAGTTATTTGGTTGATTTTCATGTCTTCCTTAAGAGGTGACTTCATAAACTTGACAAAAAAGGTATGGATTTCATCTGTATGAAAACCTCATTCAAGAAAAATTTTAGGAAAAGAACAGCAAGAACTTCCAGCAAAACAGAAAGTGAATGGTCAGACAAACCACTGGTTAGAAACTCCTACTGATGATCACATCTCTGTATGTAACCTACCTTGTTTTCAGTCAGAGATTTCAGGAGTTTCTTCTACTAAGAAGAGTTAAAAGTTAGCTAGAAAAACATGTACAAATACAAAATAAATGAATGTAAACATTTATTCAACTAAGATTTTTTAAGAAGTAAGTGAATCTGGATAACAGGAAACTGATGCTTGATAGGTCAGGGTTTTTTTTCAGTGAGCATGATGGATCAAAGTATATTTCTTTACTGCATGAAATACTTAGGAGAAAGATGATTTTTTTTCTGTAGCTTATGTTGGACCTCAAAAAGACAATTTAGAATTTATTGTCAGCAAAGTGTTAAATAATCACACTACAAGAAGGCAATCCGATCAATCCAGATCTTTGAATTCTATTTTACAACTTATTTTTAACTACTGATGGATTTCAAACTACTGATGTCCTTCAGTTTCTGATTGGTATAACTATAATACTTGGTAGAAAGAGTCATCTTGGAGCAAGTTATGCAATAGTCCAGATCTTCTAGGGTGCAATTTCTTAGTCTAAAATCAGCCAAATAAACTTCAGGAAGAGTGTGTGCATTTTGCTCTGTTAGCCGTAAAAGGAGGCTATGGGGACAAGCTTGGAGTAAACATGGACATGGCAGATGACTTAAGCAATGTAAGATTAAATCAACCCAACTTTCTTTTAAGGTCATTTTTCATTAAATAAATTGCTGGTCATACTAAGACTGTAGATGACTCATGTTTATATTGATGTTAAATTTTGCAAGAACAAAATTTAATAAATAACATAGTGACATCTGTGCTTTAAGTTCTTGTCATGATAGAGAAATTTTAAAATAGACCAGGCTTTGAGGCTCAGTAAATATTTCACTAAGTGACCTCAAATTTAGCACTTAAGTATTAGGAGTCTCACTCATGTCAACCCTTGTAGCAAGGCAAAGGGGAAAAAAAAAAAAAAAAAAAAAGAAAAGACATGAAGGGAAAAAAGGAGAGATAGACATAAAACAACACAAAACAAAAACAAACAAACCAAAAAAACACCCAAACAAGTGAAGAAGCCAAAAGACCAGAACAAAAAGAGAAACAGATACAATGTATAGAATTACCAATCCTTTCTTGTGTCATGCAAAAACATGCATAAACCACAGCAGAGAATCTCCCCATCAGTACAGGAGGCAGCCATGAAACAAAACTCCAGATTTAGAAAGCTCAGTGGCTGGGGAAGCTGAACCTGGAGCTGTGCTTTGCGTCTGGCACACCCCTCTCCGTGGGGCGTGCCAAGCTCCCAGACACAAACACTGCCTCACGCCACGGCGGGGGCACCGGGTGCCTGGCCCACCTCCAACCCAGCGCCAGCTTTTCCAAGCGCTCCTCACCCTGCAGACACACAGTCGCTTGTATGTTGGAAGCCATATATCACGTATATATCACATATATCCAATATATAAAGATGCTTTCCCTCCTGCGTGTTTTTGAGGTTTAAATTATTTTAAATTTCATTAAATTATACATGCTGTTCCAAATTTCCCAGCTGACGGCTAACCCCGCCCCCAACGCAAGTAGGGTTTGTGTTTTTTTTTCATGCTTCAAGACAAAAAAGCGTGGCAGCATTGCTCTCCCTTGGGTACTGTTTGGTGAAAGAGGAACTACGTGCAGCTGTGGCTGAATACTGGTGTCCATTGCTGCCCCTGCCACACTGTAAGTGTTACGGGTCCAAGAGGGATATATTTTAGGAAGCATACCAGTGCTAGACACAGCACAAGGGAAGATACATGTACAGTCGCTGCATAAGTACTTATATCTATACCCGTACATGCATACATGTGTAGATATCATTTAAGGTGTGAGGTGCTTAGGAGAGATGCCAGGACACATACACTTGAATTACACGTGAGTGTGTTTGTGTAAATATGTGAAAGAGGGTAAGCCCAGCTGTACACATGTGCTCCTCATATGCTCCCAGAATGCCTTGTATTTCTGCTATTTTGGCTTGGTTGCTTCAGTCCCCAAGTCTACAATAATGCATGTCACCCTTGTGGGTAACATTTTGTTATAAATCTAAGCATGCAAATATTTGTGTCAAAGCTGTCTACGCATGCAACCAGTTGAGAAGCTGAAATGCCTTCAAGTCATGTAGCAACTGTTTTCATTTTCTCTCAAATGGTGTTTCTGTTATTTTCTAATCTCTGCCTTTTTTTTTTTTATTGTCTTTATTCTGCTCTAAAGCTTAGCTGCCTTTCTCTTTGCCTAACTCCTAGGCAGTGAGAAGAATGGTTAGGAGACATCTCCAAATTTTAATACAAAGACAGCTAAAATTCCCATCTGTATCAAAACAGTCCCTTGCAGAGCAGATCAGCATTTCTTTTGTCTACACAAACCCTATCAGAGAAGCCATAACGTAGCCCTAAGAAACTACCAGGGATCTTGTAATAAGCACTTTCTTTCTAATGTGGCAAGGGCTTTGAAATTCAAGTTATAAATGTGACAGAAGGATTGAATTCAAGTTTGCCCTGTAGTTATAGATGTGGTACAGCTGGGTATGAAGTTTGTGCCTGTGTGCTCCCCTCGTGCATTTAGTCAGTAATTGCTTGGGCCAGGGCTTCCCCCACAGAGGTATGAACAGACTAATGGGAGACCATGGGCAGGCTGGAGACATGGTAGAAATTGCAGCTGAAGAAATGGTCACGTAGGATGGTCTTCTGCACATAGTTAAAGCAGTTGGGAGATGTTTTGCAGGTAGTTTATCAGTACCAGTGAATCATGGATGTGCTTAAGTGGTCATGTAGAACCACATCCTTCACATTTTGGATTGGGGAGTCCCACCTAACCCAGCTAAAGATGCACCTTGAAATGCAGACTACAATAATTTTCTAGATAGTGACTGATCATCTTGTTTGAGATTTGATTTCCCATGAGCACAACCCTACTTAGACAAGTCAAAATCTTTGTGTTTGTTTGGGGGGGGGGGGTTGTTTATTTATTTGTTTATTTGGTCATTGTGGGTTTTTTTAATAAATCATCCATGAGTCAATATGCAGCACCTTTTAAATGTAGGAAATCTCAAAAGAGATACTGGAAAGGGAGTTTTCTGGTATCTATCTTTATAAAGCAACAACAGGACGATTTGGACTATGGTGAAATTCAAGGATAATAAATATGAAATTGGCAGGACTCAAAGTAAGTCCACCTGTCTAAAGATGACTTCAACTGTAAACACTGGGGAACTCACAGTTACCACCCACAGTGAGAATGACTGAAGGAACCGAGATGAACTCATGAAAAACAGACCTGACCTTGACTTCTCCCTAGCACTAATCCTAGCACTCCCCTTGCTTACTCTGTTTTAATCCACTTACCAGGTTTTCTGAAGACAGTGGCCGAGAAGGGCACATGACCATGGTCTCCTCAGTTTAACTCTATTTACTCAAATATTAATAAGGAATAATAAGAATATAACAATGACAACAGCAACAATAATCTTTCTTAACAGGGGTCAATAGCATTCAGTTACCTGAATGTTCATTTAAGACTTTTCCTGCAAGTTAAGGGAGTTCATACAGAACAGATGAGCATCAAAGGCAGAATTCTCATCTTCCTTTTACTGCCATAAATTTGAAGCCGCTCCGTATACCCAAAGGAATTAAATGAAGTTTGCAATTTCTAAAATGAGGAAAGAATTTGGCCCATATCATGTACAGTAACAGACTCTTTAATGAGCTGACATTAAGGACCCAGAAGAAAAAACCCTACCACCAACAAGAAAAATAAGTAAAGCATGTTTCTTAAGTGAACATCAGTGGTTAAAAGAAGGGTGTTCTATGAGCCTACAGGAAGGAATATGCATTCATAAATCCTTGTCTGTTGCTAAGTGATAGGCCAAATTGTATTTAGCCACATCGGCAGCAGACTCACATAAGGACCAGGAGCAATAAAATTCATATGGATAGCTTTCATACATATGAAGGTTTCTTGTACCACGTGTCACATATTCAGTTTATAGGAATAAATATATTAACTATGTTTTTCTAACTGAAAACATTTCCCACATGTGAACAGACTTAAAAGCACATTTAAAAAGAAGATGCAATAATCAGATTTTAAACTTTGACTTTAAATTCAAAACAGAACTTGAAGTAAGCCTTTAGGGATGCTCCTTTTTTTGGAGGAATGCACAGTTCTTGTTACCTACTTCAAGCAATGAATGGCAACACTCAGTCACAAAAATGCAACAGAACTACTTGGAAGTGTGAGGAAACTATATAAAACACATTTAAACATCAAGATTGTAATAGCCAGCAAGACTTGGAAAGGACCGAAGCAAAAGTGGATTTGAAATTTTAAATAATATCCTCAAATCTTTGCTTATCAAGCATTACTTATTTCCAGGGAAATAAATCATGTCAATTCCAATTCCCTAGCTACCAGACAAATGGGATAGTTATTGGGGAAAATAACATCTCTCAGAAGTACAGGGTCAGTTATTTTCACCAAAGACATGGCCAACTAGGCAACGTGTAGAATGAATATTGTTGATTGGATCTATTTGTTCAGGACTGGCAGAAAACAGTATACAGTAGTAGCTAAATTGTAATCAGACAGAAAATAGCAGTTGTTCTTCAGTGTTGTGCCTTTGATTTTTATCTGAGTATGTACACAGGGTCGCGTGGGCATGGGAGCCAGGCAAACAGCATATGGAAGGAATGGGAAAAAATGATGCAAGGAGCCCTAGTTGAGAGCTGCACAGCACATTGCGGCCTCTGGAAAATGCCAGTGCAGACCCACCTGTGAATCTCCTCTTATTTTCCTTTTGTAGGATTTAGTTTACACCTTGCTAGCTTTACTGAGATGCAAGAATTTTAAGGAAAAATCAACTTCTGATCATATATAGGTAGGGTAAAAGATGCATGGCATGCTTTGAAGAACAACAGAAGTAGTTATTACAGCTAGAGTCATAGTTCCCACTTGTAAGTAACATTTTGTTCTTTGATGTGGTCTGTGTATATCTTCTGCAGCAGAAGCCCAGCTAGCAATAAAATACCAACAGAAGTAGGCCCCAGGAACTGTAATAAGATGGTACAGGTACAAACTAAAAGGAGGTAAATGAAATATTTACTGTCACTGGAGTGTTTGAACTGGCACCATGGAAAGAATAACAGCAAACAAAGTCAGGAGACCTTGGTATATCTAATCTAGGAAAATGGGATGGAAGAACAAGCAAGAAACACATCAGGGACCTTATTACTGAGCCACATTGCCAATGTGTAATGACTTTCCTCTCTCTTCTCTTTGCTCTAATGCAATCATGAGCTATTGAGCTTCTTCGGCTCTTAGGAAGTATTATACGCCACCTTGCATCAGTAGTTATGGGAAGATGAGCACTCCTGCCCCTCCTATATAAGAACAGGAGAAGCATGATAGGGATATTTCTCACACAACATTCTCCTTAGACGATTTTAAGGAATTCTTGAGGTAGGGTTTTTACTTTCATGTTTCTTGGCCCTTACTGGACTTTTCTTTCCTGAATGAACTACTCTCTTTTTTAACCTGTGTAAAGTTTTGGCCTTCTCTCGCAGTGAATCCCACAGACTAATTGTAAAATGAAGGGTTACTTCTTTCACTGATTCAGCGCAGTCAAAATGTTCTGCCTTTTTTGGCTGGCACTCATTACAATTGCGTGCCTCTGAGTTGTTGGCCTCTAAGATAATTCCAGTTATATGTTGACAGTTTTTAATAGGATGCTCAGAAGTACTATAGGTCTTGTGATTTCTATTTCTTCTATCCGCTTCCAAACTGTTCCAAATTGAGTGAGAAAACTATCAAACAGGCTTTTCGTAAAATAATAGTATACAGAATGTTATCATATGCTCTATTGTTTGTAAAATCATTGTTAAAATACTTTTGCTGTGTTATATTTAAAGCAAACTATTGTTACAGTGGTGGTTGGGGTTGGCTGGGGGGACTTTGCCTTCTTTTTTTTTTTTCTTTTTTTTTTTTTTGGATCATTATTAAATGTAGGAAAAAAGCCACAAAAAAATTTCCAAGTAATGTTTTCTTAACATAATTCTTTATGTTGACTTTTGAGACACTTCTTTTCAAAACCCTCCTGAACTGCATTGCCCCCAAGTGCACAAAACATCAACCTGAACAGCCGCATAACTGGGGTATAGTGAAAATTAATATAAAGTAAATGCCCTTTGGGAATACATTTGTATCACAAATACCGTAACAGCTGGCACTGCTTGATCCCTCTCTTGGCAGTCACTGTAGGAACGTCAAAGACACAATGTTTCAGAAACAACTGATGAGTCAGCTGCAAAAGGTTGAGAGAAGCTCATTTATTATATAATGAAATATTTCCGTAGCATCCCGTATTTGACATCCCATAAGAATACCAGTTACAAGCTGAGCTAATAATACCACCTATTATTGAAACTGCATTAACATAACCCAGTATCTGACTCTCTTGCCAGCTGCTTATAGACTTGTAAATCTTCAACCATTTGGAGCTGTAATTTTCCATGTTTTTTTCTGTTTTCCTATGACCCACTTCTGGGGTTTTTTTTCAAACTAACAAAATACTGCATTTCTTTCCAAGAAAAGCTCTTGGGAGGAAAAATGTTGTTTTGTTCCTGTGAAATAAGGCCTGATGAACTCTTGTTGAGAATCTCTCTGACATTCCTGCTTTGGAACAGGAATATGAAATTTGGGCTATAGGGAAGTTTTGAGGAGATTTTTTTGCAGCTCTCATTATGGTCTTTTATAATTGGTCCATCAACTGTTGTGAACTTCCAGAGGTAGTTTCTGAAATCTGCTGATTTTTCTTGAGCTTCACACAGAAAAAGATAATGTTTGAAAGAACTCACACCGTTCAAAAAAAAATTCTCTTTCACTTTAGGGAAAAAATATACCAAAAAAAGCAGTCTAAAGATGGTAAAACACTCAGGCAGAAAGGATTTAATAACAAAAGGTAAGAGTATTGTTCACTTTTCACTATCTCTGCAATAAAAATGGAAACGTTTGGTCACACATCACATACAGTATGCTTCATGGGAGTGTTTCCTAGCCTTATATGCTATACCCTGTGGAACACAGACATGCTCTCTATTGATCTGACCTCTCAAAATTTACTGCATTTTCACTGGCTAGACATTTTCAGCCCTTTTTCTAAGCTGGCAATTAAAGCCTCATTTACAGCTGTACTTGTGAAGCTGAAGCTTCCATTGTATCATTTTTGAAAGTCTGGGATTTATTTGATCTGTGGAATATTAAAACTTTGCTTCTGAGAACATAAAAAGTACATAAAATATTAAAAACACAAAAAAATAACTACTATCCCCGGACAAAAACTATTGACCCATAGTGAGATGATGAACACAAGCAGCAAACATAAAGGAAGAGGAAGAGAAGCAATAGTAATTTATCCTTTTCTGGAAATTCTGGCTTGCTAGTTGAGTGCATGGAATGAGTTGCAGGGGAAAATGAAACTAGAGAATATGTAAAGCTGGGAGATGAGATCATCCCCCCAAAACAATCCTTCAAATTCATAGACACTTCTGAATTCATGAGGTGAGAATAACCAGCACTGAGGACTGTAAAATTCATTTGTAGCATTTGAATTTGTTAACATGCATTTGCAAGCTGTCTCCTCCTAGAAGGGGTAGCAGGAGATGCCCTGGAAACCAAGGGCAAAGAAATGTCATTGTTTAAAAATTGCCTCTTAAAATGAGAGTGACAATAGCCTACATCCAGACAGTCTCTTTGCTAACAGTCTACACCAATCCAATCAAGTGTTACAGCTACCTTTTAAGTTTTCATCAGCATATTATTTTACAACAGCCTGATCCGGCAAATGGTTGTTCCCAGGTGCATAATTATTTACACATGGAGTCCACTGAAAACAATGGGTGTCAGTGCATGAGTAACTACCTGGAGGACTGAGAGTCCTGAAATTGTTTCTGCATATGATAGGCAAGTTGCATATTTGCAAAGGGATTTTCTTTCCTATGTGTATTTGGGGCTTTTTGTTTCCAAAACTAAAATGGAGATAGGCCCACGTCAAAATACCCAGACAAAACCTTCTGAACTCTAACAGTGGATAGAGTCCAAACCTACAGCAATCTCAGAATTTTGCATGTATAGTGGCTCCTTACAGTGGGCTGGATCCAAACCTCACATTGAAAAATATCCCCAAGGCAGTAGAACTTGGATCTGTTCTTTCCGGTTTGAACCCAAACTGAAAGTGTTGCAAGAAATGGCTCATTAGTTTACTCTGTAGCATTTGCTTCCAAAAATCTGTCATTGAACAAAGGCACATCAACATTTGAAAAAAAATTATTAGTTGTTTTTGGATAACCTGAAGGGCCTTTAAGTGTTGTAGCTCAATATTTTTTTGGAAATCAAGGCCTATTGCGGAGCTGTCTTAGATCTCTCTATCAGTGCAGACAAGGCTGACTTTTAACACAATGAGAACATCAACATCACACTTGGGGTGGCCAAAGTTTATAAAGATAGCAAAAGAGATCCTCCCATGAGGTGAAGATGAGGGCATGATGAAAAGAGTCAGATTTTGTGTGACTATCACTAAAACCGGTAGCTCTTTTCTTTCTCTTGCAACTCTCCTCCTTTTTTAATGTTACGGTATACCTCTACTCCACCTGTCATGATAGGAAGAGTTCTTCCTCTTCCTCCTCTGTTGTTCTTACCTTGCTAACAAGAAGCAGCCGTGCCTGTAAGAGCTGGGAAGTAGCTGTAACTTCCAATCTTTGTCATTTCAAGTATAGGCAAAACTGGGCCACGGATTACATGAGACAGGCTGACAAGCATGTTCTCCTCCCCAGATCTCCTTCCTAGAGCCATATGATGAAATATGAAGCTATTCAGCTAGGTCCTAGCTCCTCTTGGAAAAACAAAGAAAGTGAAAAATCAAGTATTTTTGGCTGATTTGTTTCCTCATGAAAGCAATTACAGATATTTATGTGGCCTGTTTTGTCTCTTTCCTTGGTTCAAAATCTGGTTGATGTCACAGCCAGAAAGATATCTTAGAGAAGTACCATATCCCTACAGTATTCCTGTCTTTACCCCTGGACAAATGATCTCCTGACTTGATGATCACATTCAGAGACCAAAATATGTAAAGAAGGAAGGTTTTCTTACCTCATGGTTGTGCCTTCTTAGTCCTAAAACAGGCTACAGGTCTGTCTGAACTCCTGCACTGATCATGGTCTCTGGAGCACCAATGGCTAAATCCTCAAAGCTGTTTGTCAACAGCTCAATGCAGGGGAAAAAATATCTCTCAGCTGAGCCTCTTAGTCCATTGGTACCACCTGGAGATTTCTCTCAGCTCTTCAAATCACCACCAGATTTGGTAAACTATTTAAAAATCTCCCCATGCCAACTAGAGAGCAATGCCAAGGACCTGGTCCACCATTTGGCTGGGGTTGGGTTGTATACAGCTTGCTGCTAATTTATTTATTTTCCTCCAATAAACTGAACTGTAATAAAGTGAAGCACTGTGGAGTAAAGCAGAAGATATTGTCCTGAATTGACAGCCCTTTGAATTTTACTGAGAGTTTTCCACTAACATCAAGCAGCTTCGCCCCTCACATTGGTTCATAAGAGCCTCAGTTCTTCTCCACTTCCTTTCTCCATCAGTTGTTATTTCCTTAGTTTTCTAGGTGGCTAACATTTGCCTCCCTCCTTCCTATATGGGGACACATTTGAGAACTAGAGAACAGAGAATAAAGTACCATTGGGAAATTAGGGCACATTTGCCTTTTACACTGTTGTGCAGTTTTCTAAACAGAAATTTAGGTTTTATCTTTAAGTTCAGTCATCATGGTTTATGGAGGAATGCTGTTTACAAAAAAAGGATTTGGTCACATACTGATTACAGAAAGTTGGTGTTATGATTCTGAAGACATGCATTGTGTGAGGGGTTTGTTTGTTTTCTGGTTTTTTGTTTTGATTTGTTCTATTTGAAGGGAACCTTAAATAGATTTTCATAGAACACAAATTGCTTTTAGGTTTTGGCTTGATGCCTACAAGTGCGTATACAACTTAGAAGTTGTGTAAGGAAGTAATCTATCATTACCAGTGTAGGTCAAATATATTTCCCATGTTAATTAGATATATTGGATCTGATATGCCAATGACAATACTTCATTTAAATCAGCAAAGAGAGGGCTCTTAACCCACACAATGCATGTCTAGCGTCTCACAAACTAAATGTAACAAGTCTGGAAATTATAAATCACAGGCACCCTTTCCAAGGCTCTGGAGCTGCTGGATTCTGGCTTTCTCCATAGGCTCTCACTTGTGGTAATAGAACACTGGAATTCTACAGAGTCATTATCACTAAATTATAATTGCAATAATGGATGTGTTAAGTCACTTTAGCAAGACCAGTCTCCTGAATATAATCACCTAAAAAGGATGTATAGTTATTTTTGCTTTGACCCAGTGGAAATGTTCAAAATATCCCTGTGATTTTTGAAGCAGTTACATGCAATTTTTGGTACTTTCCAGAAGAGTGCTGATTAACCCAGTAATAACCAGAAGCTTTTTTTATCATGTGCATTTGGAATATGACTCAGTGCACTGTAGTGTCTGCTTTAAGTCTTTTGCTGCCAGATAAAGGGGATTTTTTTAAATATATTTTTGGAAGTAAATTTCAAGTGTTATGACAGCTGTTCTGAAATGCATTGTGACAAAAATAGACACACAAAATGATTTTTTAAATACATTTTCCAGTTATTGGGGAATAACTACCAGAGTAATTTCTTTGGAGCCTGTGCATTTCATGTACTAATATATATATATTCTATTTTGAATATCCATATTTATACACATTCGCCCTTTTCTATGCATATTCTACCACTGGGGAGACATAAACTCCAGGATGCAAGATCAAATAGTCTTCTCAGGACAGAGTTGTGGCAAGTTCAGCACTCATTTCAGCAGCTCGACAAATCCTGACAGGTCAGCTTGATGTGCCTGGTGTCCTGAGCCGATCCACCCCTGGGGCAGCCAGAGGCCTGGCCGAGCTCAGCTGTCACCAGCCTGTCCCATGCACAGCCGGTTCTCCTTTCCCTCACATTGTTGCTCTGGAAAGGGCAGGGCTTACCAAGCTGCAGCAGTGTCTTTGGACAGTGTGTCCCTGGCACAATCCACACTGAAAACTAGGGGTTTACACTCAGGAGTCCTTAGGGATATGATATCAACACTGCTCTCAAAGCCTTCCATCACAGCCTGCTTCTCTCCCTGCCTTTCAAAGACAAAGGTGTGTTAGTCCAGAAAGCATCACAGGAAAAGAGCTCTCAACCATTTTTAAACGAGACATCACTTATTAGAAGGAGATTGAGACAATGGATGTTATATTAAGCTGCTCCAGATGCAGACAGGCCTTCTTTTGGTCCTTCACACCTATAGTCTGATTCCCTGATGCCTTTGACTTTGGTTGCTTACTCACATTTCTGCTAAATTCTGTTACTTCTATTTTATACTAGTGCGAGCATAAAGGAGCCAGAGAAACTGAATATTGTTACCAAGGGCAGAAAACCCTTCAACAGATGGGAAAATGATCCCACTTGGCAAGAGGCAATGTTTGGTACTTAAAAAAAGGAAAAAGCTTTTGGATTTCAGCCACCAAATCCAGTCCCATATCTTGGGCTGTACATAGTAATTCCCAGAGCTCAAAACTGTAATGTACTGCTGTGGATCATCCATTAAACTGTCTATTGAATGAGGTATAATGCTAAACAGGCTGAGGAGAGCATATCATTCAGATTAATGCAGCTCCAACTCACAAAACCTTCAGAAATTATTTTTGTAGGTAGGGCAGCTTGGTACTAAATAAGTTTGTTTGCTGTGAGAGCCAAGATGTTAGAGCATTAGAAGCCCAGAAGAATATGGCTATTTCTAGGGGCTGAATCATGACACAAGTATGCAATAAAATGGAAACAGAGTAAACACGAATAAACAAAGAAAACTGCATGAATTTCTACCTCTATAATAAAAATCTAGCAACAATATACAATGAGTTAAGAAAGGGACACATATTGTTGCTTTAAAGGCAATTTTTAAAAAGATATTTTAGGCCCATCAGTGGCCCTCTGAGGAGCCCACTCTGATTCTGTAACTCCCTTTCAACAGTGTGAAATGTGTCATTTTTATCTGCTGTATGGGTAAAGTTTTAAGCTGCCACTGAATGTGTCTCTAATGTTGTCATCACAGTATGAAACTCCATATACACGGTATCATAGAAAAAACATCCTAAATTATTGTGGAAAATGTGGGTTTACTTAAAAATTACGAAAAATACCATGTAATTCAAGCTTCTGGGAAAGTTTTTTTAAACCATCTCAGCATACTGAAAAGAATATTTTTCCTCCAAAAGACTTGAACTCACTCTGATGGAAAAAACCAGTATCATTAATCTGGTTGCCCTCAGTTTATAGTCACACACACACACACACATGAATATATACATATGTCTTCAGTTTATAGGTGCACTTGGCATACAAGTAATAAAACGTTTGTGACATGAAACAATTAATTAAGAGCTATATTTCTCTATTATTTTCATTGCCCATGCCCTCAAAGTAAAAATGTCTTAGTTATTGAGTTAATTTAAATTTAAGTCATATACTTGCATATAAAGATTTAAAAGTATTGTTTTACTTACTCTTAAGTGTTGAGAGTCTGTAGGCAGGGAGCAGAGTGGGACAGGAAGAAGAAAGGAGAACACATAGAACTTTTTATATGTTGCTTTGTATTGAAAACTCAATTGTATTCTTCTTGGTCCACAGCCATAATCTGTGACCCCATAGCAGCACAGTCCTATTCCTCTGTGGTTCTGTTGAACTTAATTATTCAGTCCCTCAAAGTCCTGTGATGCCTAAAGCTGAAGGGACACTGGAACATGTTTCTTGAAGACCTGGCTGACTTCTCTGTAGTGGACTACATAACTATCATTTATTATGATATTATTTCATGATTATGTGTTGAAGTGAGAAACATGTGGGACCCACAGATTATGTACGTATTAATACAACCCTTTTTCTTGCTGGTATTTTAGAGAGATAGCCAGATATGGACATATGCAGCAGTGTCCTCAGTCTCTTTGTGTGTGTCATCCCATTTTAGCACAGCCTGAGACATCTGGCTGTTGGGTGTTTGTAAAACATTGAAAAGGACTGTACAGTAAGTGAGAGTTCTGGCCTCAGATTTCTCCCTTGAAAAACTAAATTGTTCTTTCTGGATGATGCTGAGAAGCATTGAGACAAAAATTAGAGGAACTTTGTATCTTTGCCCTAGTTGAAGAAAATAGTAACAAGACAACCTGAACCAAACATGGATATAAGCAGCCTCAGCCCCCAGTGGAGATTCACATCAAGGTCATCTGTCAAATAAGCAACAGTGAAGTACGTGTGCAGACTGTTTCTTGTGACATCTGCCCTTTTCTGGCACTGAAAGTAAGTAGTCTTCATCAGACTGTGGGACAATTTGTTTTATTGCAGCTAAAATAGATACATTGAATTTAAAGTGATAGGTCAAAAACAGAAAGAAAAGGTCTTACAAACATAATTTGTAGGTTTAGTCCAGCAAAAGACTAATATAAAGAGTCTTTCTCAACCAGCATGTGGAATCACTTACTTAAAACTCAGTCTTTTGCTTGAAATGGTAAAGACTATCCCTCAGTTTTCTGAATTATATTAAAGTAGTGAAAACACATATAGAGAGAACAATGGACGACAAATTTATAAAATCTACGCTTCTTCTTTCATCAGCTTTTAGATGCACACTCTAGTGCAACTAAAGGATTGCACCATTACACATCTGAAACAGAGAATAAAGGTAACAAGCCCAATGTCCAGAAGCAAAGAGTTTTTCACGAAAGAAGTGACCCATCTCACATATGAGAAGGGTAGATCAGTAACTTAGGGGTCATTTGTTTTTATATGACAATGTCAAGATTCTTTTGTTATGATTATACACTTCTGTTTCACAGTACTATCAGGCACATAACTTTCTCAGTCATGTAGGAGACATGGAGGAAAAAAAACAAGTTTTGAGATTTTTTTTCTTTTTGTCTGTAAAATTGGAATGACATTTCATAGCTGGTCCTAAATATCACATTATGAGAAACAGATCTCCAGGACTCTAACCAAGAAAGACCAAGGGAGTTTTTACTTCCTCTAGGAAAAGGTTTGACTAATGAAATATTATATTATGTATATAGAGACATTCCTTTTTACTCTCTCTTAAGAATCTTCCTCGTGAGGAATTCAGAATTTCAAATTATTAAACACCACTAAAGTAATCCTTGAATTTGTATCTCACTGGATTCAGACTGTGCTGTATAAAATTTTTAGTAGCCATTCAAAACAACTACCTTCTGTCAGTGAGAGCTATTCAATACAGAGGGGAAAATCCTGATTACTAAAAATAGATGTCTACTATCAGCTTAATCATAAGACATCAAAGATATCCACACTGCAACAGCCTAGAAAGCTGAAATGGCATTAGATATTTATAGGTATATATTAGATAGAACTTTGTTTATGTACCTGAATTGCTCACTATATAACAAAGATCTCATCCCCACTGAAGATCCGCAAAGGAGATGATTATTCATGATCTGATTATATATAACTGATTATGTGTAGGAGACTGGGGACAGATGCCTTTCTGAGGAGGATTTGACCTGCCAAGCAAAGACACTCTCAGAAGGCTTGGGGTTCACCAGGGTGAAGCTACTACTCTGCTACAGTCACTACAGTGAAGACACCGTAGGAGTAATAGTTCATGGCACATCTTGACAGCAATGGCTACTGCAGAACAGGTTTGAACTAGCCCAAATGACCTTGCCCCAGCTATCCTCAGAAACCTAAGTAAAGCCATGCAGAGCTATATGGACAGCGGCCTTCAGTAATATGCTGGCTGCAAACAGCTGGGGATAGTAACATCTTAAACTAACACAGCTGTCTGCAAATTGAACATCTGTCCACAGGCTAAGTATTCAGCTGTATAATAAATGAAACAAACTCGATACACTTTGGATGACTTAAAAATGTGATTCCTACTGGTAGATAGCATCTTAAATCTTACAAATCCCTAAGTATTTATTGCATTACACGTATGACAATCCTCATTTGCCTACTTTGTGTCACTATTCTCTTGAATAGTCAACTTGAAGAGAAATAAAGGAGTTGCAGAAGTTGTACAAAGCCACTTGTACAGGATGTTACTTGATAGGGATTAACAGCACTTTCAGAATTATAGTGGTAATGACACATATATATGGATATATACATATATCTTCAAATAAGTCCCCTTAAAACTGAACAGCCTGTGTTGGGTTAAAAATATGCAATAAAAAGAAAGTAAATGAAATGGAATGCTTGCTTCCTAAGACATATTACTGAGACTGTCCTAAAGCCTCTGGCAACCTTAAATTGTGCCAAATGTTTGTAGCATTACAGTAGTGGAACAATTCTCAAAGAGTGTCATATGCCAAGAAAAATTATCTATATAATATTATCTATAAAAATTCATCTTTTGATGAATTCCACTATGGCATGACTGTATTTTTGATCCATAAATGTTCTGCTCCTGCCACACTGCGTGACCCTACTGCTGTGTGACTTGTGCTTGAGATTAATACTAGGAGATAAGTTGATTCCATGACACAGACCCTGAATAGTTTTTACAAAGAAAGCATTTTGTCAGATGTTCAATGGAACTGGTGATGAAGAGACAAAATGGCTGATTATCCAGTTATCAATTCCTGAATCAGCGAGTATTCTTATTCATTGCTACACATGCAAATCCCAGTGAGGTATGAAAATTGTGTAACAACAGATTTTCAACATACAATAATAACATAGAAATGCAATAATATTTACATGGGTATAATAGTTATTGAGTCAAATAAAAGCAATAACATTCTTTGTGAATATTTTAAGGATGTATTTGATCTGGCATATATATGCATGTATGTATATATATATATACATACACATATATATCTACTCAAGTTAAATTCCTCTTTGTGTTGCTGAATTGAAAGACATATTTTTGCCTTTGACCCATTTTGATTACTTATGAAATATTCTTAAGAAAGATTTCATAATAAATAATGTGTAGTTTTTGAGCTATTACTCATTAGTAATAACAGCACTTGTCAATAACATTTCTGTCCTCAGAGCAATCTGTGCACATGAGCCCTCACAACATCATTGTGAAACAGCTGTTTACAGCAGACTTGGGCAAAACCCCCTCCGTGAAGACAGAGATGGATGGGTTTGTACTGCTGTGCAGAAACAGTCACTTCTCACAGTGAAGGTGCCTCCTCCTCTCACCACCACAACCATTCCTATGATGAACCTCTTCATTTGTCTCCTGTGATGGCAACAGGACCACAGCTAGAGAGCTTCTGTCCTCAAACACCAAATGCAGTGGCCAAAGTATCCTCAGTCTTCCTCATGAAAGTATGCCTCTATTAGAAGACTGTAAAAGGCATCAGACATGCTCCCTTTAATAATATAATCTATTATCAGTGTATTATAACACTTAAATCTTCCTGACACTTTGGTGAGATATGGAAAAGCTAAGCTTATATTAAAGGTGGGAACTGAAGATCAAGACATGATAGTGACCTAATTTCAAATCATTCAGAAAAACAGTGCTGAAGACATTCTGGTGATTACACTCTTTGTGCTAATTCATTTTCATATGCATCAAGTTATCCCAGACCAGAAGTCAAAAGGGAGTTTAAGAGGCCCAAAAGTCCAAATTCACAGGACTGGCTGGTGTTCCTTGGAAGAAGTGCATTGGTTCCATGATTCAGACTCTGTTATTTTTCTTTTCCCAGTGTGTACGAGGAGCACTTTTCTTACACATTTTTCAGACGGGATAGTACGACAGTGAGCGTGCTACACAACACCAGTGGACAGACAGACATCTTTTTGACTGTGACCTGTGAAGGGTGATGTGCTTGCGAATTGCAAGGCAGCCTTTCTTAGGAGCTTCTGGCAAGCTCAGATGGAGAGCAAGTTCCACACATTTGCTCAGGGTGTCCCAGTTTTATGCCACTCACTGTCTCTGTCCGACTGATTTGAGCCGGCAGCAGAACTTTCTGTTGTCTCGTCTCCTACCAACAACCTGGTGGGAGTTTCTGCTCCTCTGGAAAAGACTGCCTTTTAGGATCTATGGAAAATTAACTCTACTTAGAGGAAGTTGCTGTCAGGACTCTGCTGTCATCTTCTTTCAATGCTGCCCTTCAGAATGGAGTGGGGTGATTTGGGGGCTTCTCTTGCTACAGTTTGCTTCCAGAAATATTCAGTTTTCTCAAAAAATATTCAGTCATATCCTTCAGCATTACAGCTGTTTGGTTTTGATTCAAATTACCCACTGAGTATGCAGAAGGCTGAAACCACCACACACTACAACAAGTTTGCTTGTGCAGTCTGGAAGGAAAAGCTTGTAGTGTGTAGTTTCCCTAGTTTGAGTTCCTGTCAACCTTGACAGGCAGGTATGGGAACAGATCTGAAATCTGAGACCTCTGGGGGAATTCTCCTTCCTAACACTGAGCATTTGTCCAAGGTTCAGGCAGCTATTCCATACAAGTTTTGTTAAATCATGAAGCAGGTGTCTCCTGCAATAAAATTTTAAGCTTAGCAATTGGAACCTGCCTCCTTAGCTGACCTTCAGGGTCAGCCTTGCAAGATGGTCAGAATTAGCCTGTACAGTAGATCACAATGGGCAGAGAAAGAGCTTGCACAGGACAGTAAAACAGGACTAGGAGATCTATGTTTGCCAAACCAGTGTTTTGGGACCTTACTTTTTTCCTTGTTGCTGCATATCACCACGTGAAAAGCAAAAAGAATAACTGCTTTCTCCACAGAATCCTGTGAGGTGGGTAATAAAGTCCATTATATAATGTATGAGTTAATGGATTGACCCTGGCTGGATGCCAGGTGCCCACCAAAATCGCTCAATCACTCCCCCTCCTCACCAAACAGAAAACTAGCAAAAGGCTCATGGGTAGAGATAAGGACAGGGAGAGATCACTAACCAATTACTGTCACAGGCAAAACAGGCTCAACTCAGGGAAATTAGATTTAATTTATTACCAATCAATTCAGAGTAGGATAATGAGAAATAAAACCAGATCCTTCTCCCATCCCTCCTTTATTCCCAGGCTTTACTTCTCTGCCAATTTCCTTTACCTTCTACCTGCCAGCAGCACAGGACGACAGGGAATGGGAGCTGTTATCGGTTCGTCACACGTTGCCTCTGCCACTTCTTCCTCCTCAGAGGAAAAACTTGTCACACTCTTCCCCTGCTCCAGCATGGGGCTCCTCCCGTGGGAGACAGTCCTCCATGAGCCTCTCCAACATGACTCCTTCCCGCAGGCTGCAGTCCTTCAGGAACAGAGTGCTCCAGCATGGATCCCCCATGGGGTCACAAGTCCTGCCAGCAAACCTGCTCCAGTATGGGATCATCTCCCCATGAATCCACGGGTCCTGTCAGGACTCTGCTGCAGCTTGGGCTTCCCATGGGATCACAACCTCATTTGGGCATCTACCTGCTCCAGTGCGGGGCTGCAGGCAGATATCTCCTCCCCCATGGACCCCCAAGGGCTGCAGAGAAACGGTCTGCCTCACCACAGACTTCAGGGAAGTGTCTGCTTTGGCACCTGCAGCATCTCCTTCCCCTCCTTCTTCACTGACCTTGAGGTCTGCAGAGTTGTTTCTCTCACATGTTCTCACTCCTCTCTCTGACTGCTGTTGTCTAGATTTGTTTTCCCCTCCTTAAATATTTAGGGGACTGGAGCATCTCTGTTATGAAGAAAGGCTGAGGGAGCTTGGGCTGTTTAGCCTGGAGAAGACTGAGAGGGGATCTCATCAGTGTCTGTAAGTATCTGAAGGGAGGGTGTTATGATGCTGGAGCTAGGCTCCTCTTGGTGGTGCTGAGCAGTTAGACAACATGTAATGGGCAGAAACTGATGCACAGGAAGTTCCACCTGAATGTGAGGAAGAACTTTACTGTGTGGGTGACTGAACACTGGAATAGGTTGCCATGAGAGGTTATGGAGTCTCCTTCCCTGGAGATATTCAAAAGCTGTCTGGACACAAACCTGACTAACATGCTCTAGGGGACCCTGCTTGATCAGGGAGGCTGGACTAGATAACCTCCAGTGGTTTCTTCCGACCTTACCATTTTGTGGTTCTGTGAAATCTGTTGTCCCAGAGATCCTGCCACTGTCACTGACTAGCTCAGCCTTGTCCACTGGCAGGTCCATTTCAGAGCCAGTTGGCATTGGCTCTATTGGACAGACAGGAAGCTTCCAGCAGCTTCTGACAGAAACCACTCCTGTAGCCTCCCTGCCTCCACTACTAAAACCGTGCCATGCAAACCCAAACCAGTGAGACACTGACCAATAGGCTTAAGCATAGGTGGATTTGATAATGGTCCTCATCCTGAAAAAGTCCTATAAGAGTAGTCAGGGAGGCCAGTTCCTGGTAGGATCAAAGTGGGACATTTTTCTAAAGAATGTCTACTTTCTCTAACGAGAGGCAGGGGACACTGCTAGTTTTCCTGTCAATTAATATCTGCTACACACTTCCTACAACTTGAGGAGCCCCTGCAGGGGAACTGCCCCGGAAAAGTTAAGAGTTAGAAATACAGAAGATGAGTTCTTATAATTCATCTCAGAAATGGCTGAACTAGTTGTCTCACCAATGTTAGTCTTTTTGTTTGAACTCTGCGGTGCTAGTTTCTTACTTGTACCTATCATAGGAATACATCATCGAGAGCAAATCTTCTGAGGCATACCAGGATAACAATTCACAGGTTCCAATGATAAACATCCTATGATCTATTTTTATTAGCTATGGCATTAGTGTATATTAAAATGCAAGGGCTGGGCTATGGACCCCTTTTGCTCTAGTATCATAAAATATATTCTTCCAGTCATGTTACAGAGAAATTATTAAAGAGCTGTATTATTTTCCTTACCATCCCATCCCTACCTTATTCGTACAGCATAACTGTCTCCAATCCTGAGCCTTCCCGCTGCTGATTTCCCCCCCAAGTTAAAAACAGATCATCTCTTTTAGCTTGTAAGCAGATACCCAAAAAAACCCCAAAACAACAACAACAACAACAACAACAACAGAAAAATCCACAAAAAACCAAAAGCAAACAAACAAACAAAAAAGAAAGGGTGTGGGGAAACGACAGACAAACACAAGAAAACCCCACAAGTCTTTCTGTAAATATAGGGGAGAGTGTAAAGAGGAAGATAGAAGTTAGCTGAATCCAGAATTGAGTTATGTGGTTGTCCAGAGCTTTAGAAATTGAACTTGTAATACAATAGACTGGCTGGAAGGATGTTTCTAGATAGAGATCAAAAAGTTCAGCTGATGAAGCCAAATGGTAATAGACACCCTTCAAGTTTCTTTTAAGAAACACACAAATATGGTGGCTCAACATATCACATTTTTCCTTATTTTGAATTTAGCTATTGAGGAAAACAAGCAAATTAAGCATTTTTACCATCAGAAAACAGCATTAGTTCCGTGACAAATGTTAACCACTGCCTAAGTTTGTTTTCTTTTTTTGCACTTGAATATTATTGATTAACCACAGGAACAGAAGAATCTTTGAGTACCAGTCCAAATTGTCTGGAAGCCTATCTTGGTTTCCCAACATGAATTCCACAGTACTAAGTATAGAGAAAAATATTTACAAGCTGGGTGGTAGGAGACACCTGGGGGGAGTGAAATTGATAGTGGGAATAAAAGTCTGACTCAACTGTAGTTAGAGTGAAAAGTTTACCCAGAAAACACAAATGATAAGCCATCAATAGAAACTGTGCTCTTGAGATTCATTCCACAAATATGACAGTACAGCACGGAAATAGCATCAGCAATGCCAATTGGCAGCATAACAGAAAAACAAAAATCAGTGGGGTATTAGAAACTGATGTGGGAGAAAAAAATGTCATTTACAGGTAAGATGTATTAGGTGAGATTTGTCCTGTGACTGCAGCTCTTTCATGCAAGGAAAAGGCTCATTTAGTGAAAAGAGCCTCTGAAAATTCCATATATAATTGAAGGAGGATTTCCTTTGGCAACCGTGAGGGAGGCTTTTGGCTGTCCCTCTAAAAGTCACTGGCGACCTCAGGCATCAAATAGGCCCCCACTGGAGATGGGGCTGCAGAGCCAAACCACATGCCTTTCAGGGTTGTTGAGCAACACTGTCACCAACAGAGCACACAAGGCCTCTGGGCTACGTAAACTCTACAAAAATCTGAAGACTGCCCCTGTGCTTGCAGCAGCCTGGGGTAGAGAGGTGGCAGGAGTGGGCTAAAACTGCTTTTACTTCTCCCTCGCATGGGGGTAGGAGTCCTGTGCTCTTTGGCAGGTGACCCAGGCTGTCATCCCTCACTGACACAGAGATCCACGTAGAGTTGCCTTTACATTTAAAGGACAGACATATTTTGAGAAAAGGAGTGAAAATAATAAAGCCAGAAGTTGCACCAGGAGAAATACAAGTGGGTACATGCTCTGGTATCCCATGAGAACATCACAGCACCCACCATGCATGTCCTTGCATCGCCATAAGGAGCCAAGCCATAAGAAACTGCTCCTGTTGGGCCAGGCCCCAGCCCACAGCTTATTCCATGTGCAGTGTGCTTCCACGATCATTGGGATAGCATAGTCTCACTGGCTTCAGAAAGAAAATGAACAATTTATCCACTACCTTAAAATCTCATATTTTAAGACTTAAGTCATGTCAAGTCATTTCCCACGACCATAAAACAAAGCCTAAATGAAACAAGGAGAAGGAGAACTAGAGGGATATTCTTATTCTAATGAAAATATTAGTAGGCACATAAGCCTAAAGGGGCACAAGGGAAGATATCATAAGCATTTCTTTGCTCTGACAAACTGCTTTAGCAGTGGAAGCATCAGAGAAAAGGCTGTCAGTGGAAAAAAATCGTCGAAGTGGCCACATTCAAGGAAGTGTTCAGGCCTGAGTCAGCTGTTAATTAGGTAGCTTCAAATGGCAGAAACCATTTATAGGAAGCCCCGATACTGAAAAAAATTCTCCTGTACTCCATCTGGCATTATGACAGGTCAGTGAATTTCAGATAGAAAAGAGAAAAAGAAATGAGGCAAAAGCTTCAGTGGTGGCCAGGAAAAGTCTTTAACTCCTTATAACTATTTCGTTGACATCTGTCCTCTCCACCAGTTTGCAGCTCATCTAGATACATTGGGTTGGCTGGTGGGATGACTCAGTCACTGAGGTGAATAAACTCTTTCCACCAAAAAAGCAGAAAGTGACAAAATGTTTATCCTAGTGGCCTTTAATAATCACTCCCCCAGTGTTCAGGGACAGGGCAGAGATCAGATGCCATGATGCACAGTTTTGTGGTGTTAATATAATTTGAAACAAGAGTAAGTAGGGAAAAAAAATTCTGCAGCTCTCTGATTTCAAATTTAATGCTAGTGGTGTGATCTCATCATTCCAAATTACTGGGTAAGGTAAATAAAATCCCCTAAAATACAGCTGATTTGATGGGGGTTTGCATTCTGTTGGCTTGTATCTAATTTATTTTATTCCTATTAAATTTGTAAAACAGACTCTGTTAAGTCTTTCCCAATAACTTTTAAATTTCTACAGTTGCTGAGATAGTGTCTCAGACAAAGACCTATAGGGCTGAAATAAAAATAGTGAAGATGACATCATGTTTTATGAACACAAGACGTGACCACAAATAACCTACAATAACCTTTAAAATTAGTTTTTTCCTGACTTCATAAAACAATATTTTATTTGGCAGGCCCTTATTGGCAAGCACTTTGAACAGTTCTATTTGTTTTCTGTAACCAGGAAGACACAACCAGTGTTTTCACATAGGTTTCCTCAGTACTGTGGTTTTGCCATTTTCTGCCTCTTTATTACTGCCTGCTGCTGTTGAATATTTTTCTTTGGGATGTTTATTAAGAACAAGGATATGAATTTAAAAAAAAAAACCCAAACTTTCCTTATAACAGCACTGGTGAGTTTCTCCCACTGTAATATTACTGTATCAAAAACACAGAAATAGATCATGGTATCTAGAATGATCTGGTTGCTTTAAGTCTAAAGTTATGTAATAACATGCAGCTGGCTACATGAATATTATGAGAAACTGAAGGAAATCAGCCCATATGTCCTTTGATGCATTAACCAAGACCAAGATTTAGAAATCCACCATAGCTTGTAACACCATATGAAATGGAGGAAGGGGCTTAGCCAGGGACTGAACTAAATAAAAAAAAAAAAAAAATCCAAACATTCCAGTTAAAGTAAATGAGAAATGAACATCACAGAGTGAAAGAAATACTTCTGGTTTCTTATGGGATTTTACCTGGGATTAGTTGCTATTTGATTCCACTATCACCAGTTGTCCTGGCTATAAGAGCCACAGCTCGAGAGGTGTGTTTTCATAGTACTGCCTGTAACTGAATGGGATGCTCTCTGTATTCAACACTGCTCAAGCTTTTGTTGTTTTGGGTTGTGCAGTCATGGAAAAATGGACCATTTTCTCACCACATCTGTAAGTGTAGTTCTGCTGCTCCCACTGTCTTAAAATCCAACAAAAAAGCACAAACTCCCAAATTAACATATTTATTTATATATATATATATTTATGTATATTCTTAAAGAAAAATCTCTATAAGGTTTTTATTCAGTATATTTTGAACTCAGAAAGAAATTTAGCCTGCAGTCCAAATGGCACTATTCACCAAATCCCATTTCCCCGATCCCTCCATCTCAAAAAAAAAAAAAAAAAAAAAAAAAAGTTTTATGTGTTTGAGCAACAGCCATGCAATTAAGATGAGCTTTTGAGCTTCTGTATGAAGTTTGGAGTTCCTTGTAATTCGTCTTTTTTCTGTACAGTGTGAAGTTGAGTGAGTAAGGTAGGTTCCAATAATTAAACTTGCTCCGTTGACCTGACCAAAATTAACTGGCTATGCAACAATGTAGCTGTCCATGTAAAAACAGGAAGTCAGATTTCCCCAAGTAACCCTTATTCACCATGAGAAAAACAGCTGGTGCTCTCCCTTTACATGCAAGTGTGTGGGGCATGGATAAAAGATGTATACTTCTGATATCCTCTCTTTTAAAAGGGTGTGTTTTTTTTTCCAGTGGAAGCTTTCCAGCACTCAGTTCCTGAGAGGTAGGGCCCCAGGATAGTCTGGTCAAAATAGTTAGAATCATATCTTTGTAAAAGAAGTCTGTGAAATCGAACAAAGAAGCCACATTCGTATAACATGAATAATCCTCCCTGACCTCCAAAGAGAAAAATAATAAAGGATTTATTACGCTTTTTTTTCCTCCCTAAGAAAGAGTAATAAGAAAAATCCTCCTTAAAACAACAATAACCACTGTTGCAGAATCAGAGCCTTTGTGTCACTGTTTTTCAGTAGTTACGCTACATTTCTCCCAGTACACTGCTGGGATTTTTTATTTTTTATTTTGCTATGCATGCTCACACATCTGCTCCACATGTGTGATCAGCAACTGGATTTTCTGAGCTGAACATCCTCCTAAATGGACAGAGTGGGCAGATCATTCCTTAGAGAGCAGAGAATCTGCCTCTGGTGGATTGCCGCCAAATGCAATGGTGTAATAAAGAAAAGAAAGCTGCTCGTTCGGGTTGCTCTGAAATGAACTGTGTCCTCTCCTAAAATTCCATCTGGTTAGGATCCCTGGAGGCGCAGTCCAACATACCTAGGTCTGGCAGTCTGTATGCCTGATGGCTGTAAATGTCTCTGCGTAGGTTGACTGGGGGAAGGCAGGATCATTAAGAATTAGAAGAGGTGAAACAATTGTACTCTCATTCCCTTTCACCCACCCAGACAAGATTACAGACGAGGGATATGGAGGTGAATGTACCTTATGGTGATGACACTGACAGATAGTCTTTAAAATAGGTGTCATAGGCTTTGACTTTCAATGTATTTTCTAAAAGCTTTGTTTTCAGCTGGTGTAATCCAATAGTAGCCTGGACTGATTGTCCCTCTTCAGATTTGGCCCTCAGTGAATTAATCGAGGGATTTATAGCAAACTGTATAAAGGAGATGGAAGTGAGTCTTATGGTATGTGGAAAGGAAATCTAGCTTCCAAAAATCAAATCACACCAGGGACTGATAACAGATGTACAAAGTAAGAGAAGAAATTAACAGATGCTTCCTGGTTTGGGCCATTATCACCAATGAAACCCAACTGATATGACCCATAGGTCACATTTAAAAGTCTGCTGTAGATTAATTTGGTTCTTTGCTGATGCTGGCAAAATTAAGATTGCAACTGCACGGTGCTGGAGTTGTCCTGAATACAAGTTGATTTTCTGAAGTGACATCAGTGCTGCTAAAAGGATTCCTCTATGAGTTTAGCAGCTAGTTCTGTGCCAGGCAAACAAATAGTACCACACTGGTTTAATCCGTCTCTGTAGTAGATGTCCTGTAGAGTAGAAAACATGACAGTTCTATTCTCAACAAACCAAATACTTCATTTTAATTTTCTTCTCAGTCTTCATCTACCCTGGCAAAATAAACAGGGCCTGGGAACAGTCCTGGGCACTGGGTTATGATCATTTATGGTGTGAAAGAGTTAGGCAAATCCCTAGCATCCTCCAGACTGCAGCCAAGTACCCTTCAAACCACTCCCAGGCACAGAGAAGCAGGGGATTTCCAGAACCATTCCCAATAGACAATTTGCAAGCAGCCACACGGACTTGAAGGATAAGAGTGTTTACTAGAGCAGAGTTGGCTGCTTTGTACTCACTGGCCTTGGCTCCTGGGAACACTGGAAATGTCTCAGCTGCTCATCCATAGGCTCGGACAACTCTCACCAGTGAGATGTTATTTTAAGCAGACACAGAGTCTATCACTTTCTGAGGCACGGTTGTGGGGGTTTTGTGTGTCAGAGATAATTTTCTTTATAAAACAGCACAAATTATAAAACTCTGTATTTATTTTCAGGGCTTCCCTCTCCAGCTACCACTTGACAGCATTTGGTTTCTGTGATTGCCCTGGAAGCTGTTGGGCAACCAACCTCTTGCAGTAGTGTCACTGATGGGGTGGATCTCACAGCCTCTAGCTAATGCAATCACACTGCGCCATTGAAAACACCCTAAAAATGTTTGGGTTTGTTTTTCCTTTACCAGAGGTGTTTTAAAATGGCTAGCTGCTGGTTATATTGTGAGTTCCTATTGTTCTTGCTTATCCATCTGTTTGTAATTACACTGGATTTGGGTCAAGAAAATTTTTAACTAATTTGAAATCATTAATTTGATTATTGCTTATCACCCATCAAAGAAAAGGCCAAAACCCAGGACTTTGCCTTTGCAAGACTTTTCAAGAACTTGAAGTCATCTCAAATACAAATGAATTATTATTATTATTTTTCAAATTTATCTTGAGTCAGACAATATAAAAAAATTACATTAGAAAGAATGACAGAGGGTAAACCTTGAAGAAATTTCTCCTTTGGCTAAAGCTGTTATTTTAACAAATACAAAGCTGAGAAAAACCTCACTTTGACTAACAGCTGGGCTGGCTTATCAGGTCTCAGACCACATATTCCAAGGAAAAGCTTTTGTTTAACTGGTACTTTCTGGGCTTACTTGCAAGAACCTGCAGCCTGAATTCCTGAACCAACCAGCTTCCAGTTCCATGGAGGGCTTTGTCTGAACCCAACACTTGCAGGCTCTTTGCCCCCAGGCACCAAGAGCAATGAACACAACTAAGGGCCAGGACTCAAGGGACTTCCAGCCAGATGTGAGTAAGACCTGACGCACAAACCTGTGAAGCTGGTGGCTTTCCACCTTGGCTTTCTGCTGCTCAGGGTTTGGGAAATGCAAGGCCTTTGGTGTTCAGTGTTCTAGAGTCAATGAACCAGCTTTCTTCAATTAGCAGTTCCTGGTAGACCATTCCATTGGTCTCTAATTTCTGATATAAATTAATGGAATAGACATAGGGTAGAAAACAAAGCAGTGAAGGTAGCTGTTTATTAATTAATCATTATGATTAATTAGTGGTGTATAAAAAAGCTGAACTCCTAAGCCCCGGTGAAGGTTGTTCAGTTTGGCAATTGGAGATGGTTGGGGAGGGCGTTAAATTTTTTCAGCCAGACCTCAGATTAGATTTAGAGCAAGGCAGGATGCATCTAAGGAAATTATATTTTCAAAATAACACTATGTAAGTAATATAAAGGGCTTTCCCATTGTGTTGAGTGCAGATCCTATCTTGATCAATTATTATGTACAAAAAGATGATTTAGTAAACCGCTAGTTGAAACGGTACAGAAGCATTAAGACAAATGCTGAAAAATGTATTCATTCATTATCTAAATCATGGTGACAGTGTAATAAGTACCAAGGAGGTGAAGTCATTTAGGTGATGAACTAGACTACAGAGCCCACCATTCATAATGAGAGCATTCTGAAGTTTGTGTAAGTTCATTTAGAGATTTTCAGTATTTTCTGGTTTTCTTCCTGCCTTTCTATGTCTCCACCGATGCTCAGCCTTCTCTGTTCCCCAAAAGCTAAAATCTCCCAGGAGTGCATTTTCCTTGTTAGTGACCACAGCCTCATGTGGCAGTGATGTGGCTCCTGCCATGGGCAGGCTGGGCAGATCTGCTCACACAACCTGTGCAAGCAGGGGTCTGCAGCACCTCCTGCAAACCAAAGTTGGGGGGCAGGACAGGGGCAAAGAATCATTTGGAAGTGTCCACGAGAAACACAGAGTTGGTTTAAACAGAAAGGATTCCTTCTTTGAAACTTAGCAGCTGAGCAAGGCACTTTGTCCTATGTGACTTTTCCTCACTTTAAGACAGTAGAACTGAAAACCAGTGTTTGGCTGCACAAAAACATTGAATTTGAGACTAATCCTCTCACCCACCTTGGGAACTGCTCTGCTGCCCTTTAAAGACCTGGAAAGTCTTCCCACTGGCTCAGGAGGGTTTTTGGATTGGGTCCCTCCATATAGGTACAGTAGAAAGCTCCCAACCAAGTAAATAAAACTTCATGAAATCAAACTATTCTATACTTTGCAGTTCTGCTGTAATGTATTTAATAATAATTGAAATCTGCACCATTTTATAGGGTTACACAAAGAAATGGAAAAGAATATAGAGGAAGACATGGTGTCATGTATGATAAACAGGCAGTTTTAGCATACATGGTGGTACAGAGGCAGAGCTCTTCAGAGCCATGCAATAGGCCATGGAAGCTATCTTCTATTGGAGCTGGCATACGGCTTTCTAAATCTCATAATGCTTAAAAAAATGACTCCGCACAGTACTGTGCTTTGCCACACCACACCACACACTATGGCAGCTTTAGCGACTGGTGAGAGAAAAAAAAACTACTACTGGGGAAAAATGTTTGCCGACTTTGTCTGTTCAGTGTTGTCAGTACTGTTTTTAAATGTCTCAGCAAGTTGTTCTTAGGTGAAAGATAACAGCCTGCAAAGTCTAGAGAGTAAACATTCTTGTGTTAGTCCACCCCCAAAGCATCAAAATAAGAAACTGAAGGTTATTCAGTGGAACTCAGGTTTAACCAACTCATTTCGACATAGTTCACTCTTCATGGCCTTCCAGATCCTGGTCTCTTCGTGTTTGTTCTCAGCCTCCTGCACCTTCCTGCCTGCTCTTTTATGTTTGACATCTGGCTTAATCAGACTTGTGTTATCATTGTATTTGTGAACATGTCTGATTGAAGGTGCCTCTTTTATTACTCACCTGCAGTCTGGTTTTAAACATTAACATCTTAAATGTTGACAGGTTCTATTTTCGTTCCCCAAACTGCATATTGTTTACATGTGTTTCTCCTAGGTCTATAGGCATTAAAATGCAAACAAATATATATATATGCATATAATTGAATCCATACATTTTTATATATAGATTATAGATTATATATTTTATATGTAGATAGATATAAGTGAATACTATATATATACTATATGCAGTCTTTGTGCATATATGTTTTACTAGGGTTTAGCTCTAAAATTGAGTAGTTTTTTAATTTCTGAGCACCTATTCATCTCTCTGTAAGCTTATTTAACATTCAGAATGGACTTCTCTTGACAGTAAAGCAGCCCAGAAGCTCACAGCACCATGTATTTGAGGGACCTTTCCACATGCAGTTGTACCAGGCAGAAGAGAATTATATGAAAATAATAATAATAAAAGCCTTGTCTCTGTTATTAAAGAGCAGGGGAGGAAAAAAATCAAAGGTGTGGTTAGTATTGTTCTAGGAAATAGAAGAGGGAGTTTCCAGAGAAGGTTTCTGGTCCCTTGTGAAAACTGGGGTCATTTCACAGAAGACCAGAAAAAGGTAACAGAAAAGAGGCTTTCAACTGGAAAAGCACACCTCAAGCTCATGAAAGTGTGGGGCTGGAGATGATGGATTTGAGGCTGACAATATCTGCCTATAAAGGCAAGAGGAGCTTTCCAGATGCCATAGCAAAAGGGATTTTGGCCAGCAGGACATGTAGCTGAGGCTGAGATACAACCTGGAAAGGAGAACAGTTGACCAGGAGGTGCCAGAAGGCCTTGTCCAGGCAAGTAGTGGCAGTGGGCTCCCAAATCTCTCCATCCCTGAAGCTACTGTAAGTTTCTACCCCTGAAGTGTGCACAGATCTCTAAAGGATAGAAATCTCTACAGTGTTGCAAGTCAGCCAAAACAATTCATAAGCCTTTGTCTTAAGAATTTTGCTGTTCTTATAGTAACTTATTTGGGGATTACCATAGGTTATACATATGACTTCAATCCTGTTCCACTTCAGAGGGTAAGAGTATAGTGTTTTTACTGGCCACTACTGAGCTATATAGTTTCTTGGTCTCTATTCCTCAGGAGAAATCTAATAAAGTACCTTGAACAATCTGTCAAAACTTCTGCTCTTGTTATCTTTTTGGACCTGAGAAAATGGCCAGCATTCAGGGACTTTGGACTGTTCCAAAGAAGAGAAACTGTTGCAGAAATCAATACTTCTTTCAAACAATGTTGTATGGACCCTCTTTTCCTGAGGAGAAAACACACAGCTATTCACCACATCAATGTCCTTCTGAGTTATGGCCCCACGAGAGTTCTCCCCAAGCTTTTCAGTGTTGTGCAACAAGTTGGTATCTGCTCCTTTTCCTTCAATACCATGCAAAGGAATATATTGCGGAGGGATCACAAGTAACAGAAGCCAGGCTAATAGAAGAATCAAATTAACAGAATCATTTCAGGCCTCTTTTGCATGTGAGCTGTTAAGATTTGCAGAAGGTAGTGCTTTTAAGTGCAAGCCCAATACAACATATAGGAAGCTGATTTGTTTGAGGGTTATTATTTACAATCTCCACAAGCAACACCTTGTCTAGTATGGCTGGACCACTGGGTTACTGTGGGGTATATCTGGGCATATCTTCTTTCTGTTTCTATTTATTTCTCTCATTTCTGCAACCATTACTTTAAATGATACCTTTTTCAGCCCTTCACCCAGACAGCTGAGATTCCTCAGTTGCTTTCAACATGTCCTTTAGTGTGGAGAACAGTGGCATTCTGTGAACAATTTATTTACCTGATTCCAGGTGGTCAAAACTGCCCACTTTGGGGGAGCATCACTGGACAGTCAGTGACTGGAAGTACGAGGAAGAGTTTCAGTTTCAGCAGCTGTTTTCTCTTTCTATGAACAGCATATACAAAGAGATAGGTATACCATATGCCGTTTTACCAGTTCTATCTGGAGTAAGCTTCTGATCTTTAATGTGGACACTGTGGGTTTTAGTTGGAGTACCTGGGATCCAAGCTTAGTCATGTTTGTTTTTAATGCAACACCTATCTAAATCCTTTAAACAGCTGGATTGTCACAGTCTTCTGTAGAAATAGCCAATGAGTTATTATGCAGAGGGGGTCACAGGAACAAACTATTGTAAGGAAAGGTGGGGGCAGATGTAGCAGCAATTTTTGAGCGTGTGCTTCAGCCAAGAAGTGCAATTGCAAAATCTCACTGTCCAGGCTGTGGGTATATCAAGACTAAGAAATTATGGCTCAGCAAAATGGGAACAGCTTTCCCTTGCTATTACACATGGCTTGCTGTCACCTTTAATGAATGTTTATAAAGTACTTGGGGATCTTCCCAAGCAAAGTGTTACATATGAGCCACTGATAATTAACTTTTATTATGTACTTGTTTAAGCTAATATTAACAATAATTAGTGGAAAACTTCAATCTCTGCATCAAATCAGTCAAAATAATTGGAAAGAGATGATCGGGTAAAATGTGTGAAATCTCAAAAAGGCCTGTCTGAAGAATGTGGTGTGTTCTCACAAATAAATGGAGAAAAGGAGTCTGTCATTTATCAGCACTTGTATTTAATCTAATAAGAAAGATCAAGAATACAGCAATCTGATATAGCCAGAATATCACCTTACATCTTACATGTAAGTAGTCATTACACGACTTTAACGTTGAGCAAAGGAGTCCAATCAGCTTGGAGCTATGAATCTTCTCCAAAATGGGGTGAGGCACTTGTTACCTACACCTCTAGCTTAAAATAAGTGGATGCAACCAAAAGCGCAAAAGAATAAAGAGATTGGTGACAACTGAGAATAACACTGACTAGCCCTGGCTTAAACACAGGACCTATAAATTAACATGTGTGCAGGTGCAATTCTGAACGTGCCTTTGTGCATGTGCGCGTCCTTTCAGCGTCTGCCAGGCAGATCACAGGGAGCTCTCGCAGCTCCCTCAATCCCTGCAACAGTTGAGGCGCTGGTAATTGTTTCCCTAAACTACCCACCAGGTGCAGCTCTCTTGGCTGTAGATTGTCATTCGTAACACGGCACTGCGCCCACTTTGGATGAGCCCGCTCCTTCTGCGTACACCATCCTAAAGAAAGAGGACAAGTGAGAACCAGGGAATAAGTACTTGGCTATTGGACACAGATACTTCTTCAGCCTTTGCTGGTTCTACCCCTAGCCATTAATATGTGATTATATGACATTATTTTTAAGATAATAAATTATCACAAATGTAATTTTAAAAAACTGTGTAGGATTGGCTGAACAACAGAGTCGCTTATTTTAAGCTTTAAGCTCAAATACGCTTTTTAAATAGCTTTAATACAATTTAAGCTTTATGGAGCTACCCATGAGCCCGGGACTGACTACATCAGAGGGCAGAGATTTTAGGCTGTCGTTCCTCAGCTGGAAGTCCACAACCTGAACCTTGGTACATGCCAAGAGGCCGCCCTTTCCCCCGCACACGCACATCCACCTCATAATATCATAGACCACTTTACGTTAGCTAAACCCATCAACTAACCTTTATCACGTACAGCATATAAATCACAGCTAATAGGGCTAAGCTGCTACAGAGTTCAATAGGTGAGGAGGTGTGCGTTACAAACGGCAGCGCGGGCTGGGAGCGCCCGCAGGAGCCCCCGGGAGCCGCCGCCGCTCCCGCACGTTCCCCATTCCTGGTGTTCGACTCCCCCTGCAGGGCCAGCCCGCCCGCCCGCCGCGGCCACTCCGCTCCTCGCCCTCTCCCGGGCGTGTTTGCTCCCTGTGCCCTGCATTCACCCGCTATTTACCGCCGCGTTGACCAGGAGTAATCCCGCTGAAAAGGCTTTTAAGGAGTAACACCGTCCGTTTATGGCAGGAACAACCTTAATCCCGTCATCACTTACTTTCTCTCCTTTTACTCAGTATCTTACAGTTTCAGTCCATTTCTCTGTGGCTCTCAAGTGCTTCCAGAGATCCCGTTTTCTCCTTCCCTCCTTTTCTGGGTGCCTTGGGGCACAGCCCCCTCCTCCCACATCACTGTCCCCAGCATACCTCTCCATCATCCCTCTCACCAACACTCTGCAGCAAGAGCTGAGGGGCACAGATGATTTTTTTTGTCCCTCCATGAAGTCTGACACTTGAGTATCTTCAACCTAAATCAAAGCCACAAAGCAGCACTTGCATTTTCTCTTGATATGAGTAAAGAGAGAAAAGAGAAATGTTGAAACGACTGTTTGAGTATTTTCAAAGTAAAATACAGTTCAGCATCCAAATACAGCTTGTTTCAAATGCTTTGTCTTAAACTAGTGTTAAACTACATTCCCCTATAACAGCATATTGCCCTATGGAGTAATATTCTGTTTAATGTTTAATGCCACATCTTGCCTATGGAGTAGTCTTCCCAGCCAAATATCTTTCACAAAGGCTCAAGAGTTGTCCAGCTTCCCCCCCACGCCTGCAGCTTGCTTAGAGGAAGGTCTGTGCTGCACCGTGGAAGATGTTATCCCTCAGGCACCTGGGAGAGGACAGCAGCAGGGACAGAGATGAGGGCCTGAGTCACTCTCCTCCAGTGTCAGCACAGTGATACAGAAATGCAAGACTGTGGCTTTGGTGAATTGATTGAAGCCCATGTGTTTTAAGCCATCTAAGAACCCTGAATTATTCTAATGTGGTTCTATAGATCATTTCAACTTTGTAGACACTGTGTTTTCTTCCAAAAAATTAATTCAGGTGGGAGATTCCCAAGGGTTTTCTCCTCATCATCCTACTAAACATCAGCCTTAACCCTGGCAGAGAACAGGCAGCGGTGAAGAAAGATGCAGGGACTATTCCCTGCTGAGGGTCCCTCAGGAGAGCATGGTCCTGAGCTCAGCCACTGTCCCAGTCAGGTCTGCCAGGATGGGCTGAGCAGGGGTCTGGACTGGGCTTTGGGTACAATTTACCTGCAGCAAAACCTGTGCAGGGATCAAGAAGGAGGCTCTGTCTGCAAATGAATGCCAGGTAAAGAGCAGGGGGAGCCTGTCACCCAGCCCTCTCCTCAGGTGGGGAGCAAGCTGGTCCCCAGCCAGCCCCAGCCTGCATTTGTGGGGGGCACAGCCCAGGCCTGACAGGGTTACACACCCTGATCAGCCCTGCTCCCCTTGCACTGCTCACGCAAGTTGGAAGTCCAGTTTCCTCCATTAAATGCTTTCAAAAAAACCCACAATTCAGTGTGAGTGACAATGCCAGATCTGTCCAAGAGGGATTTCAGCTCAATTTGCGTTGCTGATGCAGAACATAAACAGAGATGAGCATTCATAAATCTACTGCACAACAACAAATGAGTCAAATGAGAAACCTGGTTGGGTAATTTTAATACACTGATAAATTCTGTGGTCCAAGCTCCTTGCACATATTTCAGGTATGTGAGCAATACCACCTATTATCTCTAGAGCCAATGAAAATGAACGCAAGCAAAGTGAGATTTCCATAGTTCAACTGGATAATCAAGGGTTCCCTGATACACAGACTTGTTTTCAGCACTCAAGTATCATCTCAGCGGTAATAAATTTTACAAGACAGCACTTTTAAGCTTTTATGATTTTTAATTTACAAAAGACTTCATAAATATGAATACATTCACTGTAGCAAATGCTGCTGTGAAGTAGCCATTATTCATATTGCACAGAGAGAGAGGCTGAAGCATACTGATGTTTACCAACCTGCCAGTGCTCATCTTTCCCACAGTGGGGCTAGTGCCCAGCAAACCAGACTCTCTGGTCTGTACTTGAAACATGGGACCATGTTCAGTACACACTTTGCTCTTTCATGGGGAGAGAAGTGGTCATTGAGCTACAGTGGGGGCCTGAGGGGTCTCTGTGATCTGGCATTGGCCTCACCATCCTGGGACTTAGTGTTCTCTCAAGCAGTCACTGGGTTCTTGGCCTTCCCCAGTCTCCTCACAGCACCTGTGTCCAGCCTCACTCCCTGTCGGGTGGTTTATTTAGCCGATGAAGTTTCTTGAAGACTCACTGTTTTAAAGCTGGGTGGCACATTAATGTCTCAGTCAAGATCAGAAACCCAAAGTAATGCATTCAATTTATAGCAATATATTACTTTCTTCAGAAATACTTTCATTAGACCAGTGTCTGAGTCCAAGTGTTGTTTCTACTAATGGTCATGGCAATGACAGTGAGAGCCATAGCCCAGAGCCATATATACATAGATATATACACATAGATATATACATATATAGAGAGAGGGAGAGAGAGAGAGAGAAAGTCTGAAGACACAAGCAAGATATTACCTGTTCTAGTCCATGGTGCAAGTCTACCAGAGTAGACTGACCAGAGTCAGTAACCAGCAGTCACTCTTGAAAAATGTCACAGGTATGACAATACATATATGAAGTTTTAAACAGCAGATCATCTTCTCAGCACTGCTGATTTTTGCTTCAATTTTTTTTATCATGATAATTATTACTGCTGCTGTTAACTCGTTCACTTGATTATATCATACTTGTTCTTTCCTCCCCAAGAGTCCTTTTCTTGGTACTTCAGGACTGACCTTTTTCTTCAGTACCTCAGGACTGACCTTTGGCACTGTAGAAATAGGGAAGAACATATTCCTCAGACTATCTTCTGATAAAACTTTTATTTTCATACACATTAGGCATTTCCATGGAGAAGGAGCATGGCATGCTTTTGTACATATATGCTAAAATGCTTTGCCAGAGTAGGACTTACAAAAGCTATTTACAGTCTTTATTTTCATCTGAGTGACTATTTCTTCTTTCATCCAATGAAATTTTTATGTGCTCTTACACATTTCTCTTCAAATGTAAATAGAAGGGGTATGTTTCACTCTATTACAATTTTATATGTCCAAAAGTTAGACATCTCTTTGAAATTAGTTGAGTGTAACTGAGGTACAGTCAACTGAAATCAGACACTTTTCCTCACCCATTTTTATAACTGTTTTGAGTAGGATGAATCACTTCAGATGATTCTATATATAAATATGATCAGCACTCTCTGAAAGTGATGCTAAAATGTTACATGTAACGATGAGACTCACTGTTGCTTTAAAGCAGTTTACACAGTCATCTGTACATACCTTCTACCTGATAGCAAACATGCATGAAAATCCAAACCTCAGTGGAGATGGGTGCATGAATGTAGTGAAACCTAGTGTGCACCAGCAAAGATCTCATACAGGAGGGCACCTCTGTTTACTTCTGTGCTCTCAGCTCTTGCTATATAAGAGGTACCGCTGTGAAAGCACAGGATCATCTGCCTTACCCTAATGCTTGGTAATGTGAGTGTATAATGAAAGTCACGACCTACCCTACAGGGAGATGCCAAAAATTCCCATAGTATTTACTTTTCTACAGCTTTCATTAATCCTGCATTCTGCAACCAGACACAGAACAAAGTTTTAACTGCAGAGGGCATGAAAGAGCTACTGAAGAGCACAGTGGTTTACTTACAAGGCAATATTACCTGCAGCATAATTTGCTACAAGTTTGATTTCTTCCACACTGAATGTTTACAATATCACATTTTAGCCATGAAAGATCCTCTGAGGACCATCTGATTGCTTTTTTGGGGGAAAAATACAAACCTAATAAAGAACATAAATTATCACATTCATTCTAAAGGATATGATAATCGTGGACTAGAAATCATTTTCTTACCATCACTAAATCTAATGGATGTCACTTCTTATCGAGATTTTTTTTTCCTGCTTTAATTCACACTTAAAAACACTGGTTTGTTGGTTTTTTCTTTAATTTGCGTATAAGATTGTTAATGTCAGATGAGCTGACATTTTATCTGTTTCCCACTTAGTGTGACTTTTGAAAACCCGCAGATATTCATTAATTCTCACTCAAGTCACTGACCACATCCATCGCAGTGCAGCTATTTTCTAATTTTTTTCTCATGCTTCTAAGACTTTAATCAAATTTGGCTTAAGATTCAAAAAAAAAAAAAAAAAGTGATGAGATTTTCCTTAAAGTACAAAATAGCATTCAAAAAAGCACTTGAAGATTCATAATTTGAACACAGAACTGTCCACAACTTGCCCATTCCAGCTGTAATTCACAGTTTTCCAGAAATCTGAAACGACTCTTAGTCAAGTGCATGTTTTGAGAGCAATAAAAAAGGTCTGCAAAAACCACTACCAAGAATCCAGCCTGAGGCAGGTACATGTTGGCAAGAGCTGTCCCAGAAGGTAACAAATGCTTTGCCATCCTTCGCCCACACAACTTGATTAGCATGAATCCCCATTTTTCCATTAACCCACAAGCTAAGGGTGTTTTTCAGCCTTCTCTTGAAGGTAGTTGCATCCTTGTCAGTCACGTTGTAGTTCTTGGGGCTCATGGGGGCCAACAGATGCAGACCCCACACCATGCTGAGTGTTTTTTCAGCCCATCTCAACACCTCATGTTGTCACTGCTGGGAATCAGCAAAGATGGAAAGGAAAATATTGGCTCTTCCTCTACCATCAGCAGTGTTTGTCAATAGTTAACTTGTTGAAAATTTTGCATAAAATAGTGAACACCAGCAGAGGGTGCATTTCTGCCACTGTAATGCTTGTTCTTACATTGTAAGTAACCATAAGTAACCAGGCTGTAGTGTAGCAAAGCTTTGGACAAATCCTGCACATTCCATTTCTGTGGAGCTGCCTACACAAGGGTGCACAATCAAAAGCAGGATTAAAGACCAAAGTCGGTGAAGCCAGTTGCTTTAAAGAAAAAGAAATAAAAAAACCTAAGGAGATGTAATGTGCCTTTTGTGCTGTGCACTCAAGGCATTTTGCAGCTTTTCTTCAAATATCCATCATAGAAGTACTTCTTTGATCTGCTGTAAGCAGCCACTCCCAGAAGGAGTGAGAGACACCTTGTTTCCTTCCTTCCTTTTCTTATCCTGACCTACCAGTCTGGAATGCAGTTCACCTCTGAGTATTTTCAGATGTATCATTTTCAGAGAGGTTTGCATGTCGCAACACACAACCAGGGCTTACTTCACAGCTCACAAAGCCCGTACATGACAGTCAAAGAGAGAAGCCATGTACAGTGTCTGACCATCCTGCGCTTTACCTATGTAAACGCCCTTGTCTGGAGAAGGGGAATAACAGCATTAGAATAACAAATATTCATCTTGCCCTCAACATAGGCAGGACCTGAGACTGCAAAGTTACAAAACTAGTGCCCCACAGTACAGTTGAGTGGCAGTTTAGGCTAATCTATGATTCTGTTGCTGCAGCCCTACGTGCCTCCGGCACATCCCTTTGCAGCAGGAATCATGATGTACCTCCTCCCCCAAAGGCATCTCCCCTGGTGACTGGTGAAAGCTGATCACTTTTTTCAGGGTTAGTTTCCAGCCAGATAACAGTTTTTCAGCTTCCTCAACTGAATTGCTACACAGCAGCACAGCCCTCAATGTACAGGAGAAAGAGACAAAACACAGTGTCATTAGCTTCTTCTAATCGTGCACGAAATCATCCTTTTAGGCTTACTGTGCTGTCATTGGTTCACAGTGAGTACTGAAAGTTATTTTAAATTCCAAACTGCCCTTCAGAAGTGCCCCTATAACCCCAAGCACCATAGGCCTGTGGGTGCTTTAAGCTGGAGTCACAACTAAATTCCAAAACATAGTTGGCATTAATTGAGACCATAATGTTGCCCCACCAAATGGCAAGGGAGTTGAGCACAGCATAAATACACACTTAAAACTGCAGCACAATAAAAATAATGATGATAATAATAATAATAAAACCCCAGCATAACCAGTATGGTTATGTGTGGGTTAGCTGAAGATGGCCGGAGGGAGGAGATGCCATGCATTCCTGAACACATTGCAAGGAACTTTAGGTCCCACTGACTTCAGTAGGGCTTCATTGAGGCTGTGTCTCTGCTGTGGAAAGGAACTGCTTAACACAGCATCGTGGGGTTCCTTGTTTTTTGTCTCTGAGCAACTCCAGGCGAAGCCACTGGTTAGTAAGTGAAAACATACTTTTCCCACTCACCAGGACTGTAAGCCGTACCTGGATTGGCTTCTCTTTTTTTCACTTTTTCTTGTTGCTGCCACTGATAGATTTGCAAATCTGGCTCCTTGACTAGGTGCTGACTTTACAAACCCAAGTTTGGCTACTGAAGTGGGGGAAGGGGGGCCTGACCTTGGAGCAGATTATTTCCCCTTCAGTGGGATGGCTCTGCCTGCAGTTTGGCGCCAGATAATAAGCGGCATTCAGTGTCAACCCAGCAGCTGCCATGCAGGAGGTCTGTCCCTTCAGGCAGCTGCTGCTCATCTCCCAGCAGCTGGCAGCGGAAGTGACATCTGTTTTTGGTCCCAGCTGTGAGCAGCGCAGAGGTGCCAAAGCCCAAATGCCTCAGTTCTCGATCCAGGAGCGAGGAAGGGTTTCTGATGCCAGACCACGGCCTGGCTTGTGGAGTGAAGGGAGGGGGGAATCGTCTCCTTCGACGATGGTGGGCTGGGAGGAATGGAAAAAGAGTGACAAATACAGAGAGAAAGAATAAGCAACAGAAGTGAGGGAAAGGATGGGAGAAGGGTGCAGGAGAAGACAGGAATGGCTGAAATTAAAAGGAAATGCGAAATCTGAAGGAAATGCAAAATCTGTCTAGTCTGAGGGACAGAAACAAAAAGGAGACAGAATAATGCAAAAGAAAGAGATGAAGAATTAGCAACAAACAACTAACCAAGGGATATGATTATCTAAAATGGCTGCTGAATAGGAAAATGCCTTATTGAGCTGCCACCTCAAGTGCCACTGAATCTGGAAGGCATTCCTGCCTGCAGCCCTTAGTCTATCATGCCATTCAAGCAGTCCCCCCTGCAAGCTTTGCCATCTGGAGGAGCTCTGGTATATTCTCTCTTGACTCCTTGCTTCTCCATGTTATTTAAATTCATATCACTTTTTCCTAGTTCAAGTCCCTTACTCTCTCATTTATCTTTGTAACTGTGTTATAATTCAGTGTTGTGGCATTTTAACTGAATTATAATTTTAGTTTCTAAGACAGGAATAGGTGCAGGATGAAGGACAAGATCCGTTTCAATCTAAAGACTGAAAAGCATACTTAAATTAACCTTGGAATAAATACATTAAGAAATGTCACTTTGCTCTCAAGGTTTGTGTATGCAAGGCAAGGAACTGTATTCTATCCTAAACGTATTCTCGCAGTTGGGCCTGTTTCCTCAGCACAGGTGCTGAAATTGTGTTTTTTAGATCTCACAACTAATTGAGTATTCCTGGAAGAAATGATAAAGGAAAACGTATATTTTAAAAGAGCTTTACAGCCCTGTCAATCAAAATCAACTCACATGGGAAAAAATGCAGTGTCAGTAACTGCTTCTTTCCCTTGGCGCTTGCCAGAAGCACAAGACAAACTGAATTGTGGTAAACAACCAGATTGGGGAATGGGCCGAGGGAGATGGATGTCATAAAAAATTACCAGTCTGAAGTTGAAAGTGCAGGCATTTGGGCCACAAAGATTTGAACCCATTTTCATACTTTACCTTGATATCTCGTTGTAGGCACCCAGAGCAAGGCATCAGCCATGGAACTGGGTGCCATTACAAATTATTCAAAATCAGGTGCTAAAGACTGTATTGATTGAGTTGGGCAGGAATAATGAAAGCAGTTTCTTAAGTCTCTCAGAATTCAGCTCTTCAAGACTGGCCTTAAATATAACTGTACTTATAGTTGAACTTCTTTTCATGTTATAATTACATATTTCTAGAACATAAAGATAATATATATATATTCATACCTTAAAAGTTAATAACAGATTTTACCAATGCGAGCCCCTGAAGATATGGGGTTTTTTACAAGTCTAAGCAGTTCTCCCTGTTTCAGTGAGAATTAGTTGGGATTTTAATAAGTGATATTTGAAAGAAACAGGAAGAAAGTCCTCTGAATACCATTCTATCATTACCTATACAAGGAGAAGAATTGACCATCTAGTGAACTATGCATCTGAATTAAGCAATCTAGTAACTATATACTGGTTTTTTTCCAGTCAGATAGGGATAAGACTAGTGCAACTGGCATCTCGACCAGAAAGAAGAATCAGCAATCTTAAAAAGCATGAGATTGAGGCAGTACTAATACTCTGAAGGGCTCAGTTTTTCCCATAACACTCAGTTGTTACAATTAGCAGTCATCAGAGGAGTCACACTGGTCCAGGACAAAGGTAGCTCTTGCCCCAGACTCTGGCATCAAAAGGAACACTGTTAACATGAGCCTATTCCTGAACCCCAAAACCTTCCTCAACAGGAATGAAGGGAAGCCTTCATTGTTTGCATATCTTGGTGGATGCTTTATAACCTGAACTAGAATTTTTCTGAGCAAAGTTATAGACAAAGAGAAAGGAGATACAAAATAAAAAGCTTCTGCATGTCTGGAAGTGAATGGGCTTAACTTCATAAATAAAACCCAAACAAAAAGCAGTGAGCAGTAGCAAGTGTCCTAGACATGGAGAACAGAGAAAACAAAGTACGTCTCTTCTCTGGTGGAGTGACCTGCAGACAGGAAAAGTTGCTGTATCCTCAGAAAGTGCCAAGCAGTAATCAGAAACCTTACATGTCTTTGGAAGCTTCTCTTTGGATGACATCTACAACAGCACTGTGGCAATGAGGAGACTTTGATGTCACACAGAAATATAAATTTGTATGCACCATAAGCTTCACACGGCATCCACAAACACTTTTTGTTCTGCAGCCTACACTAATCATCAAGATGAGCTAAAAACTTCATTGTGGTATTTTAAAGTCAACTGAAGCTGACTCTACTATGCCACTGATTGCAACAGGGTAACATCTCACTTTGTTTCTCTTTGCTTTTTGGTTTGGTTTTGGGGTGTTGGGTGTTTTTTGTTTTTAATTTCACCATCTTCTATCCTTTTCATTCTTTCAGCCATTTTTAGAGCACCATCAAAAACCTTTTTTTTTTTCAAGCTATGTAGCCTGGAAAGCTAAAGAAAGATTGTAAATAGAAATTCTTCTGCCTGACTTCTAAGACAAAAGAAGTAATTTACATTTCAGATTTTGCATGAAGTAGGTTAGTTTCAGTATACAAATCTAATTCACTTGACTTGGCAGTTACAAAAAGCATTTCTAGGGCCATATTCTGCATTCTCTTTTCTGATGAACACTACCCAAGGAATACTAATTAGAGTGCTTAAGGAGTAAGGTAAGCAAGGCTGGCAGAGTCTGAGCTTTTATTTATATTCTGTTATCTCTGTCCAAATGTTCAAAGCAATATGGGTGGTGACTGATTCACTAGTTAAATTCAAAACAGCATGTGTGTACAAAAGGCTGCCAAGTTTCTCATGTATACTGCTATTTGTGAGAAGCTATGCACAGACAAAAAACAATCAAACAGTTTCTTAATTTCATTTCATATTTTTATTCCCATTGTAAGTACTAACAATCACCAAAAAGACCATTTCAATTTGGTTTAGATACACAATAGCATTAATCACAGTCCAGTTTCTCTTTGTTTTTCTTTTTTTTTTTTTTTACTGCTGTTCTAGTATTTCGTGATCTGTTTTAGTAGTTCTGTTGTTGGTGTATTTGCTTCCAGCAAAATAGATTTTTCAGTGTTTGTAGATTATTTGAAAAGATTGTTAAAGATTAAAAAATCCATAATGAAATGATTAACGGTACATTAGCAATTAATCTTATTATCTTCCTTTTAAGATTAGTACTAAGTATATTTGATGACCCAAAATTTACTTTTTGTTGTGCATTGTCTGTTTTCTTTTCAAAATAAGTCCATGAACAACTACATTTTTTTCATTACAGCAATTCATAGCAGTATCATTTTTAATTGGATTGAAATCCTTTTGGGAGAATGATGTAAGTAAAACAACCCTAAAAAATAAAAGGTTCTGTTTAAGCAAATGATGTTACACACAAACCAATAAGGCAATATCATGATGTATAAATTAGAGTGGCTAGAAAACATGAAGGATGTTCTAAATTCACTTGCTTATTAATTGGGGAAAACACATCACACTGTATTTTAGTCTTCAAGCAAAGAAGAATCACAAAATACACTTAAAGAGGCATCTTTCCTCATGTCTTTTAAAAGCCTGTGAGACAAATTCCTTCATCAAATTTATTAATGTAAAAGCAAATTCAGAAAACATCTTTGTGAAAGCTGTCCCGTTAAATTATGAATAACAGTAATAAATTCTTTAGTTCTTCATTTATTTGCGTACTCTGCATATGAACAGACATGAATGAACAAAATATGCCTATTGTATAGCCATACAAAAAGCTAATATGAATGTTTATGTTGTACAATGTCAAAAAGGACAAATTATTAATCAAAGTAGAGATGAGAAAGAAGCAAAGAAGAAAGCAGATGACACACACGAACTTAGTTGTCTTCTGCGTGGAAGAAAATGTCTGCTTTGGATATAGAATCCTCAGCTAAAAACTCTTTATTATATTATGCAGTGCAGGAAGTTTGGGATCAAGATCAGCTTTTAAAAGGGATTTAAACTAGAGTTATAGATAGTCATGTCAAGGGAAAGAGGAAAGGAACCAAGTGTGGAGCATGCGAGGGTGTGGAATATGGTGGGAGTAAGGAGAGGAATGCTGTTTTTAGGGGAAACTTGCTGAACTGACAGTGCTCTCACTCAGGACAGATTGAACTGGGGACTCACTGAACACTTCTGGTGGGAATACTGCTCCAAGACTGTATTCCAGTCACAGCAGGTACGTAAGACACTAACCTAGGCCCTTCACAAATTGCAGGAGAGATGGAATTCCTGAGTCTGCTCCATAGGGAGGGACAGATGTTTTCAGGGACTCTTCTTGTATTGCTCTTAATGGTTGTGACACCTGGAGATAGTCCACATAATAATCATTCACCATTTCATCTTCCTGTCCCAACTGTCCACACTTGACTATCCATGGAGCATATATTTGAACGTATCATAAGGCCTAGTCTCTTTACTACTATTTAATACAAATATATGTTAACCAGAAAGAGACAAAAATTGTATTTTTATAGCTGAGCTAACAGAACCTTCCTATTTCTCCATGACCTATAGATTGAGTAGTGAAACATTTTTTTTCGGTCCTAACCCTTTTGTCACCCTTCAAGCATTCATACACACATACATGCACATAAATACACAGACGTGCAAAAGCAGAGTATGTGCATTACAGTAACTCAGTGGTGCTACAGGAGCTAGTTCTGAATGATGGCACACGGGCACTGGAAGAAGCGTAGCACCAAGGAGGCTACAGCCAGAGCATCCTGCATCTGGAAAACTGGGGTTTAGCACCTGGTTGTCCCCGTGCACGTCTTTTCTTTGATTTGAGGTTACCTTCATTTCACAGAGGACGGGGACCCGACCTTTCCCACACTTCTTGCAATATGTTTTTCTGTTGATGTCAGGAAGGCTACACTCTGTAATGAACTCTACATTCACTAATAGGTATTACAGCAGCAATTTTTAAATAATTTCATATAAAGTAGATGAGCTGTGCTTTAGGATTAATTTATCTTAAATAAAATTTAAGTCATGCAGTCCTAGAGGACAACACACACATATTTAAAGACAATTCCGCATGAATGCTTTGGTGGCCTGTGTGCACCTTTTTAAATGATCAGTACCTTAAAAAACATTTCAGTATCATTCCTCACAGTATGTACCCAGTGTATCTCAGAATTATTTGGATTTCCTATTACACTTTATACATAATATCAGACTTGCATTTTAAGTATCAAAAATATGCTGTTAAAGGACCTTAACAGTAAATGGCATAAATCCATAGTTTTAATCAAAGGGTAAAATGACTTATGACCTTTGGTGAATAGATGATGAAAAACTAATGTTTCCAAAAGCTACACATGATTTACAGTCTTATGCTACCAACAGCTGGCCAATCAGTTCCGGGTTTCTGTCCTTTATCAATGCCACGATAAGAGCAGCAGCAGAATTTACTGTCTCCTGAAGAAGCGAAGGGTCCTGGAAAAAAAAGGGGGGAGAGCAGGGAAAACAATATGTTTACAAGAGTGTGAAAAGCAAATATTAAAAATAAATTTTCATGTATGCCAAATTACCCTATGATTGTTGAAACAAATGAAACCATTTACTTGTACTTATTAGAAGAACTTCTAAAACTTGTATTTTAAGGAAGCACAATTTCATAGTAATATCCATTTTCTCCAACCTCCATGATGCAAAACTGCTAGAATTAAGGCCATCTATCCAGAGACCACCAAAAAGCTTGATTCTGTCACTTGTGTCCTAACTGATTTTTAAAATCTACAAGGCAGTAAAAATGTTGGGTTTGAAAACACGGAAAAAATGGAGGATTTAATTGAGTAGCTTTGTTAAAGACGTGCAACTGTAAGCACTTACTGAATCCCATCTGTAATCTACAAACTACTTAAATTCAAAGGCATTTAAGCACTAGGACTTCACTGGTTTAAGGTTATCTTTGTATCAGGTAACTTCAAAAAGTAGTCTGGTTTTGATAGGCAAGTATAGAAACCAATACAGAAACAGTAATAAAATGAGACATTGATTCTATGCTTCTAACTGAGCTCACATTTGAAAGAGTCTTTTGTCTAATTGCCAAGTATTTTTAATTGTATTGGCTATAAAAGGTTGGCCTCTTGCTACCACTAACATTTCCATTTGCACACTGGGAAAACAGCAATAGGTGTAGTCAGGCATAGAGACATCCCTGGAGAGAGAAATAGGAGGGAACAATTTATGTGAAGAGACAGAGAAAAAAGAAAGGTCTATAAAACTCTAGGCTAGGGAGAACCTAGAATTTATAAACACAGAAGGGAAGCTAGAAAGAAAAATTAAGAGCTGTGCTCCATAGCCATGATGAAGAAAACTGGAAGCAACAGATTTTGACAGTAAGGACTGGAATACAGTGGAACAGACAGATGAAGGAAACTCATCATGAGGGTCCTGTAATATGAGAATGTAAAATGAGATGCTCCATCCTTCTACCCTCCTGCCTGGGGTAGAAGGATGGAGCAGTTTGAATCTGTATCTTTTCCCTTCTTTTTTTATTCAGATGCTGCATGAGGGAAGAATTTGTAGAGAACATTGAAGAAACTCAGATTAATGAAGAAAGAAGAAACTGCTTCCCCAATTTGTACAAAAATGTAACATCCAAACCTGCTTTTTAAGGAATAAGGCAACTGCTGAAGGGATCTACCTATTCAGCTAGCACAGAGGGGAGCTGGAGATTAAGAAATTGCAGTTGAAGGAAAAACCAAAAGGGGAAGGGTGTCCCTGCAGTACTCTCAATGTGGAAGCAGGTCCAGAGAACGGCCACAAAAATCATAAGAGGGCTGGAGCACCTCTTCTACGAAGACAGGCTGAGAGAGTTGGGGTTGTTGCACCTGGACAAGAGAAGGCTGTGGAGGTGACCTCACTGCAGCTTTTCATTACTTAAAGGGGACCAACAAGAAAGATGGAATCAGATCTTTTAGTAGAGCCTGTAGTGAAAGGACAAGTGGTAATGATCTTAAATAAAAAGAGGGTCAATTCAGACTAGATATAGAGAAGAAAGTTTTTATGATGGGTTGGTGAAACACTAGAGCAGGTTTCCCAGAGAGGTGGTGGATGCCTCACTCCTTGAAACATTCAAGGTCGGGTTGGACTGGGCTCTGAGCAATCTGATCTAGTTGAAGATGTCCCTGCTTACTGCAGGGGGATTGGAGTAGATAACCAACCTTTAAAGGACACTTCCAAACCAAACTACTCTATGATTCTATGATAATACTCATATTAACTTTGTGATTTATGTAAATTACAGGAAACATGGCAGAGAGGTAACTGTATAGAATCAAAAATAGCTAGCTTATAACTGATTCTTTTATAATTCCTGAAAAAAACGATGTTTGTATTCAACTAGAATTTAGTCCTCAAAATCATCAAATAAGTAAGCTATTACAATTTGTAACTCTGCAAAAGATTACAGTCCACGATTTCATGTTATATATTCAAATATGAAGTAAAATTATTTATTACAGTTCTAAAAAACTGTGGTAGGATAAAAATATTCACCACATCTGTATATCGCAGTTCACTGAGTGACACCTCCTATCAGTCAAGCAAGGAGTGCGGAACTGTCCTTAGGTCCTGCTCCTTCAGGACCTTTTGTCATGGACCAAGGGTGCAAAGATTAACTCAGAATCCACTACTACGGTTTGGTAGGACTTTCATTCCCTCATTTCCCATGGGTATAAACTGCTGTATAATGTATGAGGAGAGCGGAAGTCATGTGCACGCACCCACTCAGACAGCAAACACTGCAGTCGCTTTCAAGATCCAACAACACATTTCTTGCTATTCAGCAACGCCAAATCTCTTTGTGCCCCTCAGAATATTTTGCTCAGTTTTTCTTGAGAATCATTTCACAATTACAGACACTGTTTTCCAAATGGGCTTCCAGCCATATCTGAAGTTGGCTGGAGGTGTATTTTTTTTTTTTTTCCATTTCACAAGAAAGAAATAAAATACACCTGGCCAGGAATGCTCTTAATGTTTCTCCCAATAAATCTTTCCACATCCTCTGTTGGTTACTGGATTCAGCACACATTCCATTGCAGTAATAAATTATTTAAGTTTTTGAACATAAAAGGAAGCAAGAGAAAGAAATTTAACTTTCACAGGAGAGATTGAACGTAACACCGTAAGATTCCTTTAGACTGAAAAAAGCCTTTTCTGAAGCTAAACCTAAGGCCTTAGTGCTAATTTCCATGTTCTGAAGGAAAAACGTGCAAAAAAATTATGAGTAATATTTGTAACACAGGCAATGTGGCAGAGTAATACACACGGTAATACATACATGCATGCAGAAGAGGTCTATACACCACCCTGAAATTGACTGCTGAATTGAAATTAATTCAAAAACAGAAACACAAAAAGTAAGCAGCCCAACTTAAAACTTCAAATTTTACAATTACTTCACTTCCAATAATCTGATTATTAATGCTCATATTATAACTGCTCAGGAAACCTACTGGCCCCTGTGCAGGATTGGTCCCTGTAAGTGCATTTTTGGAAATAACCAGAAGTGTTTTTCTTTAAGGGAATATACATTCTCATATCCAAGATAACAAATGTAATGGAAAATATATTCTTAATTCTTAGTCCAGTTACAGTTGATGGTTTAATGACCTTGTGAATCATGTACTGAGAATTTCAATAGGGAGATCCTTTAAAGTATTTATCATAGGGATTACTAATCTTAGATTTATGCTGTTGCTCCTTCCTGATCTCAGGGTCATTCTGATCTCAGGGTCACCCTCTCATTGAAAAGTGTCCAGCACCCAGGCCTATGAGCCAGCCTCTGAGTGCTGGAGAAATCAGACCCACAGAGGTCAAGTATGTGCTTACTCTAACTTGCTTTACTCTCACAGCCACAGCCTTACTGGAAAGAGGTAGTAAATAACAATGCACTGGACTCTTCCAGGAATTTCAAAATCATGGTATATCCTGTATCTTTCTGAGAATCAAAACTCGCTTTCATGCTATGAATCATCACTGTAGTATCCAATAGTTATTGCCTCGGCATAATTTAAAACTTTTGTTGATCATTTCCAGTCATTACCACCTGCTCATTTTAGGCCATTACTGTGCCCATTAAGCAGATATTTTCAATGTGCTGCCATGATACTTAGGTTTCTCTTAAGTACTTATACGTAATTTGGACACCAGCAGTCTTTATAAAGAATATTGAAAAGAATTAAAATTATAAAATTCAACAGTAACCCAGGAAAGGAAAAGAACCTTGTGGGTCTTTATTAATTTAAACAAACAAGTGAACACTTCAATTCCCCCAGCTATACCCTTAAAACACCCACGTTTTTGATACTGCAGTGTTATTTCTGGCAACAGTGCTGATTACAGCTGATAGTACCTACAGGGAGGCTTCTATACAGATGCCAGGACACAGTTAATCTGCCACACCTAACTCCATTGCACAGGCCACTGATCTTTTATATTCAATGGAATAGCACTAAATCTTTCAAAAATCTCATTATTAGTTGCAGGAAGTCAAATAATCAAGCAGAACCAGGTCTTCACACGTTTAATTGCCTGACATGTTTGCATATATTGTAAGCACGATAAAAACCAGGATGTCAGAACAGTACAATCAATACAAAGCCCACAAGAGCTTTCGCACGTTACTGCCCACCCACTGCTCCGCTCTGCAAGCAGAGAAGGTCCCTCAGTCACTCCATGAGTGCACATCTGTGCACACACACTTCATGGATCAAACACAAATAGTTCCTTCCCTCATTAATGAAATCCTTAAAAAAGACCATGACCTTTAAATAAAACTTGGAGGCAGTAATGACTTTAATGGATTAATAACTGAAGTTCCACATGATCTCCCCAAACCATTGTAATATTCACTGTCTATTCATTTTATCCAGTTGATTTAAATAATCCTCCTGTAAGAAGAAAAACCAAGGCCCCCAAACATTTCTTGGCCACTAATAAATAGAATTTTTTATTGTTTGAAGAGATTATTAACTACATTTATAAGCTAAAACCAAAATTTTTACCACTTTATATTTATGTACTTTGGAAAAAAGTACTCAGAAACACTGCCAACCTTATAAACCATAAATCCATATAACAGCACTTTGATTCCAAAATAAAATATCCACTTCGTCTGTTATTAAACAGTAAAAATATTCCAACTTAACCATACTGTGTGATGGTTGTAACTCATACTCAGAATTTATTTGATGTAGAGTTCTGACTGTAGGGGTTCTCTGGTCTGCAGACTAAGACTGGGAATGGATGTAGGGACAGAGTTAAAGCTATGTTTGGAATATGCAATCTGATATTTTACAAATGTGCATTTATTTAAGAAACTGTGAGGATATCTGAATATTTACTGATATTCCCCTAACTATTCATTTCCTCACTTCAATCTGTTTAGGATTTTTTTCCCAGCTGGAACTTCACATACATGCATTTCAATTTACATATGTATATAGTTCAGTTTAAGAATAGCTTGAAAAACACACCTACCCTTTTTAGGTAAGAAAAAAAAGAAAAGCAAGCCTCTGCAGCTATTACCTCTGTCTTGTCCTGCATCCTGCCAAAGGAATAAAACTGCTGTGTTCCATCATTTGCACTGTTTTGCTGCAATATTATTTGACTTTCCATTTAATGTTGTTTTTAAAAATTAATAGAATTGTAATGTTAGTCCTGATTATATGGCTGACAGAAAACCCAAAAACGGATTTAAAGATGCTGCTAAACTTAGGGAATATCAATATGAGTATGGTTAAGTTTGTACCAGGAATGGAAAGAGGGCCAGGGCATGCGCTGGCATGCCAGCATGCTCCTGCCCTTGCTGTTCCATTGTAAGCCTGCTCCCTGGCACAGTTTTGGCTCCTGACAGCTAACATGTTTCCAGACAATGGCTGGGCATGGTTCAGGGGACAGCACAGGCCAGAGACTGCTCCCAAGGAACAGGCTGAATGAGGCCACCTCTTTTGGGAAATGAGAACTTAGCCCTATGGAGACGAGGCATGCTGTGCCTTTTAGCCCCAGGACAGGAGAACCATCCCTGGCCTGTTTCACTTACCAGTATGGATGTAGCCTAAGTATCGCTGGGAAGTGACAGCTGAGCCATTCTCTCCCTACCCAAATGCATCAAGAATACATAGAACAACAATCAAATAGTGTCCCCCAGAATGAGGCACAAATCCCATGCAGCTAACACATAAGCACAGTTATTAAAAAAAAAAAAATAAAATTAACTACTCTGTGGAGACCTTTCCCACCAAAACGGAGGAGAGAGGGATGAATCACACTGGAAGACAGCACTTGTGCTGTACTGCACATTTCTGCCTCCTTATGGAAAAAGGTTGGAGCCAGCAGAAGGAACTCATGCCCACTGCTCCTTTTCACAGTGTGGGCATGGGTGCATACCAGGTACACCATCAGACATGGGCAGAAGAGAAAAGCGCTGAAATAGTCTCTGTTCTGGCAAGCATTTTGCAAAAGGCTATGTTTGCAGTACAAGAGGAGCTGCTCTTAATTAAAACTTCACGAATTGCTGCAGTTTATACTAAGGCTATACCAGGTATAACCTCAAAAAGTTGCCTGATGTCACCTACTGAGTGTTTTATTTGCACTCAGAGAAACCGAGTAGATAATCTAGCCTCAAAAACTTTAATACTTGAAATTTTCTTCTTCAATTAATACTTTTTATTTAAACAGTTGATCTGAAGAGAGTCTGAGGTTCTTCCACTACCAGAAATCAATTATCTAACATGGATTGTTGTTTCATCTCACCATGAGTAATTAACTGGTAGATTCATGAAGAAGCATTTTTTCCCACTCAAGATAAGCAGTGGCATGCATCTACATATTAAAGCAACCTCCATTGCGGTAACAGTACAAATTAATCTGAAGTCTCCTTTCTTCTTAAAATGCTTCCACATCACATTTTTTAATCCATGTGCCAAAGCATCTATTGATAAGTGACATCTCATACATAATATCAATGCAGCACTTTATCTCAATAAGAAGATAGCTATGCAGATCATTCTAAAAGATAAGAAAACTATTTCTCTGAATATTTTTAGGTTTCCTTTCAAGTAATAGATAAGTAATTAAGGCAGCATTTGAGTTCTGGTAGGTAGCTGGGTTCAAAATTACTTGAGCAGGTTCACAAGTGAACCTCTGTACGCATAACCGTGCTTCCTTGCTGAACTAAGAAAATGCAATCAATTCTTCATTAGTGGATACTCCACAAAATAGAAATAATTTTGAAATCTAGAAACTGAGTATGCAATGAGGATTGAGAAAAAAGATGAGTAGCACTAGAAGAACCAATCTGTCTTTGTGCTAATGTAGCCTAGTGGACCTCTTAATTAATGAACTCTGATAGATCTGAGTTAATTCCCTGCAGTTAAACAGTCATACATCCATGCTAATCAACCCAAACCTGGATAAATTTGTACCTAAATACATGATACTGTAGTGTATCTCTCTCTCCTGTACTGTTGATTGACCATGTTTCTTATAGTTTGTCCTAAGAATGGAGAGCTATTGACATTTAAAATGACTGTGTGGATACACTGAGAACAGACAAATATTTTAAATCTTCTGGAGTCTGTGAAGATTCCGTCTCTCGTGCTTTTGCTTTTATCTTTGCACCTATGATTCACAGATTTAAAACTGTAAGGTAAACATTGCTCTTTTGTTAAAGAAAACTCCAACAAAACCACACGAACAAGCACACAAAAACTCAAGATTCCTTTCCCTAGTATGAAGAGAGCAGACAGATTTACCCTTAATCAGCAGGTTTAAAACAGCTCCATTATCTACATGTTCTGCAGCATGTAGGTGACCAGTGTTCAGTTCCCTTCTCTGTATGAGGGGGTTAATCCATCCCCAGCTCACACCATTTCTGGCCTGGGGTTAAAAAGCCTGTGGAAGAATACCCATTATACACACAGTCGTTGCATTAAAACAGAAAGATGACAAGACTCCAGTCTAGATACTACTGCAGACACCTTGCAGACATGAGCTCGGGGCCAATGTCTGCGTCTTCTGCAGACCTAGACTTCATATTTCCTTGGTTTTGCCTTCTCCAAGTGTTTTGTTTTTTTTTTTTTCATCCTGTAACAAGCACTGTTAGCATGATCATGATCAATAAAAATTCCTGGACCAAAAAATTTCCCTGAAGAGTTTGTTACAAAGGGCACTTTCAGCACATTCAATCATTGCAGCTTAAGCAAGAGTTTTCATTCAGCACCTACCACTATCTGATTGAAGCTCTTGGCAAAAGTGAGTGTGCCAACAGTGACAGTACAATGGTTGTCAACCATCTTTCTCTCTGAGTTGCTCAAAAAGCTACCTAATGCTTGAGCTAGCAGCAAGTTCTGCCACCTGTATGGGTCTGGTACAAAAGTCCTCGCAGAAAGCAGCCATTTAACAGATGTGGTTGACTGCAAAAGTATATTATGCGTTTGAGGTTTCTTAGAGGTGGTCTGAATACAGTATGTTACTAAGTAAGTCTATAATATGAAGTGTACCCATGTTAATATATTTTAGTGTGCTACCTACAGGCTCTATGAGGTATCACTGCTAACCTCGTAAAAAACACCATAAGGGTTTTTAGGGGTAAGGAAAAATGTTTCTTACTATCAATATAGGAAAACCGAAATGCTGCTGAGGCACAGAAGGCTTGCTTTCTCCTCTGACAACTTACATTATAACGTGCTGAAAATCTGGTCTGAAAAATGGTCTGAAGTCTAGTGAAGCTGTGGCAAGTCTTTTATCTGGTTTCAGAAAGCTGTGGATCAATCTGATAGTACTAATAAATTTAAGTGGGAGTGGGATTTAAGCCTTCCATGCAGCAGCAGCATTTAGAATCATGCAATTATAGAATATCCTGAGTTGGAAGTGACCCACTACGATCATCAAAGTCCAACTCCTGGCCTGTACAGCCTGTACACCCTCTGCTTGAGAGCATTGTCCAAAGACTTCTTGAACTCTGTCAGGCTTGGTGCTGTGACAACGTCCCTGGGGAGCTTGGTCCAATGCTCAACCATTCTCTGGGTGAAGAGCCTTTTCCTAATATCCGACCTAATCCTCCCCTGACACAGCTTCATACCATTCCCTTGGGTCCTATCACTGGTCATCAGAGAGAAGAGACCAGTGCCTGCCCCACCACTTCCCCTCATGAGGAAGATATAATAGCAATTCCCTCAGTGTGTATGTGTGGTGGATTCTCTGCTGCCTGTTCCACTGTGAGAGTCTATACTTTGATGGGCTGCAGCATTAAGTTTTGCAGCTGGCCAGGAATACACAGAAGACCCACTACACACACACGCACAAAAAAATGGGTTAAACAGTGCTGGCCTCCCAAAAAACTTAACACCCCAATCATGCAAATTGTTTACAGACTGTTGCAGTACACCAGGCACTGAGCACAGACGGAGCAGCTACGGATCTGTATGAACGCGTTTGACGCATGGGGCTAGCAGCAGAACAAAAGCAGTTCAGCACAGGTTACCCGGTTTTCTCCAATCATAAACTGAGAAATGCAGCACTTTCAAGCTCCACTTCCCTCCATGACTGGTGTTTTAGTCCTAGTTGGCAGTAAGGTGAGGAACGCAAAAACGTGTATGAAGGGAAGACAGAGAGAAATGATGGGGGAACAAATTAGAAGAAACCACAGAGTTAAAAGTTAAAGTACGTAACTATCTCAATCCTCAAAATACAAAAAGATATGCCACTGCTAAAGATCAGGTGAGATTATATAAATGCTCTGTCTGATAGGCAAACTGTGTCATATACTGCAGGTAAAATAAATAATTTAAAAAATCTTCAAAGAACCACGTAGGACATTTCTACCCAGTGAGATCTGGGTAGATGAGGTCATCACTGTAAGCACAAAATTATTTTAAAAAATTACCAAAAAAACCCAAAACCTACCTAATGGGCACAGACAAAACAATACAGCGCTTCTTCATATAAATTTCTAGCATGAACAGAAAAGTACATATTTTATGGTACACTTAATACAGTATATTTTTATATTAGAGGTTTTTCCTTTTATTGTATTATATTGACAACATCGGTTGTTTGTGGCACTTTTCAAGAAAAAAAATGAACACAGTAGTTCTCAAACATCTAAGTTGCTAATATGCAGTACAAGACATGAAATCCTTTAGCTATCACGAGTTACAGAATTTCGCATACAAATGTTCTGCACCAGTTTCATATAGGTTGTGACACGGTTTGTGATTGTGACTAATAGTCTTATATAGAAAGACTGGGCAATTTTAATTAGCTATTGTAACAAAACGGTAAGGTCTTTGGAAAGAATGAGTGATGCATTTGAATCTCCTGAGGGATGCTAAAAATGAGTGCAGAGGAAATCTGAGCATTTTTTCCTTTCTTCCAGTCTGAAACACATTTTTCTTCCCTCCTATATGTGCTAACATCTTACAGAATATTATGCATAAGGCATCCAGTTCTCCAAAATAAGAAGAGGCATGTGTCCATTCATTAAAATGAACACATGCCAATGTTCAGTCATTAAAATCTTCATTATACAACTCCTACAGACTATGAATAATCTGAAATACAAGCACACGGTTGCAGTAACTAATTGATTGGAAACATTCCTCTTGATTACAAATAATTTATTTGAGACGGTTCAGAGGAAAAACCGTATAACCTACTAAAAAACAAAATTAAAACTTCTCCTTTGGGTAAAGAAGTAAACAAAACCCAAGAGATTCTGAGGGACAGAGTATGCGTACACGTGCTGGGCTATTGTTCACATCCAGCCTTGTGGCTTCCAAACTTTTAGGACGATAATATCAGTTCAGTGGGGTAAAGGCCACATTCCAGTGTTGGTTACAGAAATACAAATGGAAGTAATGACAGTATTATGAGCCTGGTTATTTTGCAGTTGCAAAGACGGAATTTCAGCTTTAAACGCTGTACTTTGATACAGAAGATCTAATATGTAACTGGTTTTAAACTGCTCTCAAAATTGCAAAAGCAGCTTTAAAGTGACTCAAATGTCAGTGTTTTGGGCAGTGAGACACAGTGAGAGGGAGTGGCTGTCCAGAAGCTCATTTGTAGGTATTTGATATCACAGATTTCCATATTCTTAATTAAATCTAGATAGGTGGATGCAAAGTGGATCTCAAGTTGCATCATCTCATCATTCTGTGAGGAGGGACCGATCGCAGAATAAAACAAAAACTTAAACATGACGTTACACACTGAAATATGAAAACATCCTTGAATTACACATTAAATTTAAAATTGAACATCCATCCTACAGTTTTCATTTCATTACTCAAATTCTACTTCTTTGACTGCATGCATCTGTGTGATGTTTAGGCATAGTTTATGTCCCATCTCTGACTTCTTTTTCTGTGTACAGCTGAGAGTCTACAGCCTACTGGAAGGTAAAAAATATAAATTCCTTACAATTCAAGACTTTTCTGTAAGGCCAAGCTAGTCTATTTTAACAAAAAATTAAAAAGCCCCAGACTGATGAAGAAGTGTCCAGAAAAAAGTTGCAACGACGTGAGGTAACATCTCTCCTTGGAGAGTAAGAGGAGAAGACTCAGCAGGGGTAAACCAAGTTACAACAGAAGTTACTAATAAGATTCATTCCCTTTGTCTCTCACCAATATGACATTTTAATTTTGCAGTAATTCAGATTGATCTCAACTTTCTTTTGCACAGATCATGGACTTTTTCCCTGCTCCAAAGCAGTCTTCACACAGTTAATGTAATAAGCAGGAAAGGAACTTGCATTTCTTGCAAGCATAAATCATTCCATGAGCAATGGAGCTCTAAGCACAGGTACACTCAAATATACTCAAATGCTTCAAAACTGCTGGGAGTGGAGAACCTGCATTTGTCTCCCTCTATTGTTTTCTTTCAGATATGCTGCCTACACCATGTTTACCTACTCATTTAAGAGTGGACAGTGTATCTTAGCAGCACTCTAGAATATGAAATGAATGAATTCCTATCCAGCATGTAGGAGTAAATAATAATAATTTGTAAAAGTCTTGATCCAAACTCTCAATTTCTCTGTTCTCTATTTCTTTGTCCTCCTTTATTCATAGCCTAAAGCCAGTGCAAACAGAGCATCTATCCTTGTTAAAGTTTTCAGCTAAGCAATGGTGGGAGCATATAAATTTTGAAAAATTAATCCTAGAGGAAAGATGAGTCTTAAAATCTAGTGTGAGCAGAGGCGCTGGGTTCAGAAACCAGGAGCAAACCATTTGCATCTCATCCAATAGATGGGGCAGAGAATTATCACAAAACCACACTAGGAAACCACTGTGGTAAAGAGCTCCTTTTTCACCGAGTGGTCAAGAGGAATGTCAGGCACTGGACACACCACACGTTCCCATGGAAGCATGGATGGCAGTAACACCATTTGCTCTTTACAGTTACCTGAAAAGAGGTTGCAGCAAGGTGGGGGACAGCCCCTTCTTGCAGGCAACCAGCGACAGGACACAGGGAAATGGCCTCAAGTTGCACCAGGGGAGGTTCAAGTTGGATATTAGGAATACTTTTTTCACTGAAACAGTGGTTAAGCATTGGAACAGGCTACCCAGGGAAGTGGGGGAGTCGGCATCTCTGTAAGTGTTCAAAAGCTGAGTAGACGTGTCACTTTGTGACATGGTTTAGTGGGCATGGGAGTATTCTCTCAAAGATTGGGCTTGATGGCCTTGAAGATCTTCTCCAACCTTAATGCTCATGCTGTGATGGCCATTCCGAGTCTGATCCCCCACCTGATAATCCCTCCACTGTTAAATCCCATGGAGGAATCTCTCCTGCCACTAGCTACTGATCAAACCATGGCATAGCTGGAGGGCAAATAGCCAGTTTCTAAAGAATCCTTTGAGTACAAACCCAGTGATAGGAAGGTAGAAGAGAGCACATAACTTGCCTTGTAGCAAAATGAGAGTAAACAGATCAAGCAGTTAGTACCATTCCTCAGGGTTCACCAATAAATCCTTATCCTTAAAATCAAAATATATAATCTTCATAGTTGTAAGGGGACAGATGTGCTTGCTTTTAGATTCTAGTTTTCTCTTAGGCTATGAGGGTCCAGCTACACCACAAAGATAGAGTTCACAGATGTTCTCTTACATAAAAATCAGGGTTTGAAAAGACAGGCTTCTCTTTCTTTCTGCCAACAAGTATCAGCCCAAACCATACAAAACAATAGCCTGTCTATATACAAACAAAGGCACTCGAAAATACATCCAAGTGATAAAACTCTTGTAAAATAACCAAAAAGAAGTGCTCTAAGAAGAAAAGCTATTTTAAAGCTTTAAAGAGAAATAGAAAGAAATAGAATTAAAAAAAAAAAGGAATGAGTCTTGCATTAGTAGATGGATTAATTGTACTCTATAATTAAGACATTTTATTAAAAATAAAGCAGGTGAAAGATTTTTTAACTATGAACACACCTATTTTTATGAGATTAGCATTCAATGTTAAGCCTATTCTTCAGGTATGTTTTATCTGAAGTTGCATAACAGAATAGTCTATGTTTTACAGCCTTTAACACTTTCAATGAAGTTGTTACCAAAGTTACCTTTCAAAACATCCTAAAACCATCTTGCGCATACTTGCAACTTTAAATATGTCTATAACTGACTGCAAAGATAAGTTTGATTCTCCCTAGTACCTTCTTGTAATAGGCATTTGATTAAGAAACAACTTATGGCAGTTTCCAAGGGCATGACTAAACATGATGTGTAAGAGTTTACCACATCACTTACTCCTTACTTTAAAATTTGGGTCATCCAAAGCTAATTGAAATCTGTCGGCTGAGAACAAGTGACCAGTGCTATTTCCATGGTGATGGATGGCACTGGTAATTTTCCTGAGAAAGGAAAACCAGTAAGGTAAAAGAGGTGATATCAGTGTCTTATAGACTGCCTGCATGTGAAATTGTTTTGTTTTTCAGCTTTTCTTATAAAAGCTGAATATTCATCTAAATTACTGATGACTATATTTATAAGTGATAAAAGAACGATGATATTGGATATTGATACTTGTATAATTCACTTGCAGAATCTCTAAAGTATTTTAAAATATGCTAATTATGAACTATATTTAAAACAACTCAAGAATAATTCAGACAGTTTAACAAAAACGTTGTTTTCTGAATACAACAGTCAAAAATGAAAGCAAACAGAACACTAAACCTTCAATCTAATAGCAAAAATTTGACAGCAGCTAACCATTACAGATCATGGATATGTCTGCAGAGGAATTTTAAATTGGTTTTACAAAGTCAATATTTCTTTTTCTAGAAACTGTATTAAAATAAGAACATTTATGTTTAAAGGAAATGTACTAGCTTAATTTTGTGGGGTTCAGGTCTTGATATTCAAAGCTACGAAGGAAATAATTCTCATGAAATGGTCAGTCACTCAAGTGAGAACACTGGATGGCACAGATACAAATCCCAGCATCCACCATGTGAGCCCAGCTATCAGATCCTGCAGAGTTGTTACGTCATTGATTTGTTTGGCTAAAAAGAAAAGGCAGCTAGCTCTGTTTAACATTTATCCACAATTAAAAATCAGTTCAGCTGCTGAAGTAAGTTAGGTATTAGTCAAGAACAAATCTCCTGGTGCTTCAACTAGAAAGCACAACTTTTGCTCTTTCTCTGACTTAGACTCACTTTTTTTTTCCTTCCAGCTTCAGTATTTGCTTCCAAGTTCACAGCTGCATTTAGAACTGCATGTATCTTTTTACATAGGCCCTGATTTCACATTGTTCATCTCCTCAGCCTGTATTGATTAGACGAATATGTGGTTTGGCTTCTCATGGACATGTTTTAAAAGTTTCCTCTGGACAAAAGAAGTAATCTCAAACTCCATTTCCACTAATTCCTCTCTTGACTCAAAATCTCTTTTGTCTTCAACAAACTGTATTCCCTTGTGCCTGCTCTTGGCCTCAGCTTTTACCCTGCATGCTCAACTTCATAAATCTGCTGCCTATTCAGTCAGGAGAACTATGTCTGCAGCAGTACAGACGTGCCACAGCCTTGTCTCTTGACACTCCCAATTGTCCTCAGTCACAATGTCCCCTTCATAGTAACTACTGAGATTAACTTTCCATTATTTACTTGAAGCTTACCTATTAAGAACTTTTGCATTAACTTTTACTGCTTAATACTCTTTTATATGCTCAAAGTGAGATTCCATTCTCCCTGTCCAACAAATCTAAAAGCTATACATTCCCTTCAAGGTCCATTAACAAAACACAGGCTTTCTTGTGCTTGAGACTGTCTGTGGACTTGTTCCAGTCCAAAGATGGGACTTAAAAATCCTTTCTCAGTTACTGCTTTTTGATTATTTCCCACTGGTTTCTACATACCCTTTCCTTTAACTAGATCAGACACTAGCAGAAAGGATTTCCTGAATTGCTTAGCTTAACCTTCATCTGAAAAAATATCCTTGTCTTCATGCCTCATTGATTTCACCCTTCTTATAACACTGATGATGCAGCACATATTTTTATACTGCATATAAACTAGATAGTTTTATAAAAACGTGGTAGAAAAAAAACTACTATCTTCCACTCCCCTGAAATTTCTGAAATTGTTTTCAAATCTTTGCTCTCTTTACCAATATTCTGCACAATACAAGCAATGAGTTTCAAAATATACACTTTCAATACACAGATCTTGCTCTTATACAGAGAGTCATTAGGTCCACACCCACTACTGAAATCCTTCATAGTGGTAATGCATATATATGCCGAGTGTATTATTCTGACTGAAAGTAAATTACGTGACTTATTTTTCCTTTTATTTTTTTTTCCAAACATTTTCAATACATTTTATAAGGTTCTAAAAGTAGGATGGAAATTTGAAGTGTCAATTTTAATTTTTTTGTATTTCTTTATGACAAATCTAAAAGCCTTATGAATATACAGTAGAATTAATTTGTTCAAACAAACTCAAAAATAAAAATGCCATTGTATAAGATGGGAACAAATATCAGTTTGGGGCATTACCATTTTGCAATGACATTTAAAATCATTAATTAGGAAATTTTTTTCTCTCTAAACATCAACCTAAATATCAGAAATATTTTAAAATTCAGAGCTTTATATAAAATAAATTATAATTACGCCACAAATCATATTTCTCAAAACATTTCTCGATTCACTCCACATCATTGGGATGCATTTAGGGAAGTAATGGATTTAAAGAGCATTGCATAGAAATTCTTGGTTCTGCAACTATCATCACGTAAATAAATCATGGAATCATCAAGGTTGGAAGAGACCTTCAAGACCACCAAGTCCAACTGTCAACTGAGCAGCACCATAACCACGCCTGAACCATATTCCCAAGTGTCACATCCAGACCCATCTTGAACACTTCCAGAGACAGCGACTCCAGCACCTCCCTGGGCAACTTATCCCAATGCCAAACCATTCACTCTGTGAAACTTTTTTTTTCCCCTAATATATAAACATGTGGCAACTAAATTCATATTCTGTTGTCAGTAAATACCAGAAGCTGTAAAGCCAAATCAGTTGGTAGATGAGACCCCTTAATGTGCTTAACTGATAATGTTCTGAGAAAGCTGCCAAGGACACTACAGTTCTGTACTGTTGACCACTGTGATGTTATTTTCTGCTTCAACTTTAGTATGTGTTTAAGGGAACCAATACTGTATTTACACAATAGATAATACATAAACTGTAATAAGTTATGACAAGCATTGTATTTCAAGACAATTATAATTTGCCTCTAGTAGCTTTATAAGTCATGAGACTAAATACCTATTGAGTTTTACCACCCAAGAAGTACTGTTTTGGAGTGAAATGCCTGGATTATATTACTGATATAAAATGGAAAATAAACTTCAAAATAAGAAAAACAGGCAATATACTGATTTGTGAATGATCTCATTGCACACTAGCTCCAGAACATTAATTTTATGAGGAAGCCTGAAGCTATTTGTAATTGCTATCAGTTAATTTTCAATTTCTTAACCTGTTAGGCAAAGAGAAATACAGTTCAGATGAAAAGAACTAGAAAAGAGCCTCATAAACAGCATTACAAAGCCGAAGTATTGCACGATTATGACATTCTGCCAACACCCACTGTTTACAGTTCACTAACATGATCTGATTGGATAACTTAGAATCTGAAAATAACATTCTAAAATGTTTAGATTTACAGAATAGTGCTCATTCATCACCCAAGAGTCAAAATTCAAGATGTTTAATAGCATGCATTCATTAAAAAAAAAAAGTCCGTGAATTCCTGGATCTAAGGTAGTACAAACTGCCATGTAATTTGCAATTGCAGTTAAGGTTTGTTACTTGTGAAATCTTCTGAAGCTTATTTTGGAATCAGTTCCTTCTCTTGCAAGAATTGCAAAAACATAAAAAGCATCACAAACCACCAGAACAGATTATTTAGCTACTGCCCAGATTGCCAATCCCACCCTATGTAGAAACACACATCCAAGATTCAAAGCAAACAGATTATCAAGACCTGGTTTCATTCATTTCATTGGATGAAACCAAGCACCAGCAGAGGCTGTTAGCAGTAACAAACTCAATCAGCCTAACGGTAGACATGTACTTTCTGACATCACACAGAATGAAGGCTGCAGTCATGGATTCTAGCAAGTGCACTGCAAGGTTCTGGTGGCATCTCAGGACCATCAGCTTTCTTGGTAAAGTATAAATATCTCTGATATGAATTGCTCATTTGTCACAAACATGTCCACAGTGTACTTAAGCTAGGATTCTAAATCTCTTATTTGTTTTAAGACAAAGCATTATTGATAAGTATCCATACCTCAAAAATATTTGAAATTAGTATTGATAAAACATGTAAAATGCATACCTTTCTTTGTACTATAAAAAATTTCAACTGTGTCTTCAAATGCCAGCCATCATAAGCAGAAATCAGCATGAACAATGTTGTGTTCACCCAAAGTACATTTTGTTCACCCCTTCTGCTAGCTGTCTACGGTTCTCTCTCTTTGGCAAATTTTGCTTTGCAACTCTGGCTTTAGACATCACATGAAAAGTAAAGAATGAAAAACAGAAGGTAGAACACTACTGTGCCACTTAAGTGTGCAACCTATATAATCCAACTACATAAATAAAAGTAGGAATGAGATTCGAAAGGTCAAACTAAAAATATGAGAAATCTGGCTTGTATACCAGTCAGCATTACTTTTTCGTATTTTATTTAATCTGAAAGAAGCTGAAAGTAATGAACTACAGCCTCCTGAGGTACATGTATTAACAGCAATTGAATGACAGCAGAATTTACCAGTAAGAATATATCATGTGTAAGTGCTTATTCACAAAACAGGTTAATAGATGAATTCATTTATAGTAAGAATAAAGTCAGTTTTAAAATACAAGACCACTATTATTTCATAAGGATTTTTCTGTTAATTTTTATTCCAGGTCCAAGATCAGAACAATTTGTGATAGTATTTCAGAGAGAAGGAAAACAACTGGACAGCTGAAGACAGTTAAAGGATTAATACTGAGTCGATACAACTCACAGATAATCCCTAACAAACTCTATGTAATAATTTGATCTAACATATATGGAAAAATGTTTTAAAATAGAAGTTTTTAAAATATTCTTCTGTGTAATATAAGGAGCTCTCAGTGGCTATAGAGATGAAAGAGAGATGTAGTTACAAAAGCTTTATTTAAAATCAGACAACCAGATTGACACAATCCACAAGAAAGTATGACTTACAAAACCAGGCAAAGGGAGAACAGCTCTTAATAATTACTGAAATTCACTCCTACATCAGATGACAGGATCCAAAAATGTATCAGATTTAGACACAGATTCACAGAAAAGCTCTATGGCTTTCAATAGATCTTGGACAGAAAATGGGTGCCTAACTTTCAAAATCCAAGGACAACTGCAAGTCAAATCGTTCACGTATCTGACACAACACTCCTGATACACTCTGCATTTAGAAGAAACAAACAGCTACAAACCAGCATCATTAAACCTAAAATCTGGTAAAACTCTATATTTTCTGTAAGTTGTCTGACTTACTCTACTCTAACATTACCTGCAAAAAAGTGGATAACTAAATCAGGAAGCTTGTTTTCCCTATACCCTCCTTTAAAGATGTAAATTATCCTCTCCTTCCTTATAAAGTGATTCAGATCAGGAGCCTAACACCTACAGTTTGTTCAGATATAGTAGCTGGATGTACTAATCAAGTGATTGAGATATGAAAAGGAATGATTTTCTTTTTTTCAGATTCCAAAGAGAACTTTGTAATTGTTGCAAAATCTCATCTAGCAGAGAAAAATTCTTGTGTTGGAGAGAGGCATCTAAAAAAAAATCTATTGTGAAAGCAAACATAACCTGAGATAGATAGATTAGATAGATAGATAGATAGATAGATAGATAGATAGATAGATAGATAGATAGATAGATAGATAGATAGATAGATAGATAGACAGACAGACAGATGGATGCAGCGAAACACTAAACAAGTCCCACAGATTCTTATTTTTCACAAACACCATAAACACTACACTTAATATGTCTCTTGTAATAAAAGATAACTTATGAAATTATTACTTGAATAGTCACTGAAAATAAAAGCTATGTATTGCAAAAAGTGTTGTTCCATTAGAAAAATATATGTAATTCTGTGCCTGCATTACTTGTCACTCATGCACAGAAAATTACAATACAACTTGGTAGATTTAAATTGCTATAAATTATACCCAAAGAGGGGTTGGGGTTTTTTTAAATTGTACTTCTGTGAGCAGTTGCAATAGCTCCTCGCTAAAACAGGTTTTCTCTTATGGTATTATTTTCAATTTCCCATTTGCTGAGCATCTGAGTAAAAGTGCTACAGGTTAAGAGATATTTTCTTAAAAGCCTGTTATTAATTATTTGTCTTCAATTTTATTTATTTGTTCAGAAGCTTTGTATATTATGCAAACACAAGGAAATTCAAATGCCAGGCTACTTGGTTCCCAAGATGGTTTAGTGTAGCAAAGAAAGTTCTGCAAGACAATGCATTAAATTCTAATATATAGTGGTTTAGTTTATTAAAAAATGAGAATTCCTAGAGGTAATGTTATATTTTATAGTTATATTCTGCTGTGTTATTTTTATAACTTCCACAGACTATATGTAGAAAAATTTGTAACTGAAAACATAGAACTAAGTATTTATATATAGTAAGAATTCAGCAGAATTTCAGACAGCCCAATAATAAGATGGAGATACAACAAATTCAGAACCTTGACACTGGAAAAAGTTTCCTTTCCTTTCTTCCTTGTGATCAGTAACAGGGGTGGCTCTGCACATTTGAAGTCTCCATTTGGAGTATTTACTACACCAATCCCCCAAGATAAAGTAAACCAGTTAAACATGAACATTATGCGTCCTAACAACTAATTGAGGATAACAGAGATGAGAAGTTCTCTAAGTTTCAGCAATAGTCAACATAATATTAACTTCATTTGTATTTGTTTAATGCCCAGATTTAATACATGGAAGACAGAATCAGAAAAAGGAAATGTGCCTCTCAGATACTGTTGCTTAATTTACTGGAAGGTATACAGCAAAGCAACAGATGAATGACACATACACAGATACTGCCAGTTCCCTTAAAAGTTCATTTTAACAAACAAAAGAGCTCCAAAAATGTCAGCTACATTATGTTCAACTGCATGAGTTTATTGAATCTATTCCCAAGTCATACCTATGACACCCACTGACTTAGGCAAAGACAATTGGTAATAAAGAAATATTTTCTAGTTCAATTCTACTCAACCCCTGCTATCAATCTGTATTCAACAGAGCAATTTCAAGTTCTAGTTTTCCTGAAATAGTGAGATAGTGCGCTATCATACCAGGGCATGGTAATATTTTGTAAGGTATACGCACACTGCAGCAGTAACTTAACATTCCAAAAGTGCATCTCGGTGTGGCTACCTGTAAAACCAGTATTACACCACTGGAACACAGTTTTCAATTCATCATATACTGCTGCAAGAATGGAATCAAATCCAAAGCCTCAAGTTTAGTGCCACAACTTGATGTCTTAAAACTCTGAGCAGTGCTTTCAAAATCACAGCACACATGTGCTCAGCTTTGATGGTAGAGTTAATGTAGATAGGGACACACTTTTGCTACAGCCTCACTCATGAAGTCCAGTCCCCACCATCATGAGGTTTCGGCAAAAGTTTAACAGAAACAAAGTTTAAACAGCATTTATGGAGAAGTTGTTTAACGAACACCTGATGGAACACATTATCTGATTGATACTAGCTCATTATTGATACTGGCTTTGATCAGCCATAGTGTGGCCAGCAGGACCAGGGCAGTCATCGCCCCCCTGTACTCAGCGCTGGTGAAGCCCCACCTCGAATCCTTTGTTCAGCTGTAGGTCCCTCACCGCAAGAAAGTCATTGAGGTGCCAGAGCATGTACACAGAGGGGCAACAAAGCTGGTGAAGGGTCTGGAGTACAAGTCCTGTGAGGAGGGGCTGAGGGAGATGGGGTTGTTTAGCCTGGAGAAAAGGAGGTTCAGGGGAGATCTTATGACTCTCTAAAACCACCTGAAAGCAGGGTGTAGTGAGGTGCAGGTCAGTCTCTTCTCTCAGGCAGCAAGTGATAGGACAAGAGGATATATTCTCAAGCTACACCAGGGGAGGTTCAGGTTGGACATCAGGAAGAATTTCTTCACAGTAAGGGTTGTCAGGCATTGGAACGGGCTGCCCAGGGAGGTGGTGGAGTCACCATCCCTGGTGATCTTCAAGCAATGACTGCCATGGCCTAGTTGACAAGGTGGTGTTTGGTCAAAGGTTGGATTTGATGATCTCGAAGGTCTTTTCCACCCTGAATTATTCCGTGATTATTCACAGACAAGCCTTAAAATTGTTCATCAAACCAGCAAGTCACCAAGCATTTGTCTTGTATACATGGTGAGATAAGTGTTTAAACCTAAAAGAAAAGCACATTCTGAAGTCTGATCATTAAAATCGACAGATTGTGTAAAGTTGTACAAAATTGCTGTGTTAATACCAACGAGCTTGAAATGTCCCTGCACACTGTGATAAAATGCTTTTTTGGTAACTGCATTCCCATCACCTCCAACTTTAAAACATTCTCCAGTTAATGACCAAAATACTACTTAGCAATAACAATGCTTATTGTTTTCACATTCTTTTCATCTTCAGTCTAGTCAAAATAAATTGCCATGGAGAAAAAAAACAGATGATGAAGTATGCTCCTACCAAGAGAAGATCCTTATCTATGTAAATTTTTTTGAATTATGAATTGAATTCCATGAAGCATTTCCCATCACAGTTTGCTTTGTACACAATTTTAAGCACACAGGACCTTCACTACCTGCAGTGTGGTCTTCCTTACAACTACAGTAGCAAGCACAATCCTGGATATCTGTAGGTAACTCGAGTCTGCGCAGGCTGCTTGTCCCACTTCAAAAGCATGTGAACGGCATTGAAATGGAGCCACCAGCTCCGCTTAGGATCCCACTGCTCTTGGGTATGCTGCACAATGATTCAGATTACCACACATACCCACTGGAGAGTGCTTACTGAACTTCAGGATTTGTCAGAAAGAATTCCTAATTGTCAATATTTGAGCAATACTACCTGTTTGGGCCAGCCCACTCAGGATATTTTCTTTTAATGAGGGACATGAACAAAATAACATCTGGAGGTCTTTTCAGCCCTACCCCCCGTTAAAAAAAAAAAAAAGAAACGATTGTCCGACTTGATTGTTGTAATTTTTCTAGTAACTGTCAACTTTCTGTTGCCAATTATTTAAATATCAAAATAATATATTCCCCTGAGGCAATAAAAATAAGAGCTGGCAGTTATAAAAATCTTGATCCAAAGAGTTCATCCAATTAGCAAAAGAATAAATTGCATAGTGTACCTTTTAGCTAAAGTGTTTAATGCTATTTTCATTTAGATTGTATTCAAGTCCAATGACAGTGAGCTAGAGTGACAGGGATCTATTTTGTGGGTCCTGCCATCTGGCACAGGATCCCTTGGAAGAGTCAGAGAACAAGTCTAAGCACCAGATGCTGTCAAGGGAGACAGTACTCGTGTGAGGGGCAAGAGGGCAGAGATCAGTTTGATCGGAGTCTTACTGGGCTGGAAGAATTCTTCTCCCAAGCAAAGCCTCTAGACTAGCAGCATCGAGGCATTTTAGGTTTGACTTGACCAAAGCACCCATTCCAGACCACCTCTGCTCCATACCAGTAGCCAGAGGCACAGGCAAAGTGGAAACTTCTAGGCAGGGGTGAGAAAGTAAGGAAAATGAAGATAATTCTGAGTAAATAATAAAGGTCACAGGTAATTCCATTGCTGAAAGGAGTAAGGGAAAGGGACTATTTGCCTATAAAAAGGATGCTACTGCTGAAGGTGAAAGTAAGGAAAAGAGAATTTCCTGTTAAGAGAAGATGAAAAGAGAGGGGGAGGTTGCCTGGCAAGGAAGAAAGGTGGGCAGCTGTTGCTGGAAGAGAAAAGAATTGCCTGCTGCTTTCCAGGGCACGAGGAACAGATAGGTGAAGTTCAGGCATAGGATGGCTTGGATTAATATTTTAGCCCAAGGAACTCAGGAAAAGAGTAGTTCCTGGGGTTTGCTAAATTCAGTCTTCTTCACCAAGTTGGGCAGCACAGTTAGAGCAGATCAATAAAATGTTGCAGTTGCTGCTCAGCACCTTGCAATTACATAATACACATTTCGGGGGGTTTACGTCAGACTAGTTCAAATTTGATGCTTAGATCAAGTGTTCTCACCTCAGCAATTCCAGGGATAGCTATGTCCCATGAATCTTTGGTTTACAAGAAGCAGATATATGAATTAGATACTCTGTGAAGTGCTTCATCATCCTTTTGTCTGTAACACATGCCAAGCGGCAGAGACAGTGACACGTTATAAGCCCCATATGGAGTCAACTCATTTCTGTTTCTTCTTGTTTCTACTCTCTTACTGTCTTTGCTTACAAAGCAGTGCCTCCATAAAGCCATCACAATTTTCCTTCCATTCTGATCCTCCCTCTCCTACTTCTCCATCTATAGTATTTACTTCGTGAGAATGCCCCAGATGAACTGACTTCTGACTTCTTTCAACAGTGTATACATAACTCTGTGTGGAGAACATCTTTTTCTTACATGAAGCAACCTGATATTTCTTGCAATTAAGAGATGTCTGCATTATTCATGAAAACTCCAGTGGAATCAGTACTGGAGGTGACAGTGACGACTGGCACTGAGGTCAGTGGTAAAGACTATGAGGTTTTATTAGTCTAAGATGATATGAGCAGAACACTTCGGTAGTACATTCCATATGCAGCAATACAATATAGTATGATTCCACAGAGGTTCCCTTTGTCACACTAGCGTTAAAAATTGGAAAAAAAAAAAAGGGCAACATACTGTTAATATACTTAACACTTGTCAAAACTATGCTAATGTACTATAACACTGATACCAGTGGATTATTTTGGAAAGACCCATCTAGGGTTCTACTTTCTATTCAGCTCAAGTATCAGTGGTCTGAAAACATTCCTATTTTGACAGCCTAAAGCAGCAATGAATAACTAAAAATCTTCACCAAACCTTGTTCTGGTGCATCCCAGTATAAAACTAAAATTTTGCAGGTAAAATGTCCACAAAGTATAATTTACAATTCTTATGGGAGAAGCCTGTTATTTTTGCAAGTTTTAGCAAATGTGCATATTTATTTTGATGGACTTGGGTTTTAAATTTTACTTCGCAATTTCAGAAGAATAAATAGCCCTGCCATTGCTTTATGTCACCTTTATAATCTTGCTGTAAAATGTTACCATCATTAATAACTATCCATTGTCTTCCAAATTAAAAATTTTACTTTCCTAATCCAAATTTTTACAGTAGTATCAACCAGTCAGCAAGCACAGCAAGTCTTTTCTTTCAATAGGATATACCAGCACCACTGCAGAATTCAGTTAATTGAGACACTAAAGTTCTTTTTCCCTCAGTATCTGCGATGATAATTGGGTCACCACTGGACATCTTTATCAGTCATTGAGAAAAGCTTTTTAACATGCATATGCAGTGAAATATAAGTAGTCTGGCACAATCATTTTCATAATTGAGTAGCTGTTAGAAATTCCATTTTCTTAAACAGCAGCACAAAATTGGAGAAAATCTCCTCAGCTCTCCTGTTCAAACTCTTGCTCCTGAGCTATCCACAAACAAGATAGTTGAAAAATTGAAGTACCATTACCATCCCAATATGGACTGTGACACTAACTAAACTGTGCTTCTCACAGCCAGACATGCAGACAAACCTTTCATTCTCCTAGGACTCTGAGGTTCCAGGCTTCTACCCAGCCTACTTTAAATTCATCTTTCTTGAATATAATTAATCAAATCCCAAATTGTTTACATACATACATAAATACTACAATGAGGTATCAAAATAAGTTCTGAAATACTGCATAATTAATTTGCATGCCACAAAGAGAACATTTTTTTTTTTAAATACAGTGTTTTCTTTAAACACCATGATTGTGGAGTATCAATAGGAGGGAATAAATTAAAGAAAATATGGGGGGGGAGGTTGGAAGCAAAACAGGACAAAAGAGAAACCATACCCCTGCTATTTAGCCTAAAAGCTCAGAGTGAGGTAGAACCTTTACTCTATTGCAAGTTTATGGCAAAGAATTCCTCACCACTTTTTCTTTCTTTCAAATCTGATCCTGTGTGTTCATTGCTCCCAGATCTTCTTACAAAAGATGACAGGGAGACTAAGATCTGTATCGCCAGATCTGGCCAGACACAGCATTCCCTAGAATTTGTTCCCCCACACAGAACATAGCATCAATGGTCCTATCATCAATCACAGATGCTGAGAAATGAATATAAATATGCTTATTTCTAAACCTGATATCTTGTTGATACTTGAAAAGAGATAAATCACTCTACAAGTATCTCATAAATAATGTTCACTCACAATGAAGGCACTAATAATTCCAACAGTATATATAAAGATCTATGCAGAATGCTATTCACCTATCACAGGGTGTGGAAAGGAAAAACTAATAGCATGAACAGTTCAAAAACTCTAAGACACAATAGATTCAAAAGATATAAAATGCTGTTGGAGAAGAATGCGGAATCACTAAGATCTTGTGAACTAAAGCTGTGAATCCATACACATTCCACTCCTCCGCAGATACCTGCCTGGGGTGACTATATGTCTAAAAGAGGGTGTCTGTGTAGAGATTTATGAATTAACTGCACTTGACTTTCAAAAACTGCTGTTCATCATCGCATGGTGTTTTCAACAAGGGCAGTCAAGCTAAAATGTTTCAGCTGAAGCCACTAAATATTTGCTAACTTGATACTGATGTCAATTCCAGGGTGGAGAAAAGCACAGAAATTGAGGATTGTGGTAGGCCAATTTCAGAAGAATTTTGCAGAGAACACTATTTTCTGATTTTTAAAGCTCCTTTCTGCTACTTGAATTTTTACCAGAGCTCACTCCTCCTCTTTGCTTGTACTAAAACTGGTGTATCCTAGTTTATTCTCTACTGAAAGATGCTGATGATCTCTAGCGAGTGGAAAAGATGGAATAACAAGAACATAATCCTCATTGCTGGTAGTTTTATTTATATTTGACAGTTTGAGCAAAAAAAGAACAGTTTTGTAGTTGCTCCCATTTTACCCTTCAATATGCCATGATGAACAGATACTGTTATCAATAATAAAATAACACAACTGTGTTTCTTCAACACAGCGTGCACTTGTAACACCTGGTAGTCCTGAGTGTTCCTGCATAGATGAGTATGGGTAGGAATGTCTTCTTTCAAAATAAACATTAGAAACTTGGATAATAAATATATAATTATGATCTGGATAAAGTCAGATGCCTAAAATCTGATTGCCTCTGAGTATAATTATAGTAATAAAAGTATTGCTGACTGATGAAGAAATGTACTAACTATGCTGTAGGGATTACAAATCAACACTTTTTTTATACTCAGCCAGTTAAAAATCCAGTCTGCATTATAAAATTCATTGGTATATAAAATAATTTACCTCTAGACTGTAGTGATTAATCCTTCTGGCTTTCTTCTCCTGTATTATCTTTTTACTCTGATCTATATTATTGTCACAATAAACTCATCAATTCAAGACAATAGTTGGTCTTTACTGGATAAAACATGTTTATGTAAAATGCCTGCTCATTGTCCTAAAACAGATCTTCAAGGTATCTTTCATATATAGTAAAACATTGTCTCAGTGGATTAGTGTAAATATTTCCAAACATGCCTACAAAGCACAACCCTCAGAAACCTCCTATCTTATTTTAAAATCGTATCTTTAATCTTATTTTTCTCTTTATATCCCTGGAGTGAATATTAAAAAGAAGGCCTATTTTACAGTTGCCAAGTGGGGATACATCATCTGAACTTCAAATTTAAATTTAAATGCTTTAGATCTTTTAGAAAGATTAAAAACGTGACTAGTGTTTTCATCTATATTTATGAAGTACTTATTGATAGAGTTTCCAAATTCTGTCAGTAGGGGTAGAAGAGCCTTCTCTCATTCAGATATGAAGTGGTTATTACAATGCCTTTCGTGTTCTCAGTGGAAGAGTTGTGGGTAGTGGTCTAGATTCAATTAAGCCAGTTTATAATTAATTTTACATTAGATCCATTTTTGAGAAATAGGAAACATACTGTTCACTGTATCAATTTTCAATTTTAAAATACAAAGATTCACTCAAATGTCAGAACTCCAATAATTAAGGTGTTTCTGTGCAGACTATTTCAGGATATTTTTACATAAAGCATTTTCATACTATATGATTACTGACTTTTTCACCCCACAAGACCCATTGAGAACATCACTGACAAGTGGGGCAGACTACTAGAACTGGTAAAATGATGGACTCTGTTATATACTCCACCTAAGCCACAAAAAGCCAAGTTCATTGCTGCTGCCCTCCTCCCAGCCTTTTTTCTTTCTCTCTCCTGTTTTTTCACTCCTATCTTGCCTTTTTTCTCTCCCTCCCACTGAAATGCCTTTTTACCCCTTATCCTCTCTTCTTGATACCGGGTGCCTGAGTTGAGGTGGATTGTGAGCACATGAAAATCATTCTTCCCCAAGTCAACTAAAACACAAGTAAAACACATTGTACAACAGTACCAAATGGGCACTATGAGGTGCAGTGTGTTCCCTGGGGAAAAAAATGGTGGGAAGTGGGGAAAAAAAGCATGTGTGGGGGTTGTTTAAAGGTCTTGCAGAAGGAACACCCATAGCGAAAGATGAAACCCGGGAAGAATAATTCATAATGAGTACAGAGGAATGTCTACAAATTTCAGGGTTGTAGCTTTCACTAACATCAACTATGGAGCTGCATCACTTGGCTAAATCTGGATTAATCATCAAATCATAGAATATCTTGAGTTGGAAGGGACCCACAAGGATCAAGTCCAACTCCTGGTCCTGCACAGGAACCCCCCCAAAATTACGTCATGTGCCTGAAAACGTTGTCCTATAGGAAAAAGAAAAACCTATTCCTGGTACTGTGTTGACTGTCCCTACCAACATGGAGCTTATCTTCCTCATTAAAGAAAAGTGGGAAAGAAGAATTCCAGGTTAGCTCTTGCTCAGACTGGAAGGAGTCTCCATCAGCACCATCTCTATCAGGGATCCCTACAAATGGACAGAAGCCAGGACACTTTATAGTGACTGCGTGGAAGGAGGTGATAATCTCACACATAAGAAAGTATGCCCAAAGCACATAAAACCAGGGGTTTGCCCACTTTTTGCAAAACACAGTGTTAAGACAGGTTACAAGTATTTGATAAGTAAGTGAACAAACCACACAGCTAAAACTCCACTGCATACAGTAAATCTGCTTTCATTTTCTAACAAAACTATACAAATAGGAACATTCCTTTCTTATTGGAGAACCATATCTAGGGATAGCCAAGAGATTTTTTCCTAATCTTACCCAAAAAAGCATCTTATGTTTCAGTGGAAAGCTTTTGGTCAGTTTTACATTCATCTTGTACTCACCTTAGTTACAAAATAAAGTCAAATCCTAGAGGTAACATCAATTTAGATCAAACAAAATGTGTAAGGATATCAACATGCTTATAGTGTTCACTAAAGCTTGTAGAAATAATAATCATGCAGTTACTAATGATAAAATCATAGGAACAAAAAGAGCCCATTGGAACACTATCATAGGAGTGTAGTAGCCTAATACCAAAGTACCAGGTCATAGAATCATAGCACAGTTTGGGTTGCAAGCTAGTCCAAACCTCTGCAAAAAGTCAGGACATCTTCAACTAGACCAGGTTTCTCAGAGCCCCATCCAACCGGAATACGAACGTTTCTAGGGATAGGACATCCACCACCTCTCTGGGCAACCTGTACCAGTGTGTCACCACTCTCAGTTTAATAAACTTCTTTATCTAATCTAAATCGACTCTTCTTCAGTTAAAAACCATTAAAGTTTCTAGTGCTTCTCTGCAATAACGTCACTTTTGCTTGCACACTTTAATGCCTGTGTTCTTTGGCTGAAGAACAGCAGCAAGAAGGCTGGTTGCTACATTATCAGGATACAAAGGCCTTTTTCTGCCAAACTCTTGTCCTAGGATTTAATGAAATTTGTTGCTGTACTTCAGTATGGAAACAATGTCAGGAGCCATGTCCAACTATCCCATTTCATATTAAAATGATGCTGTCTCAAACGATTTAGTGATGTTTTAGGGTGGACACTGAGTATGAGTCCCATTTTGGCACAATTTAGTGCAATATGCTATAAATTAGCACTTTGAGCTACTCTGCCCAATGTTCCCATCCCAAGTGAATCTGATCTTTCACATCTTTAATTATCCTGGCAAGTATCCTCTTAAATACAGCTGTACTGTTTCTGGAAAATAGAATATAGTTACAGAATCTCTGGGAAAAAAAAAAACAAACAAACAAACCAACAGAACCTTGATGGTTTCACCAGTGCTACTACATTTTTAGGAAAAGCTCTTATTTTAAACTAAATTTCCTGTTCTTTTTTTTTCTGTGAAGAAAAAGCTATCTGCCCTGTTGTAGCACTCTGTGATGGCCTTTGATTTGAGGCAAGAGTGAGCACCATTTTCAAAAGGCAACGTGAAGAAAGATCTTGGCTTACAAAAAAAGATGCATGTTACTGTGATTTGGGCAGTTGATTTTCAATAATAACCCTGAACACTTCTGTATGTCTGTGTGTTTGAATAGATGTTGCTTATGCCCCACTTAACCATGAACAGATAGGCGGTAATTGGGCTCAGAGTCAATGAGTCTCCAAGCAGTTTCTCTTAATGCTGTAATATCGATTAGAACAAAATATATCCTTGGCGAATAGAAGGGGAGAACAGCCTATTTCATACCACAAAGAATTAGAAGAGGAAAAATATCCAGCGTTAATTACATAACAGCTTTTGCCAAGTAGTGAAAAGCTGAAACGGATGGGTATACAAAACAAACACATGCTTCAGATGAGCATTATCAAGTCACGTAGGCAAGATGGATAAAGGTACGAAAACCAGTACAGAAGGAAGGCAAAGAAAACAATGTTCGCTTAAAGGAATAATCTTGCATGTAGCATGGAGGACCTGGGTGATTATATTTTTCTGTCTCTTAATTCCTTTTTTTTTCTATGTATGAAGATAAACAAATGATATTAGCCATGGGTTTTGTTCAGCACTGAACATTCAAATCCATCTCTTAGAAACAGACCAGTTTCAAGCTCTTACAGACAGGGCAACAAGAAACTGTTGGCACATGAAATCATGCCTGCTCTTCCACTAGACATGCAAACCCTGAAACAACAAAAGCAGCACTACAGATGACAGGACTACCAACTTACCAACGCTACTGCTGTGTCTGACACACAACCTATGAAAAACTTTCAGCAGCTATTTTCTTAGAACACTGAATTTTATCCCCACTCTCCTTCTTGGGATGAACTAATTCAGTGAACAGATTATATTTTTTAGGAAAATAAATTTATCCAAGTGATAGAAAGACAGGTTTTTCCAATTCATGCCTGAAAAAGCAGGATGGCAAGGTATCTTATAGCAAAACTTTGATCAGTCAGAGGAAATCGTCTGAATTCACTAGGCCAATTGTTCAGTAAGCTTAGAAAGAACATAACTAACATTTGTTGGATGATTCTAGGCAATAAAACACACTTCTCTGAATCATCAGGAGAAAAAAACAAAACAAACTGCAAACAAATCACCTAAGTTTTCAGTAGAATATTATAAAGCTAAAAAGCTACATCTATAGATAACTGTAATTATCTTTTCCAAATTTTCTATCTATTGCAAAGTTTATGCAAAATTTGAAAAAGTACTGTGCATTTGCCTTCTCTTCCTGTGACACACCAGTATGAGTTATTAAGAAGTTAATCAGCAAAATCTTATGTCAACTGGATGTAACAATAACACTAACATGGTTAGCTGTTATTTGATCAGTATATAGAAGCAATACTGCCACTTTGAATATAACTTTTAACCAAGAATTTGGTATGGCTTTATGAGAATAGGTTTAAATTTACTCTTGAGCCACACCGTATTGCAAGACATATCAGGGCATAACGAAATGGACAAGCAGTTTGAGAGACAATGTCACAAAATCCTTTCCTATCCTAAAATAACTCCCCTCTTAGATTTTATTCCCTAATGGAATTCTAACAATATTATCTTTTTTTTTTCCCTTCTTGATGGATAACATAATGCTTAAAGAATGTTTTCAACATAAAACATTTTATCTATAACAAACACACCATACTCTGCTTACATAATTTGAAGAGTCTCAATACAAACTTTCCACTGGAAACCTCTTCCATACAAATTTTCAGGTAACTAGACCTTTCATACCAACCACTGTTGAACAGATTCTGAAAAATCGAAATCAGCAAGGTTAAAGTGCAGAACCTCCATATTTCAGTCTCTTTGCAGAAATGTAATTATTTTTAGGACATAATCATTTCAGTGTGTTAATTATTCGTCAGGAAGCAAAATAAAAGTTATATTGCTAATAAAAGCATCTGTACCATTTTATGGATGGTTTTAAAAATTCAAGAAATAAACAAATTCTAAAACATTAATACCTTTGCCTCAGTTTTTCTTTTGCCCAAACACAAAGCGCCAAGGGCAGACTCCTCCTCAGCCGCTGCTGAGTATTAAGAAACAAAATTCAAAATGTTTGATCCCTGCTCTGGGTGACTGTAGCATGCTTTGCCCAGTCATCCCATACTTTACATCACAAGGACTTAAACCTCCAAAAGTTATGTAACATACGCATCTCGTAGAGAAGGAGGGGAAATGTTTTAATAAAAATTTCTTATCTACAGATCGAGGAAAAGCTGCACATGACCAGGAGCCAGCATAAGAAATGGAGCTTCAGCCTGACCAAGACAGGGTGATCATGTAAAGAAAAAAATTAAATTTTACAGAAGTAACTAACACCCCCTCTGCCTCCAAAGACAAAATCGAAGGAGGATGTTTACTCTCTACTTCAGAGGCCAAGGCACATGCTGTCCCTCTCAACAACATCAAGTATTTTTGGTTCATGAACTCTATGAGCATGTAATGATAGTTTTGCCATAATTCCATGGAGAAATCTCTGTGCCTTGAACATTTCAAGCATAGAGCACACATTGAGGACAAAAATGAAAAGCCAAACTATGGAACTGGTATCTGATCTAGCTGAAGGAAAGCTCTGAAGTCATTTTACCTCATTCTGATTAATGAAAGATCTCACAGGACAGGGAGAAGCATCTAAAATTGCACAGCTCAGGGAGCAAGATCATGTGTTATCAGCCTTACAAAGCATACTTCATTTTACTGCCACTGTTTAAGTAGAAATCGCACATTATCTCTGCCTCAGATCTTTTGCTAAAATTTTGCCTACAAAATTCAACACCTGGTCTGCTAAATTTAAGCACAGAACACTAGAATTAAATACATGAGTGAGAGACACTTGAGCACATAGCTGCATATGAATGGAAAGACTGAGTCAGGGAAAAAGTTGAAGGCCCAGGCTCTGCCTAAAGTGCACACTTGTGCTGTTGCCAGTACCACACAGGTTGAATAAAATTCAAATGTAAACAACCCCCTTTTTTAAAAGATTCAGCTTGGTGGAAACTTCAGAGATCAAAACAGTTAATAAATCAAACAGATTTATTTAAGTACATTGTGAAGTAATGGGCCATGACACTCAGTAGAAAGTAAGACTGAGCTAGTGAGAAAGTACACTGTAAGGCTTGGAAAACAGTTAAAATACTATTTAGGAGGATGAATAAAAATTCACTTAGGAAAGTAAGTGCTCAAAGAATGTTTTAAAATCAAATATAATGAATTCAGACTGAAAGTGCTAGAAAATCTATGATGGTGACATTTTCCACTTTTATTCAATCAAAGTATCTGATAGGAAAATAACTTCCAGAAAATACTTCACAACAAAATCCAGATTAAAATCACTACCCAATGGAAGTTGCCTACTGAAGCAAAGTAAGGCTTTAAAAGGATTAACCAAAGTATCTTGCTCTAAGAAACCTAACCCCTCCCTCATATCTACCTTGCTCAAAGGAAATTTTGTTCTGTTCAGCTCAGTGGACCCAGACCCACAGAAGAACACTAGGAGCATTACATAAAAGGCTTAGGGTAATAAATTAAGGCAAAGTAGGCTAGAGTGGACATTTGAATAGGTAAAATAGGCCTGAAGGCTTTCTCCAAGCTTCAGTGACTGGGACAAAGACAATGGGGTATTCAAAAGTACACCTGAGGAAGAGGAGAAATTCCAAGACCCCCAAGATGAAGTAACGGGATGTACGACCAAATTATTCCTCAAAATGAAGACCACGCCCCAAACTCCACCCTAACTCCACCTGCTATGAATACTGTAATCTAATAATGTAATAATATGAATATGTATGTAGAGATGTTGTAATCACACTCAAGAACTGTATAAATTACCTGTCTTTACACTGACCACTTCAGAGCTCTTTGTACAGCACGAGTTGGGGGCTTCCCGACGTCACAATAAATACCTGCTGCTTAAAGGCATAAAAACTCTGTCCCTAAGCAGTTTAAATATGCCTTTTTGGGCTTCACTATGATCTGACCTCTGTTAATACTAAATCCATGCATTTCCATATCTTAAAAGAACAGTTTAATCTAACTTTAAGTTCTCTGCATCTCACAGTCTTAAGATATGAACATATTTTCATATTCAGATGTTCCAAAACATATTTAGATGAAAGCCAGCAGAAATGTTTAGAAACTTAACATTAGTGAGACAGTTTCCACAAGACTTGATCCTGTTATCCTTAAAGGTTAAAAAATAAATAGCCCTCAGCAACGACAAGCAAGCAGTAGTATGCACTCAGAGATTGTTCTGGCCTTATGATTGGTGAAGACAAACAACACATATTTATTGGCTGTAAATGAATTTGCTTCTCTCTCACTTGGACTAGATACTGCTTTCAGCAAGCTCTGTGAGCTGCTTGCTGTGAACATGGGTAAACAATGCTGAAGGAGCAAGGGCGTGTTTGCACTTGGAATGCAGACACTGACCAGATAACATGAGGCAAGTGGCTAATGAGAGACCATGGCTGACAAGGGCACAAGCACGTGTTCACAGGCAGCAAGTCCCTTGCATGAAAATGTTCTCTCATCATTTCTCCATAAAGACAGAGATATACAGAACATGACTGGAGAGACAGAGCTCCTCTCCTACGAGGAAAGTCTAAGAGAGCTGGGATTGTTCCACGTGGAGAAGAGAAGGCTCCAGGGAGACCTAATATCAGCCTTCCAGTACCTAAAGGGGGCTTATAACAAAGATGGGGACAAACTTTTTAGTAGGGCCTGTAGCAATAGGACAAGGGTTTTAAACTAAACTAAAACTAAACTAAAACAATGGTGTTTTTAACTAAAAAGTTGTAGACTTAGATTAGATATAAGGAAGAAGTTTTTTACAATGAGGATGGTGAAAAACTGGAACAGGTTGCCCGGAGAGGGGGTAGATACCTAACACCTGGCAACATTCAAGGTCAGGCTAGACAAGGCTCTGAGCGACCTGATCTATTAAAAGAGGTCTGGGCTCATTGCAGAGGTGGTAGACTAGAAGACCTTTACAAGTCCTTCCAAACCAACAGAACTATGCCTATGATTCTATGATATTGGAGAGGAAAACAATTCTCACAGAGCAAAAAAACGCCACACATTGGAGCTGAAAGGTAGTCAGTATGCATGAAACATGTAGTGCTAGAAATCTCAGCAGGGAAAATACAGCTATGACATGTGGTTGTAGCTGAAAAAAAGAGAAAAATGTCTGTCCTGATATGACAAAGTTTGCAAACATCTGCTGAATAACAAATCCATGGAGATGGGCCACAACAGGAGCAGGAAGACCCTCAAAGCACAGGGCAATAATAACAAAGCAGGAAAAGAAAAATGGTAATAGAAGAGAAACAGAACTGAAGGATTTGTTTCCTTTTACAGAAAAGAAACAGGTCAAACGATAAGATATCTTGCAAAAAGAATCAGGTAGTACAGCAAGACCTACAAAAAGCCACAATCAAAGGACAAGAAAGAGGAGGGCAATATCACAGACTGAGAGAAAGACAGAATGAACTGCAGATGAGTGGCTGGGGAAGAGAGAGATAAGAAATTAAACAAACATAAGGAGAAACAATGTTTTGTATTATATTTTGCATTTAGGATACAGATCCATCACAGAATGGAACAAAGCTAAGGAAAAGAGCCTGGATTACATATTTTGAATATAAAATGACAAAGGGATCGAAATGAAATAATGAAAAATTGAGGAAACTTGTTGAAAAGAAGGTAAATGAGCAGTTAAGAGTATTAAATCCTCACAGGAAATATGGAACACAGGATGACCATACTGAAAGCACAAAGCCAAAGGATGCTGCCTCACAGGCCTGGGGGGAATGGCTCAAGAAAGGGCAGAAGGAGGGCAGTATGGGAGGTTATAAGAACAAGAAGGTATCCTTCAAAAACATGGAGGCATGCCCAGATTAAAAAAATAGAGAGAATAATATGTTTTGGCATAGTAAATATAAAAAAACCAGTACAGCAAACAAAAAACCACCAACCAACCAACCATAAAAATATTCTGAGGAACAACTAGCAAAACCCAATAATAAATCCTTCCTCATACACAGCAGAAGCAGGAAGTCTCCCAGAGAGTCCGTAGGGCCACCTGATGCTCAATGGGTACTGTGGGCACACTGGAAAGACATGGTGATAGCAGGGAAACTACATTAATTCTTTGAATTGGTGTGGGGAAAGCCACATGCTGGATCCCTTCTTTGTTAAGGGTCAACTAACCTCCAGTTACTGTAGAAGAGGTATGGAAGAAATCAAAGACAGGAATGTGACAAATCCTCAGGACTATGGGGTATTCACCCAACAGTTCAGTTCCTAGTGGTGTGCATCATCTCTAGTCTAAAAATTGCCTTAGTAGGCACGACTGTGTGGTAACACTTTCAAACTTAAAACAAAAATAGAAAGCCATACATCTGTACCAGACAATTTAACAAAAATATTAAGTACTTGATAGTAGTAGCAGAGGGCAAGTTAAAGATGATGGTCACATGTCTTTCAAGGTTGACTTTGGAATCTTACTGCATTTCTTCAAAGGAGTGGGTGACAGTTGATTGAATTTACTGGGATTTCCAAGACAGTCAACAAATTTCCTTGCCAAAGGTTTTTAAGAAAATTAAGGTGCTAGAAGATAAGACAGAAGTCCTGACAGGGATGATAAATGAAATTGAATGTAAGTGAATGTAAACCAATACCTGTATATCTCACATTTTAAATGATGGGACCTCAGCAGAGCGGAAGAAAGAACTTGTGTTTATTTAGGGCACTATTTTGTGAAGAAACATCTCCCTTTCTTTGTTTTCCAGTCTATCTAGTTGTTCATTAGGGGACACACTGGAGGCTAAAGTTTACATGGCCCTCAGGGGACATGACAAGAGAATGAAACAGAAATCCTTCAGGGCTAGATACCTGCTAAATGATATCTCTGGGGGACAGCATGGAAGCCAGGTGAGAAGACTAATTTTAATGCCCAGCTTAGCATTGCTTTAAGTCGAGAACTGCAGCACTAACAACTCAAAAGTGGAACTGTCCCTAAAGAGATACAATGGATTTCAGAGGTTTCTGTTAGGCAAGCTAGCAATGGAAAAGTTAAAAGCCATCTGTTTGCAAACAAAATTTTGTGTCAAAATCCTTTCATCTTAAATGTTTATGTTTCCACTAAGAGATAGCAGGTCAACATCAAAGCTTTCATAAGGCAAAAAAAAAAATCAGAATCATTCATACTAACGGATTTGAAGAAAAAACTCTGATTTGATGCTCATTGTTGTTTTTTTTTCCAAACGGTTCCAATTCAATGTTTATTTCCTATTACATTAAAGTATCTAGAATAATCAATAACAACATACTTTTCTAAGTTGCTATATTGTACTTTTCATATTATCTTTTCCCCTAGAGAGATCAGCATTTCACTTTTAATCCACTTTTTCCCCAAATTCCAGTCCATACTATGAAGCTATTTTCGAGTAATATATTTTATACAATTAAAATATTCACAAAGTAAACAACCAGCAACCTTTACTGCCTAACATTGCCAGAATGGCTGAAGAGCAAGGATGGTTAAAGACCATTTTACGAAGACAGCACTTTTAAGATAAGTCTACATGCCTTAATCATTTTGGCTGACAAGATGATGGAAGAACTCTGATTTCTCCAATTATAAGTTCAATAGCTGAAACAAGTCTAAAAAGGTCATGTGTAAAAGGCATAAAACATTAACCTCATCATTTTCTGTGCAGCTTGTTAAACTCCTAGAAGTTGTAATAGCAGAGACAAATTGAGCAACTTTCTGACCTTTCTCTGATAAAAACCTATACAGTTATTTAATGAAAACCCAAAAGGTTACCAATTATTTTTCTTAAAAGCCCATCATCCTCAGACTGGGAATTTGGTACTGCGCTGCAAAGTTAGTTTGTGGAAATGTTTCCTTTGATTGCCCTTGGTAGAGCTGCACAGTTCTAATAAATCCACTAATTTATTACCTGTTTTGGCTAGAAGAGCAAGGGAAACAAGGAAAGGCAAGAGAGAGAACAACAGAGAAAGACAGGTAGCAAGAGAAAATGAGCAAGAAAATACATACAAGAGCACGTATGTATGTATTCCAGGTAGACACACTGAAACCCTGAAATAGAAGAATAGCAATGACAATTTGTTGATCAATATGATCCAGTATCAAGCTTCAGGATATCTACTAAAAAAACCAGTAGTACAGCAAAGCAGCTGTGCTTCCCACAACTGTACACACCAGAGTGCTGCAAGCAAAAGTGAGATTTCTCTGTCCCAAACTCTGTGGAATCTAGATCACTCAGGCTCATCACACATTTGCACAGTTGTCCTTGATGAAAGGATGAATAGGCCATAGGATCTCAATACTTCAAAGTTTAGTTTCTGACTCCTGAAAATACTAAACAGTAATTACTTGGCCTTAAGGACTTCTATGAATAAACATAGCTTTCCAGATTGATTACAATCTATTATGTCATTGCAGTTGAAATAAAAAAATGGCATCTTGAAAAACAAACAAAAAAAAGAGGTCTTCAAGCAGCATCCTAATCATTTTAATCAGATTGCAATCATTTGACCAATTCATTTATTAAATGAATTAAGAAGCATGAAGGGGTCACGTAGGGCAGGACTCATTTGTTTTCAATGAGTTTTCAAAGCTTTAGTTTGTGATCTTACTTCATTTGCCCTTCAGGCTCGTTATCTCACTACTAGTTGCCAAACCACCTTCTGCTTTGCAGATTATCCCATTTGGGGTTGTGTTCCCCATTTTGGGAACTACTGCCTTAACGTTTGCAGATAATACTATATCAAGGGATCTTTGATGAAAAAGAAACCATAAATGTTTACCTTGGGGGTTTACCAAGTCAGACAGAAAACACTTTTAGCACTCTTAAGTATTTCTTGAGCCATGAAGCACACTGTAGATGAGCCTCTTGTCTTCAAAAAGTCTTTAAGGCTACAATAAGTGTCCAGTATGTTTGCACAAGATATCACTGCCAGTTCAGTTTTCTTTTAGTTTCAACAACTTCGTAACAATTATTCTATTGCGCCATTTGCCTCTTTTTAGTGTATGGACTGTGATTTTTCTGGCTGTCAGTGAATAGTTCCTTTAGCTTAATCAAACAGAAGTTTCAGATGCAAAAGTATTTGGAGTCCCCTTGCCCCAGGCAAGCCTTAGCACATGTTTGCTGTTCTGACCCTACATTTTGTCATTTACCTCTCTCAAGTAGGATTATTTTAAATTAATACAGTTCTATAAGCAAGATATATTAGTATTACTTTCATATTTTAAAGCTTTCTGTGCCTTCCTATGTCCATCGAAACATGCTTTATTTTGGATGATCACTGTTCCTTTTTATTCTTTGTGAAAAGTAACAAACTTATTACTGAAACCTACAGACCAAGATTTTATTACTGTAACCTTTACAAGCTACTGAATTTGAACTCCTATGAGAGGAAATGCAGCTTATATTTTCTTTTTATGTGTGCTATTTTTTGTAATTCAGTCATAAGAAATTATTATTTTAAAAGGAAGAAGAATAGTAAATAAATAGCATATTTTTAAAACATTACTATCATATTTAAGCATAAGCCCATTAACTACCTAAGATATGTTTAAAGATAATAATCCACATATGTGAGATCAAGGCCCAAGTTCATGAATACTCCATTGCTCAGAGTATGGAAAACAAATTACTACCAAATGCAGCTGAGGTTTCCTCCCAAATCTTGATATAAACCAATGCTTTTAAGATTAATATATTTCCAGCCCTGCATGGATGCAATGATTTGATATTACCTTTCATATTCTTTCGTTTTTTAGCAGATCCTAAGATTCCTTTTAAATAAAATTTTGTTTATTTAAGAATAACTTGGCTTCTTTTTATAGGCTTTCCTCCTAATATTCAGAATTTGCTATTGCGCATTACACCCTACTGGATTATCATTAATACAAAGATTCTTATTCTAATATAGAATAATTCCATATCATTCATTTCTATTTTCAAGGTGAACTACTCAATAAACCAAAGCAGCTGGAATTTTACGATCATTTCCATCAACATATGCCAGTAACGTCTTCCATTAAAAATGGATTTTTCTCCCTACTTTTACCTTGTTTGTCAGCTATTTCCTTCAACTCATCTGAAAAATCCTCAAAAACTAACTCCATAAGTTCAGACTCTGGGATTTACTGATTACTCTTTTCCTCTTTGCATTTTGAATGAGTTAACTATTTCTAATATTCTGAAACTGTTTTAGAAAAGAAAAAAATTAAAATTATTTTCACAATTGAAATTTAAATTAACAGCATTTTCAGGACATACAGTAGAGCTGTTATGAAGAGGATCCAATCTTAGTATCAATAGCAGTAATTTGATATTCTATGCATGATGAAATAGCTATTTGTGTACCAGTTTATGCACTCAATTTTGGGCAAAAGGAAGGTACAAAGCAGGTTATTTTATAAGGCACATTAAAGCCTTTTCCTTTAATTCTCCCGATTATCTTCTTGGTGTACTAAATATTCATAAAAACACTTGATATCTCTTTCTGAATGCCAAATAAATGCTGCATTTAAGAAGTGAAAGTAGAGACTCAGAATTTTTCTTAGGGCTTCACAGTTCCTTCAATGCCATCAAAAAAATAATGCTCTGTTCCAAAAGCATTTCATTTCCTGTTCCAATAGATTAAAAAATTTATAATCTTTTTTCACATTTTTTACATTGTATAAAATGTTTATTTAAGAAAAATTGCTTTTCTAATGCAGAATCTGAAAGACTGCCCCTATATTCTTTTATACCAAAATATCATCACACCCACCTAATCATATAACCCTTCCAAATGTAACATAATTTCGTCCTCAGTATTACCATGGTCATGTGTCTCAATAAATTTCTCATCCCTTACATTTTATCCCTGTTTTCGAATTAGTAAATCTGTATCTATCAATTGTGTATTTCTGGTAGTGAGGATATAAAACTGTCAGCTAGAGGTAAGCTCCATGAAGTAATTACCTGTAATAACTCTTTTCCTGAAATAAACTATAGCTTTCCAGGACTTCTGGAAAGCAGACAGTGACAGAAGATATTGCAAAAATAAGGCTGAGTATCCTGCATTACAGCATCAGGTGCTTTTTGGGTTTCCACTTCTTCTGGACTGCCCATTATGCCTGTATGAAATTTACCTTTCCATCCTCGAGCATGGAATTCACTTATTAATGGGTTGTACTAATAGTAAAATACCTTGGTGACTCTCAAATCATGCTCCAGACTTAAAAAAAAAAACCAAAAAGCCAAACCTGTTTGAAAGATATCTTTTCACCTAACAAACTGCTTTTTATTCACAGTCTCTCAGTTTCACCCAGACCAGTAATACAGTTTGGGTTACGTAATTTCTAGATTCATATGTCAAATCTTTCCATAGGTCTTCAATAGAAATAAATATGTTCTTTGTAGATCTGCAGCCAAAAGAAAACTTGGCACATATATCATATGTATATACATATATGCATATAATTTCAAAAACACTGACAAGCAGGAACCCAAGACTATATCCCCATCTTTGTGAGTAGGATGTGTATTAAAGCCATTTTAAAATAAGACAGATAACCAGAAGTAGTTTACTTACTTTGCAAAGTGTTTTACTCTATTTAATATTTTTTCCATGCTAATAAATTATGACTCTGCCTGCAGTGATCTTAGATAATGACTCTAGCATTTTATTTTTAAAAAAATGGAGGTAGCAGTCTGCTGCAATTCTCTTACCACCAAGGATAAGGAACTTCCATTCAGATCTCTTACTGCTCTTGTACGTGCTAGTTAACATTAAAATGTTTTGGTGCCACGGTCATAAAAATCCATAGAAGATTATGAAAGTTTTCCTTTTTTCCAGTCAGCTTTACTGACCAGTGCTATCCACATACGTCCATTTGATCCACTTGAATACTCAATGAATTTTAAAAGGAAAAAATTAGTGTTACACTAAAGTAGTATTTGCAATGTTACTTTTTACTGTTTTAACTAAAGGAAGCTAGTTTACCCTGGAAAAAAATGGGGTTTGATAGTACCAGAAAGAAGACTAAAAATAGTTGTATTCCCCTGTATGTTTTACAAACAAGAGATTTCACATAATAGCAATATTCATATTCTGTTGGCATCAAAAGCATAAACTGATAGGTATTGATACTCATAGCTCTTAATGAAGCCACAGAATTCGAAGGGATAATCAAGTGTTTGATATACCAGAAAAAAATAAAAAACTATAGCCATATTTAATCAATTATATATAAACACCTAATTCAACGAAAAAAAAATCAGTTGAGATTACATTTATTCTTCTTTGTTAACATTTCAATTGAATATCTAACTTACTACTTCCTTCACTTCTGACTGAGTCAAGAATCTGCATAACTATCTGCACTGGAGGCAAGGCAGCCCACTCTTCTGGCTGAAAGAACACGTATCCCAGGCAAAATGGTGTATTTTAAATAGCTTTTCTGAGTACAAAGGCTGCTGGAGTGGCAACCCTTTTTGCCTCCACCTCAGGCAATTTGCTACTATTACAGACATAGTCACTGTCTCAACACCTATATGCTGTGCCCTTCCTGTCCCCTGAATACCAAACACTGTTTTGATGAGGGACGTAAAATACTGCAGAACCATTGACTGAATGTACTTTCACTATTTTTTACCTTTTTAATGCTGCACAAAGCAAGTTTCAAAGAATAAAACCAAAAGGGTCCCGATGTTTTCATGTGCTTCTAAAAAATGTTTACCATTTATTCCTCGCAAATCAAAAAGCTTACATTTTTGCCTATTAACTACAGGCTTGTCTGAATTTTGAACAAGAACAGGCAAGAATCTTCAAAAAAATCCTTTTCAAGTCATATTTATTTCCCTTTGATTTTGTTTTAAATGAAGATTCTATCATTAATCATATAAATGGCAAAAGAAGATAATTTGCACATAGAAAAATAATTACATACCTTATATCGGATAAGGAGACCGTAAAGCAAAATGTTTTTCTTTTTAGCTTCCCTTGCAAATTTCTTGAAGCTAGTTAGTTCTTCCATCTCAATGCTGAAAGAATTATTTCCTGATATATCCAAGTACACCTGCAAAGGAACAAATAAGGAAAAAAAAAATCCACTTTTTTCATAGTGTGCCATTCTAGACTGTCAATTTTTAGTTATGTTAGTTTTATGTTAAGCACACATAAAAATACAGACTAACAAATGCACTTTTCTTAGCTAGCTTCTATTACAATCGAACTCCGCTGCTGATACATTTAGTGACATGAAAATTATTTCTTTTCAAAACACAGTGAAACCAGAACACATCAGAACACAATGTAATCACTGCATCTTAAAAATATTCAATTAAATCAGAAAACAAACAGCATTCTTTTCTAAGTTCCATTCTAACTTTCACAGTTGGTTGGGATTTGGGTTCGGGTTTTTTTTACTATCAGGGTACTACAGAAATACAGGTGTTTTTCTTAAGCATCTTCAAGGTTTTCAAGACAGAATTGTGTTCTTTAAAGTTTTATTTTTAATTTACTATCCTTTCAGTATAGCATTTCGTTGCCTAAATTAGATTCATTTCAAGATAACATTTCAAGTTTAAAAAGCAGAAACTACTTCAAAAGAAGAGAGGGATAAGACTATCCTTAGCTCCTGGTCAGGGAAAAGCAGGTCTCATATCCATCAGGGATGCTGCACAAACATGGCAGGTCTTACAGGATCTGAACTAGTATTTCCTGGGAGGTTATCAACTAGTTCAACCCTTTCCCAAGGCTTATGTATTCCACAGTTGAATCAATTTACTTTACAAAGCTTCTATTCACTGTAGAAATCAAACTGAGGATGATGATTTGTACATATGAAGTTTCAGCATCTATTAATAGCAGAAATACCTCTCCCCCTAAAAGAAAAACATTTTTCTGGTTGAATGATTCCATCGTTGGAAAATTTATCTGTAACCACTACACAGAGGTAGAAGTGTAGAAGTTGTCCCAGAGACCAGTGCTTGGGAAAATTATTTCAAGTTCTCTTTGTACCTTATGTACAGTTTATCCTGACAGAAAATAGGTCTTCAATCATTTTTCCTAGCAACACTTTTTAAAAAAGCTGTTTATTGTCTAAGTGCATACTCACCAGAAGCAAAGCTATAATCTTAGACTACACAGGCAGAGATTAATTTTCACATACTCAATGTTTTGTTATTTTTTACCCAAAACAAAGCTAAGTACTGCTCATTTATAGCTATTTACAAGACATTATAAAACTTTTAAGAGAACTCAACTCATCTCCTCTCTATCATTAACCTGTTTCACAGCTTTAAAAAGAGGTTTTTCTCAAACTTACTTTTGTACTGAAAAGTATTCCAACTACATAGCTGAAGCAGCAGCATTCCTTTCTTTCTAATCCTAAGTTATAGCAACAAAATAAAAATCATAGCCATTCATTGCATCTGCAAATATGAATATGTATTGCTCAAAAAGGTAATGTCAGTTTAAGAATATGATTAATTTGGTTATAATAGAGCTTAATTTGGTTATAATAGAGCTGGAGAGGACACTGGTTTGATGCAAACAAATAATTGCATGAAATTTACTTCTGGGCTTCCAATTTCTCCTGTAGTATTAATCTTTCCTTATGTCCAAATAAAGTAGTACAATTGCTGCTTCGGCTTACAGATGCCTCAAAATAATCCAGTCAGGCACCAAGATAAAGGATAGACTTTGAAATCTGTGGCACCTGACAGGCGGGAATGTGGACAGAAATCATCATGTCCAGTGCAAGCTCATCCTTTTACTGGGACAAGGCTCCCCAGACCAGTTAAACAGACAATCTGGCACAATAAGAACACCTGTCATTTTTACAACTAAAGAAGCTGACAACTGGAAGGAAAAATAACACTTTTTCTCTTAATTATCAGATTGTTATGAAAAAGTTACTTGTGTCTTCAAATCAAAGAACAGACAAGAACTTTCCAATTACACACAAGTCTACATTAGACTGTTCCTAATTATGAGTTTAGAATGGAAGCAGTTAGCTGCTCTCCTCATTTATGCTTTCAATTCTTCACTACCAGGAAGAGTTTTACTTTTGAAAGTAGAAATGCCTAATGTTTCCCTTCCAGCTGGTACCTAAGACCTATGCATTTAAATGTCACTGTATTGCTTAAAATTCTGATTCAAATTTGTCTGAGAACCATTAATATGCCCTTTTACATCAAAAGAAAGTGTCTTATAGGACTTTTCATGAACAATTTTTTCAGGCTACATGTTAAACAAAGTATATAGGAAAGAATAAAGCAGAGGAAAATCTCAGTCATGAGACTTAGAAGAGGACACCCAACACTGACTTTAATTAAAAACTGCTGAAAGAAATTTTTGTCCCCCATACCATCTGTAATGAGTTTTAGGGATAGAAGTTTAAAGGACATCAGTGCTTCCCAGTGATTAATATGAGATAATGATTTCTTTAACTAATTCTTTAGTAATTTAAAACATAACTTCCAGATTTCCTATTTATTCCTTCTTGTATTTCTAAAAGATAGAGTGGTACTTCCATCAAATGAAAGTGTAGCACCACTTTGCAATTAGGGTATGTCATTTTTAAATTATACTTTTAACAAATATACATGTCTCTATGTTTTAAATGTTAGCAACTGTTTCCACCTCATTGTGACACTTCTATCCGCTGTCTAGTTCTGGGAAATTTCAAGTAGTTGCTGGATCTGGGTTTAGGAAGCAGATTAAATGTATAATTTTCTCCTAAGGCTATTTTAGAAGGAGTTCACCTGAACAATTTGTGCATGCAGCAGGCTGCTCAAGCAAGTGCACTTTCATTAAAAACAGTGCTGGGTTCTACAATGATTTGAAGATCTAGTATCTTAGGGCAAACCCCAAGTTTCACAGTGAAGCATTATTTGCATTCATACTTGTTTCTTAGGAGATATTAAGACCAGAATATTTATAGCTACAATATTAAATTCTCATATTCCGTGTGTCGCACTAAAAAACATATTTAATTCAAAGTCCTGACCAGAAAGTAGCTACGAATTGGGCACAAAACAAGCATGCTTTTAACACCTTAGCTGGTTGATGAACAATTCCAACTTCATCTGCACAGTCCCAAAATTTCACATAGAAATGTTTTTTATATTGTTGATACAAAAGACTAATGAAAACATTCTCAGTCCAGAAAAGAGCATTTTTCACATCCAGCAGCCTTGTAAGTGGGCAACAGCATGGGAGGCACGTAATTTCTTCATGGAAGGGGTAGTAAAGCGTTGGAACAGGCTGTCCAGGAAAATAGTTGAGTCACCAACCCTGCAGGTATTTAAAAGATGTGTAGATGTGGCACTCGGGGACATGCTTTTGTGCTGGACTTGGCAGTACTGGGTTAATAGTTGGACTTGATGATCTTAGAAGTCTTTTCCAAACTAATTTTGTGATTTGACGCAACTTTTTTCCTTTGTAAAAGTAATTAATCTTCACTTAAGATTAATTCACTTACTTCAAGTAATTAATCTTAATTAATATCTCATTTAGTTACAACATCAGTAATGAAATTTCATCATTTAAATTTCAGCTTAAGCTAACATTCCAAACTAAATGCTCAGTTTTACCCCCAGGTCACTAGACTGTGGACTTTATCAACTATTCAGGACCCATGAAAAATATTCCTTTTTCAAGAGCTTCATATATGGAATTATACTTTAAAATCGCAACATATTATCTTGTGTTATCGCTGGAGAGTATAATAACCGAAGTCCAGAGGCACACTCTTTGTGACAGACAGCATTAATGACTCTCATTCCATCCAATACTTCTCATCCCTACCTATTAAGCCAGAAAACATGACAGAATTAATTGGAGCTGGTTACACTGCATGGAGACTTTCAAATCTGCTCATATTTTCTCCTTTTTAACAGTCTGAATAAAATAAAAGTCATGTACACTTCAGCTGTCATTTGCATGAACTGGTAAATTATTCTGGCATTCATTTCAAATAATAAGATTCATTATTATTCTGGCATTCATTTCAAACAATGGAAAATTCAGCCAAAAGTACACTTTAAAATTTTGCCTTATACCAGAATAGACTTTTCAGTCTTATAACACCTCAGTAAGTAAAGTATGAATTAGTTATATTGCAAAGTACTTCAAAGTTAATTTTTAAGACTTGGACCAGAAAAGCAACAATAATTTTAAAACTTTCAATAAACTACATAGCATAGAAAAAAATAAAGCCACTTAATTCTGTTTCAACTGAGCATTTAAGCACAACACATGATTTGCAACATCCCCAGCAGAGATACCAACAGCAAAGTAGGAGTTAATAGTTCAGTACAACCAGCCAGCCACAATGAGTCTTTCACAGAAATATATAACTAATAAATTGTCATTTGTGAGTGTCAGTTTATTTCCTGACAGCATGCACTTGTTGAAGTGCAAGTGAGGCTCTTTAGAGTCCAATTTACAGTTTGAATTTACAATTTTATTCTGAGCTAGTAGAAGTTTAAACCTAGTGTAACATTTAAAAAATTCCATGAGATGCTTTGTACAGTAACTCACAGGAGTTACTTACCGAAATAAGGACAACTGGATACAAGAGAGGAATATCTGATTTTTCCAACATATGCACTACTTGCTGGGTTTCTTGAACGGCAAACTTTTTATCCTAAATAAAAAGAAATGTCTAGAATTATGGAAAACATAAAAACTATATAAAAAACTACCGTAAAAAGTATAAAAATAGAATTCAAAGATCTGCCATTGACCAAAGAAGAATCCCAACCAAAAAAAACCTCAAAACCCAAAACAACAACCAAAAACTAACACATCACTTTTTTTTGTTAGGGGAGTTTTGGGTTGGTTAGTTGCTTGGTTTTAATATGCAAATGTAATGGTATTGTTTGGTAAAGTTATAGCTGTTTGAAAAAAAATGGAGATTAATAATATTATCCTTAAGAAATACCTATATATAAAACAAGATTAGGGTCTTTACTGGTCTTAGATATGGTTCATCTATAGTTCATGGGAACCTTCCTGTTCTCATACCATGACCCAAATACAGATAGCATGGCATGCATATGTCCAAAATGGGAAACACTAATTTAGACCATGGTGGCAATGCACAGTTAGATGACTACATATATGACAGACCTTTCCTTGAGAAAATTCACTTCAATACAACATCTACAAAAGGGAATCTTCAACTACTTTCAGTTTCATCCCTCTTGTTCAAGAATTCATGGCTGGTTTAACAACATGATTATGCTCAGAAGTCCAGTTTGGTGCACATCAGAAACACCAAACATTAGCATGAGGATAGAAATAATACTACAAGTTGAAGTGCAAAAGGATGCATCCTTACTACTTACATTTACACAAACAAAATTGTAGCACTGTCCTGCAAAGATGCTTTGTAGATGGCTATAATTTCTGCTTTGAGATGTTGATACAGCTTCAACCTGATGAGACAAAGAAAGTCACAAATTTTACTTCAGCCTTAACACTCTGTTAAAGCTTCCACTACTACGGCAGAGTTTGTTCATTCAAATGATTTAAAAATGGCAACTATTATTTCCACTACAAGAATTGAAATTTGCTCAGATTTTTAGATGACTCATACAGTGAAGCATGGAGCCCAACCTGTGCTGAGGCACACTGCTAGGGAAACAGCAGAAACAGCCCTGGAAGCATCAGACACAAGTGCTGCTGCCTGGCTTAGGATGTTCAACTCTTAGAGGATCAAGATGATCTAATGATTTTAGATCTCTAATTCTGAAAAAAGTCTCTATAATATTCAAATATCTAGGTATTTTGTCTTCATGAAGCTAAAAATAAAACACAAATTAGTGAATTTCTACTAGTGAAATGCTATTTCATTTCCTACTTGAAAACAACCAGATATTTTCATATGCTGCTTGTGGATATTTATCCATTCACAAAAATAACACACAACTTCATCTCAGCCTGTCTTTGTAGGAGAGGTGTTCTACTCCCCTTATCAACTTTGTGACCCTCCTCTGAACTTGCTCCAATAGTTCCATGTTCTTCTTATGCTGGGGGCACCAGAAGTGTGCCCCCAACACAAAATTCCTTCTAAGGTTAGGAGTTCTGTATATTGGTAAGCTTATCAATTAACACTCAGCAATTTTATTGTTTAAAAACAAGACAATACATAATTTTCATAGGTTTTAACCCTAAGGCTTCATTAAATGACTAATGAAGGATGTTTCAAAGAACAGTGCTAGAAATCAACTAAATAAACTGATTTAATAGACCCATTAAAAAAAAAATCAGTCCTTTATCAGTAGAAATCCCTTCAATTTCATGTCCTCATTACCTTGAGTTCATTTTACATGTGTTTTACGCAAATGCACCATGGTTTCAGGTGCCTGACTCACCCAATAATTAACCAGTTATGTAATGAAAATTTGGCAAATTGTTGTAAATTCTAACTAGTTATGATCTGAGGTTGTTAAGTTCAAAGTTACAGTGTTGGTTATCAAACATGACACATGCATTGCTTTTTCTTACTGGCTTGGAAGTGATCACGGTATGATCAAAGGGGTTCTATGCAACCATAATTAACAGATATAGATAAATCAACACTTAAAGAAGTATATGAGTAATTGATGTCTTCCTACTAATTGCAGAATACTTTACATGGAGAGAAAAAAGAAGAAACAGCAATGGAGCTGGTAACAGTGAAAGGGATACGTATTTCTGCTCCATTATAGTTATTCAGACAAAAAAAGAACTTTTTCAACTCTGCTAATGTTTTAGGCTTATAAAGACAGTATTTCACAGACATAAAGCATGATTCCATATTAAATACAGTTGTTTCTAAACAAAAACTCTAAGTGCAATGTCAAATGACATTTCTAGATATAAAAGAGCAATACAGTTTGCTAGAGAAGAACATCATTCTACTAACGAAGTACACTGTGCAGAAGATCAACACACATGAATACAACCATTACAGAAGTAACACTACGAAAATCAGGAAACCTATGTTTTTGAACAACTAGTCCCTGTCAGTTTCTCTGGGTAATAGAAAGATTTAATATCCTCACATAAGATACAACTAATAATCACTCCGAGACCAGTCAAAATCTAACCAATCACCAAATGTTAATCACCTTTGGGAAAATGGAAATATGAAAGCTCTATCAGAAGGAATAATGAAAAAGGAAAAAGATAGTTAAATGACGGTAGAAAAGTCCATCAGTATCCTAAAGCAAAGGCTTCAATGAGCATTCACTGTGAGTGAAATGTACCCCCAGGACTCTACAAAAAAGCTGATTAATTCGTTTTGCACTCGCAGCTCTGCAGGAAAACAACTTACTCTTTAATTGGTTCAGACTTTAACTTCAAAGTAACAAAGGCATTTCCTCTGTAACATATTTGTAACAATTTGGGCTTACTGAATCCATAAAAATTAAAGAAAATGGCCTCTCTGTTGTCTGGATTCACCTTCTCCTCTAATCTAATATATACATTTTAAGTGGATCTGTAAGAACCCCTTCTACTGCAAAACTGGGCAGAAGATGCTTCTTTCTTGGTAACTTCCACACCTGGTATTAATCCCTTGTAATAATACTACAGTGACACAGGAAGTCTCAGTTTCTGTATTCACATTATTTAGACCATTTCTTATGAGTAATGGCAACCAGAAACGTTAATTAACCATACAGTTGAAAGCCATAGAGTTGTACTTACTTTTATTTGACTTTTCAGAGATTCGGGAAGGAGAAAACCAACTTGTGCAACAGTTGCATTTGCATCGGTAATAACACAAACTTCCTGTGCAAGGTTGTCTGTGATCAAGAAAAAACCTTAGTATTTCATGCAAAAATAAATCAAAGTTACCAATCTGCTAAACATTACCTTCAATCCATATTGCTGTCTCGATAGAACCTTTTCAACAGCTGTAAATTTAAAGACTACTTATTTCAAGGCACAATTAATCTAACTACATCATTTATATAACATACATTTAAAATATAAAATTCAAGTTATATTTTTTATGATGTTGTATAACGTGAAATCATCTTATGAGGCCTGTCCCCAAATCCCATTTAAATACTCCTCTTACAAGATATTTTTCAGGTCCACATAAATGTCACTAGCTGACAATCAAAAAAACACTTTTATATTTCATATGACTTATCACTTCAACACATCACAGAATGCAGTATCAGCAATACTGAGAAAAGGAAAAAAAGGCAAAAAAACAGGGGATAGCATAAATCTGCTTCCCAACCACATGCATTACAAAATCGCCCCCAAAAAGTATACTGAAAATACCGTTCAGGGAGACAGTAGATATAACTATTCACCTCAACATCAAAGAAGTTGAAGAGTCAGTGACAACCATCTTGGAATGGGCAATTTCCTAGATCTTTTACTGGTGGGGGGAAACATAGTATTTTGTTGCTATCAAGTTTTAAGTTACTGCCCGATCTGTTCCGTAAAGCCCATAGTTCAGAAAATTAGTATTTTATCTAGTTATTGACTACAGGTATTAGATTGGGTGAGCATTTTCCTTTCTTTAAGCAAACAAATCAAAATAATTCAAGTCTGAAATTCTCAGTTGTAATTCAGAAATTTATCTTTTAGATGCTGAATTACTACGCAGAACAAAATACAGGATTTCCAATGTTTTTGGGGTAGCCATTGCATAAGAGAAATTTCCCAAATGTAAAGTCTAATTATGTTTAAAGCTGACTTCAATGAAACTTCAAGGACAGAAATATACCAAACATCACCACAAAATAAATTAGTAGTGAAAGACACAAGAGAAATTATAAAAATATGGTCTAACTGCTCTTCAAACAAGTCTGAATAGAAGGATACATATTTTTTGCATGTGGAAAGTTTTTTTATAATTACATACCACAAAATAAGTTCATTCAGATGCATTACTTAAGTAAACAACTCACTTTCTACTGTAAACTCAAAGACTTCTTTACAAAAATAGACATAAAGACCTGAAAGTTAATTTTAAAGATGTTGTAATGTTAACATTATTGGAAAGTGTCTTGTAACTTTCAAGCAATTTTCTGTGAGCAGGAAAAGTGAATTAACCGCCGAGAATCACAAAAGATAATTAGAATGATTTTTTTGAATCATGGGTATTTATTATGTCCAATATTTATAATGTGACAACAAAACAGTGGTAGCAACTGACTTCGTATTCAGTTAGCAAGAATAGGGAGAGAGGAAGAAAGAGAGAGAACAATGAACATCTGCTTATAAACCATCACAACCAGATGAAAGTGAGAATTAAAAAAATGCAAGGCCGGTTCTCACAGGACTGGAAATCATAGGATACCACAACTGTGGGAGAAATTATCTTCCCATAGATTCACTAGGCAAAAAAAATATATTGAGTTGTCTTCTACTTAATACAGAGTAATTTTACCATCTGAAAAATGGTTCAATAGGAAACCATACTGAATTAATTTCTTATCACCAGAAAGAAACCAGTGGGTAGATTTAAATCAGAGCAAGAGTCACTTGAATTTAGTACTATACAAAGAATGCAGATACAAGATAGATATACATAATAAACCAGACTGGTATATCAGATTTCAAGAACTCAGATTCTATTGAACTAGGTAATTTAATGAAGAAGGTCAGATTGGAACTATTACAAAAATGCACATGTGGAAGGCTGTGGAACCCCAAAAGGCACCATAACTTAGACTCAGACAGTTCTTTTAAAAAGAAGTCTGTAATCAACAGTAAGTGTCAAAATTCATCTCACAAGAGGCTGCTCAAAGACTGCAGCTATAAAGACCCATCTCACTCCCCTCTCCAGCCCTCTTAGACCTCTAACTTCCTGCAGCAAATGAGAGAGGCAATTACCAAAAAAAGTGACTAAGATATGCAGGTTGGATTTAATAAAGAAGAGAGAAAATTCAATGAAGTGTGGAAAAATGTATTTTTAGTATGGAGAAGGAATGTAATGTTCTAAGGAGAAAGTCTATTAACAAAGTATGAGAACAATTAAAATAATGATAATACACAAATTGAAAAGATACTGCATGCTTTTAAATGATCAAGGAAGTGTATAAAGGAAGGCTGGGAAATCATCATTTGTAAAGTCAGCACATCAAAGCAGCAGTTATGTTCTAGTTGAGGTTTGAAACTCCTCTTCCATTTAAATCCAAACTGTTTCAAGTGGTCAAAAAAGATCTCTGTGTTAATTTAGACAGTTTGTACCTTTGCTGCATTGTGGGAAGGAAGACTGAGTAGAACCTTCCTCCCCAAGACTGCCTGTGTCCCATCTCTGTTGAGGACAAGTTGATGGAGCTCTGTCACTCAATGTAATGACACTGAACACAGCAAGCACATCTGGAGTGCTGGCTGGTAACTCCAGGGATTCCATGAATTCCGCCGCCCGCCTGCCTGCAGCATTTCATTCCTGGTTTTCAGAATTCTGTTTGAGTGAATGAAACAGCCATTCTGGAAAGCCACGTCATGGCAATGTCACAAAGAATTTTAATACTCAGCTAAAAACATTTTGTTTTCTATCAGACCACGGAGAATTGAGGCTGGAAGGAACCTCAGATGGTCTCTAGTCCAAACTCCTTCTCAAAGCAGGATCATCCACGAGGTTAGGCCTGGTCACTCAGCCCCTTTCCCCTCCCACACTTGAAAACACTTGAAGACAGAGACTGCACACTGTCTCCAGGCAACCTGTTCATTGCTTAATTGTCCTCTTGGTGGAAGAGTTTTTCCCTTTTATTGAGTTGGAAATTCACTTGGTTCAGTTTTTGTCTATTACCTCTTGTCCCCCTACAATGCACCACTGTTCTACTTTACTTCCCTACTTTCTGCCACAACTTCCACTTCATCCACCACAGTATTTTTTTTTTCTCACTATTGCATTACATACCAAACTCTCTATCTTGCTTTGGCTTCCTTGTCCTCTACTTACTTGAAACCTATTATTTCCCTGGAAACCTCGTATCCCAGTATGCCTCTCCCATTAACTCTCAGCTTCTTTCCAGCTGTACCTGATTATGGAGTAATGTTCCCCATCCACATGCATCACATTTGATCTCATCCATCACTTTGAACATCCATTCAGAGCATATTTCTTGCATAATATAAAAAATAGTTAAAACTTTGCACTGCCAAATTTAAACACTAAATTTCCCTATCGGGAATTCTTTTTCATTAAAGCTAAATTTGATAAAGAATTTCAGAATTTGTTCCACTGCACCTCCTTCTTTTTTTCCTCCATCAGAAGAATTAATTTTCAAGTTTTCCATGCCCCTGTTTGATATCCTGAAAGCTTTAGATCACCTTATTATTCGGCAACACCTTCCACAGTCTTTATCCTAGGATCCTACCCAATTATAAATTAAAATGTGTGCATGTTTATGGAACTAACTACCTTAGATAGTGTATTAAGTGTACTGTAATGAAAGACTTAAAAGTTTACCCAGAAAAGCATGCCACAAACAAGCAGCAATTAAAATAGTACTTTGTTTCAATAAAGATCATAAGTATCATATCCTAGGGAATTAAACCCATAAGAAAAAAAATACATCTGAATGGCAAATAGATTTTAGCCTACAGACAATTTGTTTCTCTTAATTGCACATATATGTGTACATGTACACTTGTTTTTGCATACCTATGCTTATACCACATCATTCTTGGTCCACCATATACAATTCCTACTATTTTGGAAGCACATCCTATTTATCAAAATGTTGAAGTCTGCAGTGAATTCAAAGAAATAAATTAATTTACCAGAATTCCATTTTCACTTTCTAAACAACAATGGCTTGACTAGTCTAGAAATTCAATATGGTTCCCTCTGGCAACTTTAGAAACATCTTTGTTATGAGATGCTACCACTGTAAACCTAAGAAAAATTAAATAAGTACTGCTGAGCATTTAGTTCATTCATGCTCAACATAATGAGTTTAAACTGTTATCCAAACAACATGGGTAACCAAAAATATCTAACAATATTTTTTTACCCACTCCACATGATTCTGTAGCCCCAAAAACTAAAAGTCAAACTTCACACTGCCCCTACCAATATTTGTATACAAGAAAGAAAGGAAGATTTTGTGGTCGAATACACAAAAGGGGGTTATTTCCTCCTGACAGTAAGTACTCAAAGGAGCATCTCCCACCTGCCAGTCTGCTTCTTTGCCTCACAGCAGAGAACGGCCCCTAGTTCGTGAGCATGCCCATGAAAATGCACCCTACCTCGTGTAAGATCTCTGTCCTTTGGTAAACAATGCTTACTTCAATTTTTATTTTTATAAAAAGTCACACGATTTCTTCATAGAACACAAATCATAATATGTAGTTCTCAAGAGCCATAAACAGTTTGAAAGCATTAAGATATTTTTCTTGGTATTTGCAAAACCATAATTGTACCTATATCAACAGACACTTCTTTAGCCAAATGTGAGGGCAAAATATCCAATTTGTAAGTGAAGTCTCTTGTGAAAAAGTCATTGAAAAAGAAGGGCCCTTAAGAAAAGGAGGAGGAGAGAGAGTCAAACTGTAAGTTATAAACTTCTAGTGAGGAGCACCATTTAAAGTTTACATGTTGGAACTAGAGTTCAAAGATACCTACCCTGAGGGCAGTAGTCCTAATGGAATTTTTTTAGGATGTTTTGTATTAACCTGATCTTAACTACATTTCTAGATGAGTCACGCTTATTGTAGGACAATGTTTTCTTACTTCAAGACTATTAAAAATAGGCGTGTGCCACCTTGTCTGCATACTCTACAAGTTTATACCTGCTTAACTAAATAAAAGTATTACATTTGCTGTTTATAAAACAAATGATGTTAGGATTCAGACTTTCATAATATGGTTATAAAAGAGACTTGAGGAAGTTAACAAATTATTAAGAAATGTTTTAAGAAAACAGTCTCAAAAGCAAAATAACTCATTAGTCTATTTACATTAGTGAATTTTTTTTATTGCCTTAAATAAGAATGATATATATACATATAAATATCTAAAGTACAAAAATGTATTTAGGCATGTATGTTTTTCTTATTTCCATTTGAGTCAAGTTTAGCAAGCTGAAAGTTGTTGAATTATTGAAGGAAACCAGAAGTTTCAATGACTAATAAACATAAACTGTAGATGACATGAAATTTGGAATTATAGTCACAAAATTAAATTTGTGCACTCAAAAGTTCTTCATCACTGCTGAATTCATCCAGTGATAAAATTTGCATCCAGCACAGTGAATCGGGTAACTTAGTAAGAAAGAAACCAGTTGTGAAGACCGCATCAGTAGTGTGGAGCTGGTGTGAGGCCAGAGCCCTTTGCACCCTACACCCTCCTAGCCCATACATTTAGCTTCTGGGACATCTCCAGAGAACCTCGGCAGCAGGCAAGGTGGCCTTCCAAGAGCTGGTACTTTGCAACTCAGCTTCACAGAGTCATGCAGGACTTCTTCAGGTTCTCTACATGGCACAAAAGGGGAATGACAAGTAGGAGCACATCATTTAAAAGAGTATGTAGTGATAGAACAAGTGGGAATGGCTTCAAACTGAGAGAAGGTTTACATTATATATTAAGAAGAAATTCTTTACTGTGAGGGTGTTGAGGCACTGAAACAGGTTGCCCAGAGAAGCTGTGGATGCCCCACCCCTGGAAGTGTTCAAGGCCAGGTTGGATGGAGTCCTAAGCAACCTGATCTAGTGAAAAGTGTCCATGCCCATGGCAGGGGCTTGGAACTAGATGATCTTTAAGATCTCTTCCAACACAGGCCATTCTATGATTCTATGATACAGGACCATGTAATGGGTACTGAACTCTCAAGAAAAGCAGACAGTGTGATAGCCAACTACTCAACTTGTAGGAAAGGCCTTACTGAGCATGCCTTGGCTTGTAGGATGGTTGCTGTTCTCTGAGGTGACCTATCCTTGAAGGTCTCTGGCAGGCCCAGCACAATACCTTAGAACACAGCTAATAAAATTTCTTCTGTAAAACTAACAAACATGAGACTAAATGATGCCACATGGGGTTAGATCAGAATGATGCTCAAAAGGACAAAAATATATTCTCCCCTTAAATATTCTTAAAGTGTGGCATGAACTGTGAATAAAGCACCTGCCTAATATTATTTACATGGTTCAACAGCCTACTACCAAAATAAGTCATGTTATAACGACATGAAGATCTGGTATTTGAAGCCTTTTGAAGGGCAAAAAATAGATAAGGTGCAACTCTCAAACTGCAGTCTTGGAGTACTAACAGTGACATTTTGAAACCCCATTAAAGATAACTAATTATGTAACATAACTCTGTTATGCAGTATCCTAATTTGCTATGGAGGACTCATTATACTGCTTGCAGAAGGAGCAAAGAACATGTGCAGCTTTTCTTTCCTGAACTCATGCAATGCAGCCAGAAGCAAATCTAAAATCAAGACAAACCATATCCACTGCTCTCCAATTATTTCTACATTTCATTGCATAAGGTTTGTCAGGAATCATTTCTGCTTTGTAAATTCATGTAAACTAATCCTAGTCACCTTCTTGTCTTCAATATGTTTGGAAATCCTAAGCTAGAAATCTAGGAGTGTGGAACCTCTAAGAATACTACACAAAGCAACATTTCCAAAAATTTAAGGCTTCTGGCTATGAAGATAAGAAGCTCTTCATTTCCTGTCAGAATCAGAACTTCCAAGGCTTCCCAGTCCTATCTTCTTTTGTACCTAAAAAATTCAGTCAGGTAGTTCTAACACTGCATATAATATGTGGGTCTTTGCCCACTGTAATAACCAGAAACTTCAAACTTCTTGCATATCTGGAGGTCCAGATAAGCAGCATAAGAGAATACCACAGCAATGTCTGAGCTCTGTTTAAGCCTTCTTGTTTGTCTGTAGTGACAGAGCTGATCTCAGCATGGTCTAATTTACCAAAATCAGAAGCTAAGCCACTATGGGACCTGGTAACAACAGGTGAGACACCAAAGTGAACAAAGTTCATTTCGATGTCAGTGAGCCAGTCACTCACCATGCCCTAATAGCACACAGGTTTTCCTCTAGTTTTCTTAAATAGGAACTACATTCTTTCCTCTGGAAAGGTATTTTTAATCCCAAGGTAAATCCCTTTCTCTCCATCAGTTTCTGCGGTTTCATCCCTCAGTTCTCAACAAGGAGTCAGGCAAGAGTCCCTTGAATCACTGCCTATCACTTTACAATAACCATCGGTGTGCTCCTTATACATGCAGTACTTGACAAATCTTCCTTTCTATATTGACTCAGTCTAAAAACAATCTAGATAAAGGCTAAATCCAGTCTTTATGTTAAATTGTTATGAAACCACTGTTACCAGTACAAAAAAAGGTTAAAAAACAGTTCAATAACATACTTATAAATTAATGAAATACCTCAACCATGCAGTTGCTGTGTTAATTTAGGTAACAACTGGCTGTATGTAAGACAGCAAAGAGCCCTAAAGAGTTAATGTTTAATTTTCAGTCTGCTACTTAGATTAGAAAGATGGAACATATTCAGAATTGATCTGCAAAGCAAAGAAAAAAAATAAATTGTTTATTCCTTATAAAGCCATTCAAAATTAGTCTCTATTTGACTGTAATATACACAGCTTTTTATAAGGTTCTCTATTCTAAGAGAAGTAAATAAAGGTAAATGTTTATAATATAAGTATTCCAGTGAACAAGCAAGCTAAAACAACTTGCCTCAGCACATTTCATCCATCATAAAACTCATTTCAAATTATAGCACACAAGATTCTTAATTAGACTCAGGAATATGCAAACTGACAGTCACAAGGACAAACACATACCCTTGATAATCGATTCAGCTGCATACAGATCCCGCTTGTAGGTCACCTAAAGGACAGACAAGCCTCATTAGTTTTAACACAGCAGGAAGGAATGAAAAACCAATAAAACAATGCCCTGAAGGCAATTCTTTACATTTTAAATACCATAAACAAATGATATTGTCAATTTCCTAATTTTGGTAAAATATCACTGGCAAGTTATGAGAACAGAGGTTGCCAAAATTACTGGAGACTTGAGGAAACCCGTTTTTAAACTCTTAGATCTGCTTACAACTCATTTGAAACCTAAAACTATTCAATTCTTTGAGGAATCATGAACACATGATATTGCATCTATTTTCACACATTCATTCTACTTTAGTTTTATTGCAAAAAAAATTCATTTTTAATAGGACTTGAGATCATACAAATGACAACCAAGGAGCAATCAAGTTATTATTTTTACTAATACACGTGCAATTTTTCAGTAGTGTAAGACAATTACTGTTAATGAGAGTCCAGTTAATCAGTGGGAGTCAGTAAGACTACAAGGAGACTTTCTGTGAGCTTTCAGAGAATTAAAAACCATCAAGGTCTTCTTCAAGGTATTCATCAGATCAAGTTAGATGGACAATAAGATGCTGAGTATTTACTTGGTACTTGCAAAAAACACGTTCCATATCTGCCTTTGTACCCTCGTGGTGACTGACAGATCGAGTAATAGGCTTTGCAAACAAAATAACAGAAAATTAAAGACAGCATCTACCCAAGACATTACCAGCCTTTGCTAGCAATGTCTTCACAATGACATGAAGTGACTTCTACTGACATAACTCTTTAATATTTGTATTTGGTTTTACTGTAACTTCCTTCTATGTTAAATAAAATTTTATTGGATTTTCTGCATTTGTTTCTCTAGAGTCTGAATAACTTTTTTTCTCAAAATGACCTGCACAGGATAGCAAGAGCTCTAGTGCAGCAAAGTAAACCTTACAGTAGGAGGACACCATTGTAGATATCAGCATCTTAGCCTCCAAATAAGTGATTATTTGATTTTACCATAAAGATTCTTGTAACCACTTTCCTTTTGATCTCATAAATGAAGCTCTGTATTGTAGTCAGAAACAGACAAATAATATTACCTTCCTCATCACTTCCCAAAGGTATTATATTCTTTTAAAATTAAAAACTAACTTACTTCTATACAGTTTGTCCTGCAGAGGAAGCAGCCAGAGAATGAATCTATCCTGAGAAATCTTAGGTGTCTGAGTTTACATACAAACATTTACATGTCTACTTACTGTTGGGAAGAATCAATGTCTTGACATTAATTTTAAGGATAAGGAGTGACCAATTTTGTTGTAAAGTTTCTTTTTATTAAGTTTCTAGAGTGCTTTTACACTAAAGTTTCAGTAAAGTGTAACAGATTATCAACTAAAAACCTTTTCAAAAACAAAACTAAGGTCTATCAGAAGTGGTCTCACATTATCTAAGGTTCACAATCTCTTTGAGATGCAAAAGTACTTTTAAATAGTGTGATCTAAAAAAAACTTTTACGTACACAGTCTTCAAGAAAACAGTAGAAAAGAATAAAAAAGTAAGAATGACCCTTAAAAAAAATCCCCTTTGGAATTCTGAGCCAGACATCAGCAAATACTTTTTCTGAGACCGTATCCCATTCTCCGTATGTATTTCTTTTATTATCTTTGATCCTATAAGCTAATTTCAGGTTAAGCTTTGCAAAAATAGTAAAGTTGACAGAAAAATCGTGCCAGACAGCACAGGCGACCACCATTTACCAGTCAGGGAGGGAGAGATTCTCTACACCCCTTTCAATAATGACTAAGATGCTAAACCAAAGCTAAGTTTCTCTTAACTTACGGATATTCATACTGCATCATATTTGGCTGTAATGAAAAGTATACCTTTTGTTTAAACTGTTTGCTAAACAATCCTAAGCAATAGGTTACTTCTGATCAATTATATTTTTATTTACAAATCCTTAAATCTTTGTCTGCGAAGTTTATCAGACAGATGTTAAATACATTAGAGACAATAACAGTTTCTGCAGAACTGTACATGGTGAGAATTATCTTCTGAAACATATCAATTATCTAATGTTTCATCTATTTAATGAGAACTAGAACAATTACAGTCATCCTCTTATTAATTAAGATGCTATGCAGTAGCAAGTCAAACTTCTGCCAACTGTGTGTTGTATCAGCATTACCATCTTTATCAGTCAAAATTATAATCTTGTGATAAAGTCTTGAAGTCAATTTCACAAAATAAGTAAATTCCATGTTGTTTGACATTAATTACATTAGTCCCCTAACTTTTCATCAAGTTGTGTCCATAGAAGCACATCCTTTTGTTTTGTTGATCAATATCAAACTCACAGGCTTCTAATAACTCAGATTCTCACTCCTCATGTGACAATACTATTTTTCATTTTTTCCTCTTGAAAATCCAATGTTCCAAGATTTTCAGATTGTTGTTGCTGCAATTCAGAATATCACTAGACCAAATACTAGAACTCAACACAAATACCTCACTGTCACAGAACATGAAAACATGACCTGCTTATTTAGCAATGGCAGAATAGTCTTACTTACTAAAAATATCTCTACTTTTCTGTATAATAAACAATCTATTTTATCTATTTAATAAAGCCTCAAAATCATGAGACGAGGTTTTTTTGTTTTGTTTTCCTGTGTACCCTTCTCTCTCAACTGTCACACTGCAAGTTTTCACTACTAGGGAAGATGTTCTTTTAAAAGTTCCCCAAAGTTATTCCTATGCAGTATTTAAAAGTCTTCTTCATACTAATTTAGCTTGATGAACATTTCAGATTTACAAAACTGTGCAGTAAATGCAAAAATATAACTCTTTACTGAACAAATACAATAAAGTCATGATAACACATACATAAAATGTACTGCATTTTAGCTTAATGAAGTTTTTCTCCTCTCTTATACTAAGATATCATACAGTGCTCCTTCATATGGAACATTTTGGCAGGATTATAAAATAATCTTGTTTTTTTAGAAATGGTGAGGATTTTTTGCTCTGTCAGCATTGTCTATAAATCCATATCAATGTTTTAAAAATGTTCTTACACTGATTTTTTCATCTGTGTTATACACACACATATATATTAGAGTCCAACAATTACTGTTGATTTCATACTCAAAGAGCATATTGCCCCAGAATATTTAAGGTAATTTTACTTCAAGGGTGGCAAGCACAGAGAAACTGAAAATGCGGTGTTGATATTCTCATTCTGTTTGCCTTTCCTGCCATCCTGATCGCAATATCTTATAAATAGCTATAAAATAACTGTTTTTAAAATAGAACATATAAATATTTATAACACTGAAGTCATTTGAATGTTCCTGCTTGGTTGTTGTCACTAAAAAGAATTACTTTAATTTTGCAATTTGTTCCCAGAAAGTAAACACACTATATTTTGCTTTAGCTCCAACAATGACTTTGAAATGTTGCTTCTCCTAATGTACAAGTAGACAGTGCTCAGGTAAAATAATCAGTACTAATTCAAGAAGACAACATATAAGCATACACAGGTTTTTCCCACAGGTTTGAGTCATTTAATGTTATGTAGGTAGACCTAATAAATAAACTGAATTCTTACAAGTATCTGATCTGCTCTTTAAAGATTCAAGATCCTCACAGGATAAAAATGTAATACTTTCTAATACTTGAACTTTAGAAGCTCTTCTCCACCTGTTAATTGACAACAGATTTTCAGTTACGCATCCTCTGAAATCTCAACTGAACCATTCTTGTTTATTTCAGTTCTTATTTATCTGGATGGAATATCCTTTTGCCTCATGTTGAAAAAATGAGACTGGGCCATTGGGAGCACATCAGTTCTTGGCATATGAAATATCATTTATCTCAGCATTGAAAAACCTAACAGAAAAAAAACCAAAAATATATTACAAATTACACCATTAGACAGCTCAGGAAAGACAGCTGTATTTCTGAAACGTGATTAGTAACAAACAGCAACAGTTCCTAACCATTTTGTAGGCAAGGACCACTTGAGAAAAGTGGCAGTCTCGCGCACTTCGTCAAACTGCAAAGACAGAGCACAGCTGTTCTCTTCCTTAATGGTACTGCTCCAAGACACTGCCAAACACCTCGGCACAAAGTAACCAACAGCTGGGTGCTTTTCAAAAAGAAGGAGCTATCTTCCTCCACTGTCTCTAATCTAATAAAAGTATTTTCTGTAGCAACAATGTAATATTTCACAGACCTTCTCATTATTATGCCGTTGACTTTTAATGTGTCCACAGGTGGCAGAAGACACCAATGACTTTAGCTACAAAATAAGACACGGAATGGGGTATGAGAAGGTACAGGTACTTTAATGACACAGCACCAGCATGTTTGTGCATACTGTATATGGCACATTCACTGCTCTGCACCACCTGCAGCACAGGATCTGCACAGAAATGGGTGCTCTTCCTACTGTCGCACGCTGAACGATACTGTCAGCACTGAGACTCTTTGGTGGGTGACCTTGGCTGGATGCCAGGTGTCCACCAAAGCCACTCCATCACTCCCCTATTCAACTGGATAGGGGAGAGAAAAATCAGACACAAAGAGGAACAGGAGGAAGCCCAGCAGAGGGCTGCTAAGATGGTGTGAGAGAACTTGTTCGGCCCAAAGAACAGAAGAGGAAGGGTGGGGAAGGGCCACAGAGAACTAAATGAACATTATAAAGAACTAAGTAAACATTACTGGTGTATTTTGTTACCCTTCATGTAGATACCATGCCTTACAATGAGAAAAATGAAACCACCCAAAAAATTATGTCATATAAATATGCATGACATAATCTGTCCCTTAGAAGACTAAATAGGAAAAGAGACCATATACTGTTTCAGAAAGACTATGTCCCAGCAAGATATCGAAAGAAGTTTATGTATGCAACCAATGCACAAGTCAATTTTGCTGTTAAATTGCACAGGAAATTCGTACTGCAGACTCAGGAAATTACCTTTCTTTGTAAGATTTATGGTCATACTATTAGAAATCATGTCCCTTTGGAGGAAATTTACTGTCAAAGATAGATGGAGTGATTTGAGCTGCTTCCAGATCCTTCAATGTGGTAGTGAACAAAATAAAATAAACTCTTAAAAATTGTATGACATAACAGCTACTGAGAAAGAATAATGTCCCACCATTCAAAACAATGAAAGGCAATACTTTCAAGCAGCAGGGATGTATACTTTGGCATCTCTACACACAGCTGCTTCATTAGTCATCAGGAACCTAGAGATTACCAGACAAGTTGAATGATGTTTAAAAATTTTTAGAAGATTTTTTGAAGAAATCTTAAATATTAAGATCTCTGTTACTGAATGTAATGAACCGCTCTAAAATTCAAATCGGTGATAGCTAGGTATTTGGCATCAAAGAAAGAGTGATATCCTCACAGGAAAAGTGGAGAAAACCAGACAAAAGTTATAGAAATAGCAGGAGAAAGCTCATATCATAAAAGAATGTTCTTAGTTTTGGAGGCTATGGATTTACAGTTTTAGAGATTGTCAAGGTAATTCAAGTACCTAGTTGGTTTTCCTACTTAGAGAAAAATACTGTCTTCACTGATTATCTCCAGTAACATCTGCCCAAGTCTGTCTACAAAAACAAGTTCCAAAAAGAGGTCATGATGATACAAAACCAATTATAAAATTTGGAAGAGAAAAGCCCAACTTACAACTGAAAACACATCTGAATTTTTATGGTAATATGCAAATTTTTAAAATTTTAAATGATATATAAAACCTAGATATTATTATTATTGCCTTTACCTTCCAGAGGTCAGCTGTTCCTTCAACAAGTTTGGCATTTGTTTTACAGTATTTCAGAGCCAGATGCAAACATTCAGTTCCATAATCCAGGTCATAGTCTGTACACTGTAGTAATTAAAAAAAAAAAAAATCCTTAATTAGCCTTAAAGAAATCACAGTTTTAAGCAGTAACAGATTTGCTTTCACTAATTAAACCCTATCTGGAATAAAATATCTGTATTAGGTAGGTAGGTTCAGAATGGACCAGAAACAAAAACCATTCCAAGAAGCTTATGCCAAATTGCAATCCAGCAAAGTGTTACATAAGTAAATAAACATTTTATAAGCACAGATTAATTCAATTAGGTGCTGCAAGTATCTTGCTAAACCTTTACATTGTTAACTGAATGAATTACAAGTTACATGTGTAAACAAATTTTTTGATGGAGTCGAGGGAGGCTTCACCAGAAGACATCACTGACCTTCCAGTGACAAACCTTTAGAGTATGGAAACAAGTTAATAAACTCATGACTCTTCAAAGCATGACTCTTCAAATTCCATGTCTGTGTAGGTTGCTGCATTATAAAAAAAGGATGGTAGTAACTATGAACCTCTGTATTTCTTAGGTGATTCCCTCTATCTTTTTCTCCAGTTACCTGCGCAAAAATAGCCACGTCTCATGGTGCTTCACAAGCCTTGCAGAAGAAAAAAAGAAAAAAAACAAAAACCAAAAACCAACCAACCAAACAAAAAGTTTGTCCACTTTTCTTTCACCTAGAAAAGACATTATTCTCTCAACACACACTTCCCAAGCAGTTCAGCTTCCTGTAAGTAGTGATTATAAGAATCCTATTAATGAAACAGTGAGTAGGGAGCAGAACCTCCTGAGCCAAAACAAAGGTAGAAAAGCAGGAACAGTAACCAGTCTCTATTAGAGAGTGAACAGCCAACAGTACATAAGAACAAGGCAATCATATCTTCTTACTTTCCCAGAATACTCCCTTGGCCCCATATAAAGCTATTATTCTTGCTTCGGAAATCCTAAAACAAAAAGTCCCTGAGGGACATACTGAACCAGAAGTGACTGTTAACAGTATTCAGTGAATTACAGGAATCCTGAATTCACCCAATTATTTTTTGAATAGCAGTATTTTTTTAACAGCTGCATCAGGGCGCATCTGATTCATCACTCTTTTCATCACATACTCTGTTATTCACTGAAAAGGGAGTGCAAACCCACCTTCTCAGCCCTTCAAAATGCTCCACCACATCTCTTCTCACGTCTTCCCACAGATAAAGAGATCAATATTTATTCAGTCATTTTATGTACAGAAGCTACTTCAAAACTTAGTAAAGGAGGGCAAAAGGGTTGATCATTTATCTGCACTTACCTAAGAATTTTATCATATCATTCTTCTAAAAACCTTCTTAGTAAGCCCTCATCTCTACTACACAGAAAAAACTTGTTATCTCCACTTCCTGTTCCAAATTCTTTATGAACAAAGTAACGGCGCAGGTCTCAACACAGGCCATCATGAAATTCCACTGGTGGTTTACTGCTAAGAGAACTGGTCACGCACTTTACGTTGCTTCTTATCTTCTAACAAATAATCTACTCTGGTAAATACTTACTCTTAACCCAAATCTTTTAAGTTTCCTTGAAGAGTCTCTATTAAAAGCTTCAGTGAAACATCATGTTATGCAAATAGGTTGTTATCAGCTTCAGCAACCTCAAACAAGATGCTAGTTAACTCCTTAGAGATGACAAGTAGCTCTGCAATACATAAGCTTTCCTTTACAAAAGCTAAAATAACCCTTTCACTGTGTCAAATTTAACCATGTGTCTGCAAATTCATGTTTTCAAGATACCAGTAATTTCCAGTCTCCTCCAGGATTCAAGAAATCAAAATTGTCAAGAATGTAAAAATCTGAGTTAAAGAAGAACCAAATGAGAGTTCTTCAATACAACTTGACCCTTTTTTTTTTATTACTTTCCTCAAGAAGTTTAATAAAACAGATGGATACATTTTTAGTTTTTATTCGTTTTATAGTGAATCAGTGATATTCAAGGAATTCATCAGCATTACACATCTGAATTGTATTACTAACACACACAGACATCTTACAAAAATCAGTTATCACTTTTATATTATTTAAATCAGTACTTTTTGTCATTTTAGTTTGTCAGCCTAATTAGAAAAGCAATTTAAATGTTATAGTTCTTTACAGAAGTCTTTAAGCTCTTTGAGTTACAAAACAAGAGACACAAGACTACAGAATAACTTAAAAAGAAAGGGGTTTCATAAAGACTCTTTGGAATATTTTTAAAATAAGCAGAAATTACCTATAGACTTTAAATAAACAAGGTACAAAAAAGTTCAACAGAAAGTATAAAGGAATAGGGAACTCTAGCTCCAAAATATATAAAATGCAGTAAACCCTCAAGTAAAGAGGTCCAGAGATAAAGTGCCAACAAACCCAGAAATGGCCTAGTAACTCTCAATTCCAAATATTTATTACCAATATTGCTCCTTTTTGGTTTTTTTTTAAGGAAAATTTTCCGGTAGAACACAAAATATTTTCTACTAATGTGAATAACATACAGATTTTTAAAAAAAACCCTATATATTTTTACTTAGCTTCAGAATGGAAGAGAAAAATTCAGAAAAAAATTAGCTGTGAAAGAATTTACTTTTTAATAACATTAAGTTACGTCATTTTAATTTATGGGTAATGAATGCAACTAGGACAAAACTAAGCAAATCCAACTTTTTGGCAAGGTATTAATTACAGATAAATAGCTGGGAGTGGAGAAATTCCACAAATGGACTAAAGCATCTTGAGGGTATTGCTGGCTTCAAGGAATGAAATACAACATAAAGCAAAGTAATAATTAAAACCATATTTCACTAACACTTGTATATCATGACATTTACCACTCTTATTATCTGTAATTGTTTCAACCTAAACACATTGTGACAGTGTACTGTTCTGCAAGTCTGATGCGCTGATGTCAGAAGAGAACAATGAAATGAAGTATCAGCACAAGACCAGCTTGATTTATATACCATCCATATGCTAAACAGCTTCACAAGTGAAATTTTAAATCCATATTTAAAGTGCACAATTCAAAATCTTCTATGTTGCTCTAAGAAATTCAGTTAACAAATCAAGCATTACTAGGGAGCACCTATAAAAATGAGTTGTGCATCAAGGCACAGCAGCATCAGCCAGTCAAGAGAGGTGACTGTCCCACCGTGCTTTGCATTGGTGAGGCCCCACCTTGAGTGCTGTGTTTTGAGCACCACAGTGTAAGAAAGATATAAAGCTATTACAAATCACTGAAAGGAGGGCTACAAAGATAGTGAAGGGCCTAGAGGAAGGCCATATAAGGACCTGAGGTCACTTGTCTTGTTTAAACTGGAGAAGAGAAGCCTGAAGGGAGACCTCATTGCAGTCTACAACTTCCTCATGAGGGGAAGCAGAGGCCCAGGCACTGATCTCTCCTCTGTGGTGACCACTGACAAGACTCCAGGAAATGGCACGAAGCTGTGCCAGGGAAGGTTTAAGTCGGATATTAGGAAAAGGTTTTTCACTAAGAGGGAAGGAACAGGCTCCCCAGGGAAGTGGTCACACCACCAAGCCTGACAGAGTTCCAAAAGCATTTGGACACACTCTTGGGCATATGGTGTGATTCTTGGGGTTGTCCTGTGTAGGGCCAGGAGTAGGACTCAGTGACCCTTGTGGTTCACTTTTGACTCAGGATATTCTCTGATTCTACAAAAATTCCAGAATGTCTGTGAGGAAAATTCTTACTGACTCAGGTGTGCAACCATTCTCATCCTAAGTCTTCTGTATGTATTTTACTGTACATCCAGAGTCAACTTACAACACAAAAATCTGTTTAAAACTCCTACTATTTCTAAAGTCTCTTTATGACCGCAAGACTTTTTAACAAAGTTTGACAGTGTACAGTTAACTGTACTTGACATGCACACATAGCTTTGTGAAACAATAGACATAGTTTTAAGTTTCAGATCACAGATTTGAAATGGTGGAAACAGCTGAAAATATTGGCACAAAACATATTCACAAAAGAAAGAAAACATATTAGTTTAGCTCTTTAAATGACACCAAAGAAAATATGTTACTTAAAAATGCTTTTGTACTGTAGAATATTCAAAGGCATTCTAATAGGTGTTTCGGGGAGACTTTTTTGTGGGTGGCTTTTTTGTTTATTTGTTTTCCAAGAGTGGATGTTTGAATATAATACTATGGGTGAAGAGAGATCCAGTATTTTAGCATTGCACCAATTCTTCTTCCTCCTCCCCCAAAATTAGTTTGAGAATATTTTGAAAAATACAACTATTTCCTAAAAAGCAAGGTATACTGTTGTTGCTTAGATGGAAACATAGAACAAGGGGTTAGAGAAAAGAGCAGCTACACAGCTCATGTGTCCCTGGTACTTATTAATACTCCATATGCTCGTTTGTTTCCGATACTTTGAATTCTATTGTATTTTTATACTGATAAAAATTTTGAATGGATATATGGGAACTGGTGACAGAACCTGAGGGAATGGCCTGCAGTTGTGTCAGGGGAGATTTAGGTTGGATGTTAGAAAGATTCTTCACCCAGAGGGTGGCTGAGTGCTGTGGAGTGGTTGGCTCCCCAGGGAAGTGGTCAGAGCATCAAGTCTGACAGAGTTCAAGAAGTGTTTGGACAGTGCTCTCAGGCACATGGTGTGACTCTTGGGGATGGTCCTGTGCAGGGATAAGGGTTGGAGTTGACGATCCTTGTGGGTCCCTTCCAACTCAGCATATTCTGTGATTCTGTAGTAACCACACAACAGAATAAGCATGGATGCAAAAAAAAAAAAAAAAAAAAAAAAATCACAGCACTATCAGTCTCTTATCTTTCCATCATTCCTTAGTTAATAATAAGGACACAAACTCAATATTCTTTATGCATTAACTGAAAGAAAGTTTTCAGATTTGCTCCTTTACACAGGTATCATTAAAGCCTGTATAGAGGCAGCATTTATACTTCAGTAACAATTGACCGTGTCATCTTTAGCACTTTTTCCACTGTCAGCAGGGTCTCCATTTTACTCTCCCACGGAAATCTATTCAATAACAATATCAGAACACTTGCACTTCAAATGCGTAACTAATTAACAAAAGCAGAGCTTTATGATTTTTCCAGATCCTTGCAAATCAAGTTTCCACTGCTGAAGGGCCAGAACACATCACAAACATTCATCATCAGGAACATTTTACTGAGTTAAAAAAGAAGCAGACACAAGCTCTTGCTGAACCTGAATTTGCCTATTTTTATTGTATTTCATAAAGATCTTTTTTTTTTGCCATGCTCATTACCATGGAAACCAAAAAATGCTGAATCCAACAACGGATTTCTAGCAAGCACTCCGCCTACAGCAATACAGCACAGCCAAATGAGAAATAGCAGAAGCAGCAAAAAGGAGCAAATGTGAATGAGGAAACACTGAGAAGAACACGAGTTCAGATAAGCTCATCTCTGAAACTATTTTTACTGTAGTTAATTATTAAAACTGCTGTGACGTACATCCAGATGCAGTAGTGCTCCACAATGAAGAGAACAGATACAGCAATTTACTAAGACAATTAAGCAAGCCTTAGAGAAAACATACAAGCACACACAACTTTTTCCTAATGTTACTCTGACCAAGTCCACACAAACTAACATAATGAAAATCAGAATACAAGCTAGATGAGGATAAACAATGGCACTGGTATGAAGAAATACTTGATGCAAGTAAGACACGGTTATTAGTCAGACTGATTTCATAAAACAGGTACTGAGTAACTATGAGACGTTGATTTTTCTGATATCAGAAAAAGGCTGTGTCAGGGTAGGCTCAGCTTGGACATTAGGAGCAATTTCCTCACAGAAAGGATGATGAGACATTGAAATGGACTGCCCAGGGATATGGTGGAAGGCATTTAAGTTGTCCTTGGAGGCATTTAAGGAAAGACTGGACAAGGCACTCAGTGCCATGGTCTAATTGACATGGTGGTGTTTGGTCAAAGGTTGGACTCAAAGACCTCAGAAGTCTTTTCCAACCTAATTAATTCTGGATGAATCTGTGTGACAAAGGAGTCAGTTTGAGTATGCAGCTGAACATGGAATTTCAGAGCTCATATAAAATTTCAGTTTTTTAAAAAGTCATATTTTATTTACAATGTGAAGAAATAAGAAAATGATAATATTCTATGTGACAACAGTAGTGGTCAAAATACTGTGTTAGGACTCATTGTTCCGTTTCAAAATTATCTTGTAAATTGGAAAAATACCTGGAAAAGAACTATACAGACAAGACAAAGACAAGGAACATCTTGTCCCAGTATAGAAAAATACAGATTATTTAGGTTATTCTAAAAACATGTAAAGAAGTAACTGTTCACATCTTCCCAGTAAAAAGATTTCTACATATATCCAGTTCTAAAATTAAGCAACCAACAGAGAATTTAAGCAAGCTTGGAAACAGAGGTGAGCCAAATTCAGGTCAAGTTAAATTTTATTTTTTTTTAACAGATGAGATTTTTACACTAGGAACAATTTACTTCAGAAAAATCACCTCCTGAAATTATGCAAGATTGGTCCTTTTCCTTGCCTTTCAACACAATAAACAGTCAATAACAAAGAGAGGAAAACCTCTAGCATCACTACCTTGTCTTCTTTGCTATCTCAGAACAAGCAGACGATGACAATTTAGGTGAGTGGTCTCCCATATGCTGGATACCAGGATTCTCACTTTTCTGAGCCTGTGCCAAACAGGTGATTCTTGCGGATACAGGACACTTACCAAGGGAAAATCCAGTGACACAACATTCTCATAATCCAGTCAAACTTTCAACTTGAATAACTGCAGTGTTTCCTCAATGTACACCTTCCAAATGACATCTGAAGACAAAACGCCTTTTCACTGCCACAGAGATGCCAGATTTCACCCAGGGAGTGGAAGCTTTGCACCATTGCACCAAACAGTTCCAAGAGCTAATATGTGAATTTGCAAAGTGCTCTGAGATCCTACAGGATGAGGAGTGATATCAAATGGAAGTAATTATCCCATTAGCAAAAAATCTTTTTTTTTTCTTATGCAAGGCATCAGAATCTCTCAAACATTCTTGTGGCAGAAATTAATTAGGGCAAGGTGGGGATTCAGACAATGTCCTGGCTCTACCATTGCGCCAAAGAACTAATCAAGTACAGAGCAATCTAAACTAGCATAGTTTTCTGAATAGACCTCCAATCTAACTTCAGTTTTTGAATAAAAGAAAGCATTACTGGCAAAATTAAGTTAGCATATTTACCCTGAAAAGCATTCCGTAGAATTGGGTAGGTTTTAAGGATAGGGAAAAAATATTTATTCCTCTAAATTTCAGGACAAAGGTGCCAGGGTAAAAAGATGCCAGATGAAGTAACTGTGAGATCTCTTTGGAAAAATATCTCAGAACTACAACCTGAAAACGGTATAAAATTTGTATATTCATTTAGGTGAGGTTGACAACCCCACATTTAAGCAACAGTCTGTGTCCATCTTTTTGAAGATGAATGGAGAAAGGCAGAACAAAATCTCTGCAAAAATGCACTATTAAAAAAGTAGCTCTATTGCAATTTTGCATCAAAACAAGCAAAAAAAAATTACCAGTTTTTAGCATAAATTAAATGAACAGAACTCTGGTTCTACTGAAATTCCAGGTAAATAAATTTTTAAAATGTGACTACAACAAGACCTAAAAACAATGAAAAAGTGTTGTTAATAAAGTAGAAACTTCTCATGTTAAAAGAAATAGATCTTCTTTTAACATTTAGGAGCTACACAGATTTCCTTGTCAAAAAATCATAATCCTAATGACCCATGGACAAATCAGCAGAAAGGCTTCCTTTTGATAGCTTATTTCACATGCTTAGATTGCACATTGAAACACACTGATATTCGCCACCTTGATACCAGTATTACACAGCTACTTAAAAATAGGGGTAGGAACAAACTATTCAGCCAAGTAGGTTGACTTGGACCAACCAAGTAGGTAGTTATACTAAAACCGTAACTACCTGTTACATTCCACAGGCAGACAGAAGAACACTGCCTTTAGGACTTCATATAAAGAAGAACACTGGTTTGTAGTACTGTCTTCATACAAATCATACAAGATTACTGTCATTCTAGCCAGCTCTTGTCTAATTCACAAATCGCTTCTTGATTCAGTATTTCAGAATACCTTCAGTGAGAAGGAAGAAAAACTATAGAAACAAACTGGAATGCAGAATTAGGACAAATACAACAATGATGTGCATGGCATGTATTTAGAAGACCTGAACATATAACTACAAAATACAAAAGCAAAGTGGGTGACCAAAGCTGGGGATGGGGGAGAGCACATAGAAACTGCAAACTGCATTTGAATAAGACCAAGGTAAAATTATCATCCTTACAATACAATACACTTAATAAAAGATGCCTGGTGGTTTTTTTAAAAAGATAACAGCCAAGAAACAAACCATTACAGCTTATGATAAAAACTTCATATCTTACATACTTTTTGTCATATGTTAAAAATAATGGTGATCTCTTTATCAGTGCTTTTAAAGTACCAAAATAAACAGCTCTGAGCCATATCACCAATTCATGATGGAATAGCATCCTCCAAGTGAAAAAAAAATTTCTCCAAGTGAATGTTTACAGGTGATAAATATTAAGCTGTTCAGCTTCGACACAATTTTCATGCCTTGACATACACAAAGCTTCATGTTTGGTGAATGTTAAAATAAAGGCTGAGGTACCTTGAAGATTCAGATATCTTTAGTCTTGGTAGGAGGGTGAGCAGTGTTTTTTTCCAGGATTCCAGCATAGAATTACTGCCCAAATTCTGTCTTGCTTATATTTTGACCCTACAGTCCTTTTTCTGAATCTGACCCTTGCTCCCAAAGTTGCCAAGGTCTTAGTTAACAATTTGTCTGCTACTGGTGAATCTAATCGCCTGGTGCTTCTGGCAATAATAATGTAATAGACATCGATTTCTTTAACAAAAAATGAAGCCACAGGAAAATCCCCAAGTCAGTCTAGACATTTTGCCTCGAAGGTCTTGCCTGACCTATGCCAAAATACTGCTAAATTGCTACAGCTGACTCCATTTCCCTGCTACAGAGGATACACGTTTGAAAAAGAATCCCAGTAAGTTGTGCCCTTTCAAAAAGCACTTTAGAAGTTTACAAAATCCACATGGAATACAATCCCTGTTATTTACATACAGAAAAGACAATACTTTGAGCAAACACTTCTACAATGAGCCTAACAACAGCCAACTTCATTTCTTACTGTGGCAATATCTTCCCTGAGCATTCACAGGGTTTTGTTAGACGAGAACAATTTGGAGATTTCCTTTTCTTCTACTAATGACCAGGTTGGACAGTTTGCAGAATATCTCAACCCCATCTGCAAACATCCTGTAATGATTATTTTTGGGGAGTGGAAGAACATCTGCCTTCCAGAATTCAGCATCAAAGTATTTGCATGATTCTTCCTGACACACTATTGTTTTCTATCTTGTCATTACTATGTTTATATATAGCAGCTCTCTCCTATGCAGGCAGATGCTGTAATGCCCTGTAAGTAACTGTGTTTGCTCATTATTTAAAAAGTGATTAATGTTAGCTATGAACATTATACTAGTTCCAAAGAGTACTAATCTCTACATAGTTTCTACATAGATTGGATAGAATCCCTAAAATTAGTCTGATCTGTGTGGATATCTGTAAGGAGGTTACAGACATGTATTATCAGCGAAACATCTCTAAAATGTGTTGAAGCTCATTCTCCTTCAATGAGTATTCCTGTTTCCAGTTCCTTTTTTTTACTTCAGCTTCATTCTGATTAGCTAAATACAAACTTCCATAATCTGCGAAAGTCTGCTATCAACAAATAATAAAACTAACTACATAAGCGATACAAACACTCCCCCCCAAAAAGGTGTAGTTCTCATGGTAAATTTTCCCGGGTTCAGCAGATCTTGAGGATCATCATAAAATAATATAGAAATGATTAGCAGAGGAAAAAAAAAAAGGGTCTATCAAAATAATTTTTCTTAAATTTTTTTCTTATAAACTCATCCCTCTATTTTTAAAGAGTGATCCCACTTTGCTATGCCATCAACATGTGGAGGATTCCTGCAGAAGAGCCTTCTAACATGTCCCTCTCTTTTTTCAGCTGTGTAGAGCTATTTTTTCTCACAAGGGCCTCGGCTTCACTGGACTGGTCACATTGGTGACCCCCAGCATTCACGCTGACAACTCTCTAACCATCATATCATCTTCCCTAGGCTGTTTATTTACATCTCTGACATAGAAGCCGGTCAGAATCTTCTAAATATCACTTCTCTTCTGCTTCCATTTTCAGTTGTTTCTCTGCCAAATTGTGAAAGGTAAAGCTTTTTAGATGTTCCTACTACCTTCCTTGCTTTAGCAGATACCTATCAAATGCTCAATGCTTTGTTAAGTCTGGGTATTTCAGCCTTTATATATTATGGTTGTGTTACTTTGTATGGTAACGTGACATGACACAACAAGATGATTTTTGTTAAAGCAAAAAGATCTCTGAGATCTCTGTGCATTTCACAATATGTCAGAAACAAGTATTATAGAAATCGGTCTCAGCCTACTCTGATTAAAGGAAAAAGGCAGTCTACCTGACTTCCTGATACTCTAATTCCTTAAAAACTTACTGCTCCGGGGAACACTTGACTTCTGGTAAGTGAAGTCTTCCCCACCCTTGCAGTATCATACTTCACATTTGTTCCTATTGAAATGAAAAAGCTAAAGAGAAACATGAAACTATCTTAAGCAAAAATGAACAAGTCTGGTCTAGGGAATCTATCCCTTACTATCTTTGGAAGAGGTGGATTTTCAATTAACACTTTAATTTTCCTGATTACCCTTAGGGTTGATAAGAATAGAAAGAAACGTGTATTTTCAAAGATCCAGAATTTAATTATTATTATTAAAAAATAAAATAAAAGTAATAACAAAACACCTAACTGGCTGATTTTATTCCAGGTATATTAGAATTGAAGTATCTCATGGGTTCTGCCATTTTTTTATAACTTTTCCACAGGTTTCACTAGTTACCAAAGATTTGCATTTTTTATTTTAAAAATTCTAACTTGTCCACTACTAATATCTACCATGGATAATTACATTGTGCAGGAAATGAGAACTCACAAAATACCAGAACTAAGAGTATGATGCAACATTAAGTTATCTGCTTAACAAATTTCTATATCCTTCTACCCAAGATCCCAAGGAAATCCCCTAGCTAAGGTAAAGCCTCCTGCTAGCAAGACACCACACACGGTATAAATCCAGTTCTTTATCCCTTTGAAGCTGTTTGCATCTGTCACTTGTCCACTTTGGGTCATATATGCATCATATAAATAAAAGCTGTAACTTTTATAAATTTTATAAATTTTACAAATTGAAGGGCATGAAAGCAGTGATGTATTTCCTAAGCTGAACACAGAGATTTGCAACAAAAATTATTAAGCAGTGTTACATACAATCAGGTGCCAATATCTGCCAAAATCAGACTATGCCTGATAATTTATTACAGCCTAATGACTCTAAATGACACATAAGTCAGAGTAGTGAGGCCTTTTAAGATCAAGACATCATTTTAGCTCCACTGGCTGCTGTGGGCCCTGAACAGCTGTTTAATTGCAATGTGGACTTTAAATGTTTTTAGTCTGTCTTATGTGACAGTACAGCAGACAAGATGTACCCTAAGTTAAAAGTGGTAGAATAAAATGTTAAATCAGGATCATTGCTCTGGAGCAGAAGGAGTCGATATTTCCTAAACTGGTCTTCCTGTTGCACTGGAGCACTTTTCATCTGAGGTAGAAGAACACAGAATAGCTTTCCCTTCCCTGTTGCACCTGCCTCATCAAAAAAAAGGCCTTTTACCATGAAACAACAATGCTTCTCAAATTGCTTGCATTCCCAAATAAAAAGGTAAAAATACAGGACATCTGAATATCTTTTTTTTCCTCGCTAGCATATACGCAGACACTATAAAAAGAAAAGGTTGCTTTTACCACTGATGTTAAAACTGATGCCAACTGAAAAAATCTGAGATTATTTTAAGGAACTGTATTCATAAAACTATACTGTTGTTTCAGTATGGTTAAAAAAATATTCCAAATTAACCATCAGAAAACCTAACAGTATCCAGTACCTCACCAACAACTGATGAAAAATGTTTTTTTTAATCATCTCTCAAAGGCATTACAAAAATTTAAAAGGTTTCAACAGCACTACTATAAAGCTGAGAATTTTATAGTTATGATGCCAGAAATCTTGACATCATCACAGTTAAATCACAAAGTAACATATATCTGAAAAAGATCCACTTAGAATACGTCTGTTGGAGGCAATAAAGATGTGAAAGTGAAAACTAAATTGAGATCCAGCACACTAAAATGAAATGCATCACAATGAAACGCATGTGAACAACCTGGCTGAATGTCTTCAAAATCTATGCTGGATTTTTGGTGCCAAATGTAAAGGGGATTTACTGTAACACACACATATTTCAAGATAATATTGTAAACCAGGCTCTGGTATTTGTACATAAAATTAATTGAAGTAGATTCAAAAGGTTACATATTTTTTCCCAAATCATTACTATAATTTTTTTTTTTATTTGAGCAAGAAATGGAAAATGTTTTCTAAGGAAATGACTTAATTTGGTAAAGATCATACAAAAGCATTTTTTCATATTTTAATAGCGCTAAATTTTTAGTTCTAAATAAATTTAAAACAGCAATAAAAGAAGAAGTAGCTCTAGTCTGCTCTGCCCAGATTGGTACCAGACAAGACAAGACAAAAGAGATAGCAAACCTGTAAGGATCAGAGAACTGTCCTTTAACTGAATTTTGCAACTTTGTGGTCATATATATACTAAATGATCATGAAAGAGAATACTTCTGGAAGTAAACACTCTAAATCTACCTACTCACATCAGATGATGTATTTAAATAGAGATGGAGTTTAAAAGCAGTACTGCACATTACCCACAGTGTAACTGAAAAGTCTATGTTAGCTGAAGCAATAATTCAAGTGGACAGTTTCTCTCTAAGGAATACATGTTTGACTGCTGTTTTTCCCTACACTGTCGTTGCAAAAAGGTCAAAATTTTATAAAATACACAGGAGTAGAATCATGATCTCATGCCGAGTCAGTCAAAACTAATGCCATTCCCAGCTTTGTGAATGACTTGCAACGTCAGTAACAAAATAATTTTCTCTTTTTTGTTCATCTGTACAATGACACTTGCCTTCACCAGGTTGTTGTGGGAATTAATTATGGATATGTTAATATTTTGGAAGCATCATAAGCTGCATCCATTCCTACAAAAATCTTTCCTACAGTAGCTTGACTGTTCTTCAGGACAACAATTATCTATCTTTTTTTATTTGTTTGTACAGTTCTCAGAACAATACGGTCTTAATCCTTGACTTGGACAGCTAGACACCATTGAAACATAAATAATTGGAAAACAATATGAGTTGAGAGGTTTTAGCGAAGTGTTATACTTCCCAGGGCTCCAAGGCACAGAGCATTTAAATGACCAGAATTCAGCCAAAGCAAAGGGAACTGGGGACAAGGAACCATAGCTTTGGTTGCTTCTAACAACTTTGGTGGCTTGTTCTTGAAAGAGCAGGGATACAAAAAAGAAGGCTAATGGAACACATCTGTGAGAAAAGAACACTACTTAGAGGAGCATAGGGACTGCAAATAGAGTTGTCTTTTGAGTGAGGCATTTAGGACAAGAGCTTTTTATGTATTTGCCAGCTCTACTGTATCTGAAAATTATGAGCAAACACAGTAGAAAAAACAGGGGGTTGTTTGGGGGGGTCTTTTGAGAAACAGCACATAAACACACAGTTTGCCAAAAGAGATACACATCAACAAGAAAGAAAGAGTTGTATAACCAACAGTAGCTGTTTGCTCTTGATATGTGTTCTGTGCACATCTAGGCTGCCTTTATCATGAGTATACTCACTACATTCAAGGTGGAGTCTCCAGAAGTATTACCTGTGTGTTATGATATACACCAAGAACATCCTCCTGCTTCCTATCGGAAGTAAAAAGGTTGGAGCCAATCCAATCGCTTGAGTAGCTCCTAATTTTAGTCCTTCATCTACAACATCTAATAGCTTTAAGTACCAAGCATAAAGGGTACGACATGGAGTCTGTGCCAACACTTTTAAGTAGAACAATTACTGAACAATTAAGTAACAGTTTCTTCTTCATTGCCTGTCCTCGTATTTGTTCTGTTGTTGGTGGACTTCTAAGCTCTGTACTCTCTGAAAGTGATTATCAGAAATTTGGACTTGTTTAGAAACGAAAGACTGATGGGAAGCACGACTGCCAGCATTAATGTGAAAAGTAATTCCTTCCAAGTGACAAATGAAGAAATGCTTTGCTTCCAGTCTGTCTGGAAGATACCTGGAGGACAAGCAATTTCCACAAGGTGATGAATGAAAAGGAAGTAGAATACGGAGACGAAAGGCTGGAGTGTTTCCAGTAAAACATGAATGTAGGGTGCGGCAAATGAAAGCAGTCTTCAGGGCAGAAAAAGGCAAAAGAGTCAGGTTTAACACACCACCTACAATTTCTATTTTCCTAAATAAAGCTGAAATTAAAGCAATATATTAGGGAAAAAAAAGGAGAATTGCAACAGAGACTATGTAAACATTATTTTCAATGATTAAGCAGACTATGTAGAATATGCATGCAACAAGAAACAAACTAAACATTTACCTAGATATAGCAAATTAATATTATCCCAATATTTTAGAACAGCCTGTATCCCATTTTATAATGTCATTATTACATTGTGCATTCAAAACTATGATACTCTCAGTCAACAATACATACTTAATATATACGTAACTTTAAACACATTAAGTCACTCATTTAAGTAATCTACTTAATGCACAATAAAAATTACGGCAAATCTGTCTTTCCAACTGTTTAGACCCATCACCTCCTCTTGTATTTGGCAGTTTGATATGAAAAAAGCTTGAATAGATTAGAATGATATGGATTTTTCAAAAGACTGAGAAATAATATGCATACAGTTTGACATGATCTGAAATAGTTGCTGAATCTGTTTTTGAAGAAAGAGAAACAGTTATCTTTCTTTTTAACTAAATTAAATACTTAAAAAGTCCTAATATCTTACCTGTTGATATGCTTCATAGATTATATCAAACAAGAAAGCTTGAGGCATTTCACTCGCTCTGTACCTGGCACGTTCCAAGGAGTGGTCTAAACAGCCATTTGCAGCAGAGGCAATAACAGTAGAAACTAGAGGACGAATTGCTCCTGCTGCCTATGGAACAAAACACAAAGAGAAACCTAAATGTTATTAATGTATACGAGATAGCTGTAGTCAAAAAAAGCTTTAAAATACTTTTTTTTCCTTCCTTATCTTTCTGTATCTCATAACGCGTAAGTCATACTACCTAGTCTGTATGAGACTTTCAACACTAACATAGCAATATATACGGAGGGACAATTTACAAACCAAAATCTTAAGTCCTTCATAAACATCTACTGCAAATACATGTACAGACCTGAAATGTTAATTTTTCAGACTTTCTTCTGCATACACAATAGGTGCTTTCTGTGAGGACAGTTCTAGGCCTATTCAGATATTAAACAGCAGCAGACACACCTGAGAGGTCTTGACAATCTACAACACCTATTGCTTTCATAGATTTCAATTTGGCTAAACTGCTCAAAAACAAGATACAAGAAAACCTTCAGAAAATTGAGCTTGCTCCTCTGTTTGAATTCACCCTGTGAAATACTGAGCAACCACACTTACCACTGAAATCACAGGGAACACAGCATTTACATCTGAAAGTATTCAATTTCAAGGAGCACTGTGCTCCAGAACAGATACTTAAATGCTTATCTTTCAGTTTTAGTTTTGCTTAGGTTTGAAACCAATTAAACATATATCTTTTATCTTTTCATCAACATATAGTGTTAAAGATGTATGGTATCTCTGAAGTAGAACTCTCCTAGCTGTCTTTAGGCATTTTGATACCAGAAAGTCACTTACACTTCATCAGTTACTTATCAAATGTTCACATGAACTTAAGGTGAAGCTTAAAACAACAGGGACAAGAGCTGTCTATACAATAATGAAGAAAAAAATGCAGTGGCAGACACTGCTTATCAAGTCACACAGCAAAGAGCATGTTTCCCAACGATGCTAACCACTGAGAATGGCATGTTCACACTATACTTCTTATTAACAATTTTTAAGAGTAATATAAAAGAATAATTGATGCTGTTTCAAAACATCTGGAATTATACAACATCTTAAATCAGGATACCTAGAAAATCATCCCAAATGCCGAATTCTGCCACTTTCCGTAGCAGCCTCAGAAGATTTTCTGAGGCTTCATGAATTTTGACACAGAAAAAGAACAGGTCCCTTATCACATAACAGCACTTCAACAATGATTTTATTTATCTCTGTTGGCAAATCCTGCCTTCATACATGAGTCCTGTCCATTCTTAGAAGATTTCTGACCTCAGATAAGCAGACAGTGGTAGAATTTTTGTACTCTCGGAAGAAAAGAACCAGCTGTCTTCCCTCCCCCTTTCACACTACTTAACAATAAAACAAAGGGGAACGCAGTCAGAGTGTTGAGCCCTTTATGAGCTCTAAATCACAGCTCCTTCGTTCATTCTTTCACAGAATAAGAACAGACATGTGAACCAATTTCTCATGCCCAAAGAGTTCTGATATGCACAAGCTACCGGGGCAGGGTGAAGGGAGAGAAAAAAATTCAAAAGATATGTGTGACAGGAGAAATATCTGAACTACTTTCTCAAAATCTGGAAAGTACTTTTATTTTCTAATATATGGAAAGAGATATCTATATAAAGCACTACACAGGGCAAAACACTATCATCCAAAGGCAAAATGTGGTGCAGAACGATCAGTAAAACTATGAAATCACGTAACTCTCTGTCCCTCAAGAGGTAATCTAGTTCTTCTTTCTGACCCAGGCAGGATCAATTTTACTTCTGTAATAGAAAAGACAAATTGAGAAAACTAAACACCACTATAATTTTAGTAATACGTCAATATATTAAATGAGGTGTAAATTTAACAGATGTACTTAGAGCAAAAGCTGTGCATAGCAGAAGTAGAGAGACTAAATTATCTGCAACTTGTCCCCTATTTCCTATGATTCAAGGACATGGATTATTACATCTATATCCCAGCTGCTGGGCATTTGGACTATGTTATTTTGCTCTGCCGTCATATTTTAATTGGTCACACACACACATAAAAATTGTAAAATTAGAAGGTCATGGGAAAAGAGAGAGAGCAGCATGCTAGCCACAGTTTTTCTGTAATTAGATGGATATTTGATTTTTTTTTTTTTTTGAAACAGTTACCATTCCAGAAAACCAGTTAGCAAAAGAGAATTCCTTAGGCTGTTCCAATATTTTATTACAGTTTTTAACAATCATGTCATGTTACATTTTAAGCATAAAACAGGCTGGAAGAATACAATGTGACTTGCATAACCAAATCTCACAAGTGAAACATCCACTCTGAGGAACAAAAAACCAAACTGCAATTGTAAATAAAATTGAATACTCAAAATTGTATTCTTAAAAGAACTTTGAAACACATTGTTTTCTTGCCATCTGGTTTATTGCACAATAAAAATTTATGAATGTCTATATCAGTATCTTTGTGTCAGTACCAAACCACCACAACTCCTGCTCTGCTGAGGCCTAGCTCTCCCAAAGATGCAGAAAACTAAATCCAAATGCAACATTTTTTTAACCCCCCCAATTAACTTCTCTAGTAATTGGAAGCTTCACAGCACATAAAATTTAAAAAACTGATTTTTCAAACAACTATAGTTTGGCTTCACATTACACCAGAACTGAGTCCAGTATGGCAGGCTCAGTTTCTCACCTGTTTTTCTGCCATTTCAATGAGAAATCACAAGTTGGGCACAGTAAGATTTCTTCTGCAACAGGTCCGCCCAAACTATACCCGACACTGACTGAAAACATGAAATTAGATACAAAGAATAAGATTCATGTCTGCCTTCTGATGATGCAAGGGACAGAAATTCTATGCATGCAGTAACAGGATAATCAGCCGTCATTTGACTTAAAAAAAAAATAAACAGGTTTTATTCCAAAAAAGGACAATTCAGTCCACAACTGAAAGCAGAATAGAGAGCTCTAGTCCTTAGTAAAGCCAAGAAGCTTCTACTGCACAGAAAACCTTCATATGATGAGCAGCTGGTATACAAAAGCCCCCAATCCATAGGCTAGAGCATACTTGCTAAGGTGCAGCACTGAGACAAAACCTTAAAATCCTGAGACAAGATACAGAAATTGGTTGTTGTGCTAAGTACTGGCTTGCCCTTCTGCAGGACCTTTCTCTGTCTCACCGCACACCTACACAGGCTCCCTCAACCAGATGATGTGACCCAACACAACGCTGTGTCTACCACCTCAGTGACACATGAACTACATTAGTTCCTAAAGCCACTGTCAGACTGGGTGGAACCAGGATCAAGTAAGGGAAAATGCTGGCCTGTGTACTCCCTGCACTGTTTCCATATGGTACAAGAGAGCTGAGTCCCTAATATAGAAATCTTGCATCTGCAGTACTGTTGGTATATGCCAACACAGCTGCCAAACACATACTGGCTTACACAGACCTCGACACACGTGCTTCTGCTTCCAAAACTGGCTCGTGGGTATCTTCATTCATGGTGTAACCATAACATTTGGCATGTAAAAACAGAAGAATTGAGTTTTGTGAGTTTTGTTCTTGTATAAAGGCCAAAGAAGGGCACAGTTTAACATGTATGTCTCGTTCTGTGGTATTTCCTTCTGGTTAGTGCAAGCCTCCTCCCCACTCTGAAAAGCACAAAGCCTTTTTGGAATTCCACTCCCAGCAACCTTGCAACAAACTAAAGAGGGAACTTTTTTTAGGAGCTTAAGACAGGGCTACAGACTCATTTTTTTAGTTCAGAAACTTAAACGTTAGGGCACAGTAGGGAAAATAATACATTAAGGCACTATTGAGTCTTACATTGACATTTCCCTACTCAGAGGTCTCCTCTTCCAATTTCTAATCATTTTGAGCCAGATCTCAAGCAGGTTTGCTTTCAGAATCATATACAAAATGCATCATACACCCTTTCTGAATGTGAAGTGGATAGTCAATCTGAATGTCTTTAAATGCCCACCTTACAGCCTTCAAGCCACTCCACTCCACTCCAAAGACAGTTAAGCACTAGTTTTGGTGAACCTGGCATGTCCAGGAAATGCATATGCTTCTTTCCCCCAGTTTTCCATATTTTGGTAAATAAATCAGTATCAAAATATGAGTAGGCAAGCTCTTAAAATATTCCTTCATAGCACAGCAGACATTGAAGAGAATACTGCTAACCTTTGCAAAGGTTTGCAAAAGTTTTCCTTTGCAAACAAAATACTGGAAGAAAAAACATCCTTTTAATCTATCACTTCCTTAAAACAATCCTAAAATGTCATAAGATCACAGAATCCCATCAGCTTCACAGAAGTGACAGACTCGTATCACTCAGAAGCAAGCTCACCCAACCATCTGCTGAAACTTAACCCGCCTCCAGATGCTTTCAAAAACAATGTGTCTTTTATGACCCATTTTTAAACAGCACAAATCAAAAACATTTCCAAACAAGTTCTGTTTTGCATTCAGTTTTTTTGCCTAGACCACAGTATGCATTCAAGATTTAAAGATTCGCTGGTGACTGAAAAAAGGTAGAGAATGAAGTGAATCACGCACTTCAGTATAACAGGATATCACATATATTTTCAAGAGATCCAAGGCGTACTGACTCACCTTTTCACTAAACAGTGACATTGCATTGTTCTCAGTTTATTATACTTCTAGTCTGACAAGAAACTCTTTAGATGTGTGTATTCAGTGAATCCATAACCAGGGTGTGCTTTAAGGTCAAACAACACAGTCAGTTCATGGAAAGTTAAATGCAGTATCAATGACATCTTTTATTACAAAATGAAGTATGAATGTTTAGCCCACAGAAGCCTACATACAACATAGCAACTTGGCTAACACAACACAGTACTAGTTTAATTTTATTGAAAATTTATAAAAAATAAAAATCCTGATTTTGTTTAAATTAGGGTAACATAAGGTAATAAAGAACCCAAACAGAACCAATTAAAATTTTCATAAGGATTATGGAGCAGGGCAAGGTGGGGGAGGAGGGGATGGAGTTTATCTCAAAAGCAAGAAATTATCCAGTTTACAGATACCCAAAACACAGTGCAATATTCATCTGAGACCAACATTCCCCACCTACAACACAAGAACAAGTTCTCAAAGAGCCAGAAGCTCCTTGAAAACCAACAGAGCCGCATCACTGATCTGGTCATTTTGGGTAGCCAGAGTTGAAATAGAACAATGCTAAACAGCTGTAAAGCTCAACAAGTTGAATGATACAGATTAGGAAGAAAAAAAAGTTGCAGTGGCCCAAAATCCTTACAAAAAAATACCACAAGTACAATTCCTTTTGTTTTAGAACAGTGTGGTAACAAGCTCAGACAACCACAGATCCTGCAAGCTGGCGTGCTAAAAAAAAAGTATGCTATGTCTTTGGCACACCCTTGTCCCCAGTAGGCCCCAAGCACTAATGTAGACACACAAATTCCTACATGACCAATCTGCAACCCTGAACTTCAAGTGAGTTGGAATCACAGCCTAAAACTTTACAGAAGGCAGTCACAAATGAGCAAAGTCTTCCACCCCTCTAACATGACTCCCTTCTACTTTTTAATTATACCAACAATACTCTTCTTTTTCACTCATAGCCTCTATCATCCCTGAAATTCATTTTCCCTATGCTTTCTATCTTCTCAGCTGCCTGGTAGCATTAAGTGTACATTTTATGTTTTATTTATTTTATATTTTCATCACCCTAACTAATGTTTTAAAATTACTTAGGAACAGGTCTGATATCAAACACATAAAAGTAAGCCTATGAGTATTAAGAAGAATGTTCCTATTCTTAAAGTTTTTACATGTTTTCTCAATATTCACTTTTATAAATTTTAATTCTTTCATTAGAGTTGTTTTCAACTCCGACAAGCAAAATAGCACTGAAGTAAGACTCACAAATAATTTAGTCACCCTACCTTAGAAAAAATAAACTTGCATTGCATACATGCACTGAAAATAGAAGTACATTAGAAATACATTTTCATAATTTCAAAGCAGCTTACTTCTTTGAAACTGTATGCTGGAGATTGTGGGGTTTGTCACACTTTGTAGGACAAATACATCCGTCTTGAAATTCCATCCAAGTCAGTTTTATAGAGGTAAATTTGATAAACACACAAAAAAAATTTATCCTGCTTTTCCATTAAGACAAGGATTGCGTTAGGACAGTGTTGAACTACATAACAATAACAATCAATGTTAATTTAGACAAGCTAGGTATCTAACAGTTTACAAATACATCCTGGAATATTTTTTGTTGGGTGAAAGATTATTTATATGTTTCCAAACACAACCATCTCATAAGGATTTCAGTCTAAATTAGGTCTGGCTATGAACTAGCAAAAGAAGCTCAGCATAATCATGAGTAATTTCTTATTTTATTTCATCAAACTGTTTCCACATGTTACTACAGGGAAAGTATTCTTTTACATAGATCAACTACTTGCCAGGAAGGGCATTCACAGCCATCTACAGTATGAAAAAAAATACAGAAATAAACACAGTATTTGTGATGCATGAAACAGGTAGAAACTTGCATTTCTATTCAGACATCTGAACTCAAACCAATTGTATCTATAGTAACCAACATACTTCAGCCACAGTCAGTAATTATCATTTAAGTTGGAAGAATTGTCTCTATTGAAAGATTTCTTATTTCATATTTATCAAGCAGAATCCTGAAAGCAAAATTCAGAAACTTAATTATAAGATTAAAATATTTCACATATTTAAGAGGATGCTCTTTTCAAATTTCTTCTATTGTAAATCTGAAGGGGAGAATATCTAATAAAACAAAGGCATATAACTATTGTCATAAAATAAAGCAATTAGAGAATTACTTCTAATGCGCATTCAAGGTATAGCACTGAAATACCATATCTTATTTTCTTACGTTTCTTGTTTTCTTTTCCTTTTCTGCATTTTGTAACCAGCTCTTGTCTAGGGCTCTGGGTTTTCTTCTCTATAACCAAAAGAAGAGATTTTATGATTCCACTGCAGAAATGAAGATGTAGAGAAATTCTGGCAAAACAATTCTATTTCGATGGAAAAGCTGAGGGCATAAACAAAATAATGACACAAACTATGCGCCACCATCTGATACAGAAGTGCAGTTGATAACAATGCAACCATATGAGCAAAGTTTTCTAAATTTAGGTGTGAACACTTGTTCAAGCCCAAACCAGCCAAACTTGCAAACCAAACTAATACAAGCTTGCACATAGTCCACAGAGTTCATAACTCATTCTGTACCCAGAACCCACCTGCTTTCTGTATAGCAAGGCAAGGCAGTGGTCTGGCTGCATGGGTTCAACTCAAACACGTCACCATCTCCCCCATAAGTCCTTCTGTTAATGTCATGTCCAAAAGAGCCCCCCAAACTAGTACCTCAGCTGCACACGTCTCTTGAAGGACCACACAGAGCATGCAGTCAGTCAGGACTATAGAACAACCAAGATGACTCAGTAAAGAATAGCAGACCACAACAGAAGTAGTGGTATTCTCATTATCACACAGAAACATTAGTTTGAGTCTGGGGCATAACATACTTTCACCCACACTCACACCCAAACTTTACCATGTAGCACAGACATAACTTGTGTGACTGTGCTGTGGTGGGGCCAGGATTACTTCTACCTCTTCATTCTGTCAACAAACAATACAATCTGCAACCTGGACTACTTCTAATGTATCCATTAGAAATTAAGGCTGAAGAAATAAAGGTTGCATTCTTTCTGCCCGGTATCTTCTGCCTATATATTCTGTACAAAAAAGAATAGTTCTTACATACCTTATTTTTAAATTTGTTGGGGAAAAAAAAAAAAAACATAACAAAATTTGCAGTCCTTAAGGGCACAGCATGTTTGATTCTCATTACTGAGCACTAAAATTTCTTCTATGTAGGCAGTATCACCAGCCAGTCCAATTCCAGCTGTCTTGACACATTTGCTCTGGCACCTTTTAATTGCCCAAGGACAGAACTGGTTGAAATGTTAAACAAGCCTGGTCTAACACAGATATTAAACCTAATCATCAGCCAGACAAAAAGAAGGTTAATTAGAACACATGTAAGGAGTTTTGAATACTATGAAAAAAGGCTTATATGCTAAACTTCACCTAATTTCCTTAAAGTCTGTTTACCCAGCTGGATAGAAGCAACAGTCAAACTCACTAAAATTGGGCACATGTTAATCTTAAACCAACACGAGGAAGGAAGAAGTTATAATTGTGTTTATTCCTAGCTGCAAAAGAGGGGATGTTTAATCAGAAATTTAATATACACTTTGATCCAATGTTAATGAGCTGACACGATGTTGTACACTGAACTGACTTCAAAGATATGGGATGCCTTAAACAAATGTAATGTATATTTATGACCCTGTTTAAGAAAAAGAAAACATTTCTTCTAATGAGGTCACCTTTATCAGAACATACTATCTGAGTAACTGGGGATAGTACATGTACATCAAGACTTGTCAGAGCCCCAGTTAGCTACGGCAAACTACAGAAGATAGCAGAAACTGTTGCTCAAAAATTAAGACTGCACATGTTCTTTTTTTTACCTTACATAATTTCTGTTCTTTTGTATTTAAAGCATTTACCTCTAAGCATCAGTAAATATTGTTTTGCTCTAATTAACCACGTGCTAAATTCTAAACGTTATTTTGTGGAAAAAATAAGATTTCACCAAGAAAATATAAAAGATTCCCTTCAAAACGACAGAATAATAGGAATACGCAACTGAAAATATATGTGTATATGCATATAGAGGAAGAAAGCAAAACTAGGCATATCACAGGCTGCAATTTTCCAGTACACAGCACTGAAAACAAAGTCAAAAACATGCTGTAAGTGCAAAAGAAGCATAACCAAGAATATACATATGCACTAAGGAAAAGTGAAGAGCAGTACTGCAAACAACGATACAACAATTATGTGAAGTTTTGATTTCACATTAAAATCAGATTTTTTGAAAAAAGCAGACTGAAAATAAATTCTAAGGATGTCATTTATGTTGCTCTTGTATCATGAATTACTGCCATAAATTTTTAATACAATAAAGCATAAAATTACAAAAGTTAGCGGAATTAAACCAATACAAACATTTTTTATGTGTCATACAAATTATACAGCATTTCTTCTAGTGAGAAATTCAAGAATAGTTAAGGAAGTTAGTGTTTTTCATAGATACAACAGTACTGTACATTGCATAAAATACACTGTCATATTATTAGCCAAAAAAGGTCTTATTACCTTAGCCAATGTATTTAGCTATTTTTTCATCACAGTGCAATAACTGATGTTTAACAACATATTCTTACTCATTAAGGTTTTGTTTTCTTCTTCCTAGATTTTTTTTGAAGTATTTTAAAGTTTATATAAAGTCCATATAATGCTACGAAAGATCCATACTAAGTATATGATTCAGACCACACATAGCATCCCCGACCTAAAGAGCAGCACATGCTGCTATAGAGCTTCAAGGCTTTCTTACGGCATATTTATTCTATTCAGTTGCCAGCAGTAGTTGTACATTATACACAATTACGATGGATTCTATAAGATGTATAATTCAGCCTAAGCAATTCGAACGTTTCAAAGCAAATCACGTGGTCAGTATGCTACCATCAGTTTTCAATATATTTAGAAGTATTTTAAAGTATAGTTAGAGCTTTACATTTGGCATTCATTCAACATAACTGACAGTAAGATGACTACCAGCACTTTCTTGTTCTAACTTGCACAGTACTGCAAATCTAGGCGGCAAAAATTAAAGAGAACATTTGCTATAAAAGTTAATGAACCATGAAAACAATAAATTTTGCCTCTAAAATTACTAAGACTGTTTATTTTACTTCGGTGGCATAATATTACTCTGCACTAACAACTAACGAAATACAATTTACACTCAGCAAGCCATCTTTCATACCCCAAATACTGATTTACATTGCAAAATGCTATCAGTGAGTGTGCACTGTGCCACAAAGGATTTTCCATATTAGAGTAAATCAATATAAAGATGAGTTAACATTTGTATTCAGCAGAATTGAAATCTTGACACTACTGCCACAGGAGTTACAACTGGGTTTAAGAACTTCTTTAAGAATATTTTACCTCCGGACAGTGTACGTCATTACAAAATCAACAATATCATGATGTGAATGCTACTGATCCACTGCTTATCATTAAACACATGATTTGCATCATATTATGAAGAAAGAAAAAAAAATCTTGAGGTGTTGTAGGAGGACTCTTGCACAATTTAATCAACCAAATGCAAAACTGCAGCCTTTAATTAATAACTTTCCCACACACAGAGTACTGAGCAATCAAACCCACGGCACTAAAGACTGTGGTCACGCAGTGCTCTAAAGCAATCCTGCACTTGCTTATCAAATGTCTTTGCCTTCTGAACTTGCTCAGCTGCTTCCCTCGGAACTGCTTGTGCCCTCTCCTTGCAGGAAACCTTGCACCTGAGCTTCCTTCTTGTACAGCCCATTAGATTCAAAATTTCAAGTCATCTCTTTATACAAGCTTCAGCAAACACTTCCTCTGTTATCAAGGGCCTTGTAGAACAGATCATCACACCTTATGATGTCACTTTGGCTCAGATAGTGACTTTAATACACGTCTGAATTTGATACCTCATGAATCCTCTCCTACATGCTCCGAGGCTCCTCAAGGCTGTATTACAGCCCACTTTCTTCTTGGAAACAGAAGGATAAGCACAGAACCAGTCCAGCAGACTATTACAGCATATGAAACAGGCAAGTCGGCCTTCAGAAGCTTCACCTAACCTGCAGGGCTGGTGTTGTCCCTGCCACAACCACTGAGATCACAAACTCTGCCAAAATGCTGCTGGTGACATTTCTGGATGAAAACTCAGAAACTCACCATGTAGAGTTTCTAGAATGATCCAAGGCCTTTATTCAGTTTCTCACCCATGCTGGATAAGATTTCCCTTATTTTAAGAAACTATTCTTTAATGCTTTGATCTGCTGCAGGAAGGAGAAACCTGAGTAACTAAATAGACGTATCTTCACTAAAAGCTGCTTCATTTCCAAAAGTCATATTGTTTTCTCAGATGAAGCATACAGATTTTAACTAGCCTCAAATCAACAGCAGTATGGTACATGTAGTTTCTCTATATCTAAAGAAGATACATTTTATAGACACTACATAAAAACGACCTCAGCAACCACTTAAGTACATGAAACTGTGCTCAAATCTTACTTTCAGGATAAACTAACCCTCCCTAAAAAAAAAGTAGGGTAAAAATTACTCTGTTTGTAGACTTCCAGAAGCTAAAAAATGGTGGATCAAATCACCTTTTAAAAATAATTAAATACTAATTATGTTAGGTACAGTTGGCTCTATTAGTACAAAACAGAAATGCTGCAAAGAAGAAAGGGAGATTACAATTTAAGTTTCTTTGATGCATTTATTTCCATTGGTCGAGTTGCATCCTTCCTAATAAATGCAATGAGTAATCTACATCACTTAAATTGATACTGGGAAATGACAGACCTGTTTCTTCCCTTACCAATGCTTTCCAGCCATCAAATACTACATCTTGTTAGGACTAAGACTTCAAGCATTTAATAACAATACAGTCATTTTCCATTCAACACAGAAGACAACAACTTGACTGAGGTTATAACTTTCTGTGGGACCAATAATGCCATAAGCTATGGAAACATCAGTATGCTTTCAACAGTTATCCATTAAAAAGGAACAATGCATTGTATAACTGTTTTCTGTACAACAGCAAAACCACACTTCTTCACACATTCAGAAAAGTTTTAGGGCTACTAAAGAGCTTCTGATCTTCAGAATAACGTAACATCGTAGAATAGTTTGGGTTGGAAAGGACCTCTAAAGGTCATGTAGTCCAATCACACTGCAATGAGCAGGGACATCTTCAACTACATCAAGTTGCTCAGAGCCCTGTCCAATCTGATCTTGAACGTTTCCAGCGATGGGGCATTTCCCATCTCTTTGGGAAATCTGTTTCAGTGTTTCACCACTGTCATTGTAAAAAATTTCTTCTCTATATCTAGTCTGAATCTCTCCTTTTTTAGTTTAAAATCATTACTCCTTCTCCTATTTCAACAGACCCCAACTAAAAGTTTGTCACCATCCTGTATATGAGCCCCCTGCAGTAGCAAAAGGCCACAATAAGGTCTCCCCAGAGCTTTCTTTTGTCCAGGCTAAATGACCCCAGCTCTCTCAACCTTTCTTCATATGAGAGGTGGTCAATCTAATCATTTTTGTGGCCTCTGCTGGACCCACTTCAACAAGTCCATGTTTTTCTTATGCTGAGGCCCCCAGTGCTGGTTGGAGTCTCATGAGAGTGAAGTAGAGGGGCATAATCACCTCCCTCAATCTGCTGGCCACACCTCTCCTGGCCCAGGACACTGTTGGCTTTCTGGGCTCTTAAGTCCATATTGTCAGCTCAGGACCAGCTGACAATACACACGAATACCCCCAAGTCCCTTTCCAAAGGGTTCTCTCAGTCCCTTTTTCCCAGAGCTTGCATTGATACCAGGGACTGTCACAGTTGAGGTGCAGACCTTACACCTGGCCATGTTGAACATCAGTGTTCACAAAGGCACACTTCTCCAACTTGTCCAGGTCCCTCTGCATGGCATCCCACCCCTCAGGAATGCCAACTGCACCACTCAGCTTGCTGTCATCTATAAATCTGCTGAGAGTGCACTTGATCTCACTGTCAACCAACCAACCAATTCCTCATCCACTGAACAGTCCATCCATCAAATCCTTCTCTCTCCAATTTAGAGAAGGATATTGTGGAGGACCATTGATAGCTCTTCTCTTGTCCACTGATACAGTCACTCCATCATAGAAGGTTCCTAGGTTGGTTAAGCAGGACTTGCCCTTGGTGAAGCCTTGGTAACAGCTTTCTCAGATCACCTCCCTGTCCTCCATGTGCTTTACCATAGCTAAGGGCATGTAGGTCTTAAAATATTTTATTCTAAAATTGCTTCATAATCCCTACTATTCACTAGTAAGTATTTTTACATTTACATCAGTCACTCTCCTAAACTACGGAACTCATTCCATCAGTGAAATAAAAATCATGTCAAGATGGTAATTGTAACATGTCTTCAGTTCTTGATTCTGTTTTTGCACACAGGTCTTACAGGACAGCAGGAGCCTCCCAAAGCACCAAGCATACGACAGAAATATAACTTCTGAGAACACAGGTCGTGGATTACTTCAGATGACCCAGGGTATAAATATGATGCAGTCATTGCAGCTGGATAAAATCCGTCTGAGTATAACAAAGAGGACAAAGATAATGTATAAAACACTCTATACGGGACAAAACCAGAGGAGATAAGAAAACATAAAAAGACAATCACTTTCATCAGAAAAAGTACAAAGAAAGGTCAGAATGGGCAGAACTGCTCCAGCATTCCATCCCCATACAAGTACACCACACCAGATCATCTTATTTATCCACTCAAGTCCTCCTTCAACTTCAGTGGAGAAAAATAGGTGTTTTTCAGTTTGCCACCCATCAAGTTTTGCTATTGTAACTCAACAAGCATAGACAGCAATATAAAATGTCTTCTGTAACTGGCTGAAAAGAACAGCATCCGTGGGGGTGCATGTTTCCTGCTCCAGCCTCCCACTGCAGTGAGACTGGTAACGGCAGCACTGATAGGAACAGGATGAGCATAACGCGCAGTGTTTTCTGTCTGGGGGTATGATTTTGACTGACCACCTGTGTGAGAGTCCATGAGCCTGAGCAGCACTGTACCAACCGTATTGGCATGTAGGCTTTGTTCAGATCCTTGCTAAAGCTGAGAATAAAGTAATGATGTTAGACAGCTTCCAGAAACCAGTTTTTAAGAGTGCCATTTTGACTTAGTCCTTTTGAAATAATAAACTACACTTTCAAATCTAGTTTATGTTAACTAGAGAAAGAAGGTCTTTGACTGTATGTGCCTTCTTTTCGTAAATTCTCCATAGCAGAACTGACAAGTTCCCCCACGCCTTCCTGATTTTTTTTCTTGTAAGCATTTTTCTTTTTAGTTATGTTGTTTAAAATGCAGTGGTGGCAATGAGATATTGCTAGAGGCTTTGGACTCATGCCTTCTGAAGTTTCCACTTTTCCCAACTTTTACTAGCAATAAAGAATTTGTGTCTAGAAACATGTAATTTTAATTGCAAAATTACCCCAAAAACATAAATGGAACTTAATTGGTTACAAAACAATATTTTCACATAATCAAGGAATTGTTTGAGGGATTTAAGGCATAATTTATTAGTTCTGGTTAAGGTGCACATTTTGATTCCTACAGGCAAATAACAAACTGATTAGTTAAGTGTAATAAAGCAGTTTATTTGTCTGACAATTGGCAGCTAGCAGTGCAAGAACTTACTTGATCAACTGCCATTTTAAAGAGCATTAAAGCTTCTCATAATTATGCTATCTATATGGTATGCAGACGAATAACAATACAGCATTACAGCATGTTTCTGCCAGGTTTTCTACCTTTCTACATAATGCAAAAGGAAGTAATTACTTTTTGTACTGAAAGATTGAAGAACTGACTCCCTCTCAGATACAAAAAGAATCTGACCATAGAAGCACTACAGATGACAGCTTCTCTCGATCCATTTTTTTCTGATACTCAAAGTCATGCATATTAGTTTTGAGAAAGAGTGATAGCTTTCCATTTAGTTCCTCAGAATTCTGCAGTTGTCAAGTGAAGACAACCACCTGTCTCTGGGAGGAAGCTTTTCCAATTCGTTATATAAAATAAAGTTCTTTTTATGTTCCTTAATTCAATCACTTTGTCAGGAAACATCAATAGTGGACAGCTCTTGGAGTCCACTTCTGTAAATAAATACCATACACATTTCAGACAGACACCACAAAAAAATACAATGGCACATGTACAAGATCACCTTTAAGAGATCAAATGATACTTCAGTGATCCAGGTAAGAAAATATTTACCAGTCAAAAGTTCAGATAAACTACAGTACACTGACTTGAGAAGGTCAATGGACATGGCCTTGGTTCCCTACTGTTCTACTGAAAATGTCTTACATCCAATTAAAAAGAAAACCAGAAGAAAATATTCCATTAAAATCACAAAAGTTTCAAGAAAAAAGTGAACAAGTTAAAAAACTTGAACACAAATTCAAATAAGATATGATATATCTTAACATGCAAAGACACCTAAACAGAAACACATTTAGGAAAGTTATTGTCATTTCAACTCAACATCGGTACAATTAACTCCATTCTTCTACCACTCTCAATCACATTTAAAAGTGATTTACAAAGAGGATTGATTTTAAAGCCTCTAGCAGAGAAGCAATGCTGGAGTGCTACATGAGAAAGGTCAAAAACCTTGTTGAAATTCTAACAGAATTTAAGTTTTAATGACTGGAAACTTATGTTCTGGATCACCGACAATTAGAGAGCAGAGTTTGTATTTTATTCCCATTTCTTATTAAGCCTCTCTACAAAAGTACAGGCCTGCTCGTAAGAGGCTCAATATATTTAGACTTCTAACGATGTTCTGAGAGACCCCACATAATTTGATTTTCATAATAAATATTTTAACAAGCCATACATTCCCCTTCCACACTAGGAGGTTTCAAAAAGATGTGTAGGAGCACTAAGGAAATACTACAGTTCATTCTTCGGACTCATTATTCAACTGTCAAAGCTGTGAATCACCTGTCAATTAGCTTATCTCCTACCACATTTTCTGGAAAAGACAAGAAGTGGTACATTTTCCTAGATTTCTAGTACCCAAACAATCTGCTGTCACTAATGGCTTCTACCTCAAACCATCTCCTTGAAGCAGGGAAGCATTATGCTATCTTATTAATGGAGAATTCAAGGACAAAGTGAGGATAACAAATCATACAAGCAAGTCTGCGGCTAAGTCATGATTTCTCACATCTCTGACTTAGCCAGTTTATCCAACAGTTCTTGTTGCCAGTACGTGCCTTTCCTATCCTTCTACTCGCATAATACAACTTACACCAACTCTTCCCCTTCACATATCACTTACTTTCTCAGAAATCCTCCTGGTTCCTGTGAATAATCCCAGTCCCCAGATGTAGTGATAAACAGGATCCAGCTTCCCACTTTCCCTGTTTCCCAGCAATTCGTAATGCTTACAAGTTCTAGAACAATTCAGCATTACTACAGAGATAGCTCCCTTGCTGCTTCTTCAGGGCTTTCACATAAGTTTGAGATGAAAACACAAAGTTTGAGAGTCAACCAGTGCAGTACATACACTCTTTGGCTATTATTAGAAATCACTAACAGAACTGTTCTAGCATTAGGTGATAATTCTGTATGGAAAAAAAAGGTAAACTATCATTATGCAATCTACCTTTCAACTAACAAATTGTTTATTAATTCAATCTCTTACTGACAGTCTCTATGGCAATAATTATTCCCTGTAGCAAATAACGCCTGCAGCATTTAAAACTGTCAACCTCCTCCACCTGACCTCTCTGCTTAATAGGGATTCTGGATCTATTCTCCTTAAAATACCAACATCACACATTAATACAATTGCTAGAAAATTCCTCGTTTATCAGTCATGATTTTACGCTGGTTTTATATCTATGAAGCGCACTGCAGAGTTGCACTGCTGAATAGTACATACCCCATGTTCTTTAGCAGCCATAACCACTTTTGAAAGAATATCTTCTTCTACAAATGGCCTCACAGCATCATGGATAATCACTACTTCCGGTTTCTGGAGCAGTTGGCTGGAAAATTCCTTCTCTGCAAATACTTTCAGTCCATTGAATATTGACCGGTGACGAGTTATTCCACCTTCTACTACTGTAACTCTTTTGTGGCCATATTTTTCAATGATAGTCTTCATTGTTTCAATATTTTCAGGAGAGACCACCACAATAATGTCAGATATCCAACTTGTCCTAGAAAAAATAGTACAAAACCACAGAAAGTAGATATGAATGACTAAATAAAAGTAAAGCTATGTGAAACAAAGTAACTCATAACAAAAATTCAAGATGGCTAAATAAAGCATCTCTCAGTATACTCAAGTCCATGTTTTCGTACTCTAGTTATAAAGGGAGAGATATTACAGAGGATTTCTATCAATACATGGATACCAACCAATAAAACTGGAGTTCTGGGAATGGACTTGCTTCCAACAGCACCTTTCTGATAACCCTTCCAAAAGCCTTAAAAGCATTCCTTACTCCAGACTCATTCCTAGCTTCAAACAGAATTTCTAAATCAATCAGTTACAGTTTGTTGATCAGTTTCCAATAAATTGGTAAATCCTGAAACCTGGAATACTTACTCCATGTTCCAAAGAAGTACACTGAGTACAAAAAAATAAGAGGATCAAGAAAACTTCTGGAACAAAGATAACTATAAAGACAATCGTGAGCAGTAATTGACAGATTCCTAATGAATTAATGACACTGTAACACTTGAATATTGACAGGAAATATTATACTGGTAGTTTGAAAAAAAAAAATACACAGAAATGTTTCTGCTCTAGTGCTCTAGGAAGCCAGAAAAATGTAAAAACATAGTTGTGCGAGGTAAGATTACAATAACATCAAAAGCATATTTTTAGAGAACTTTGAGCTGTTACTGTTGCTGTCTGTCTAGGTCTACAGTAGACGGGGCATGTGGAGGGACAATGACCCACAAACCACAAGACTAAAAAGTCATAACTGAAGCAAGGTTAAAGTCATATTTGTGTCAAAGGACCTAGGAATACAAATTCGAGTCATGCGTGGCATACTGTACTTCAAAAAAATGGAAACACCACAATTCAAATCCATTTCAGTGTCCTATTTTCCAAATGTTATGAACAGAACATTAAAAAAAAGTGTTTCCACTGATGGTAGAAGAGTTTCTTAGCATGTCAGACAAGAAACTCATCAGATGAGCAATGATTAAAAAAAAAAAACTTACTACGTTAAATTACCTATGTATAATCTATATATCCTACTAGAGAGACAAGTACTATATACTCTCTCAAGTAAAACTAGTAAAGCTATTGAAACTAATTTTGCAGACAAAACAAGAATAAAGGTACTAAATATTTCCAGTTAGAAAAATAAGTGTAAGAAATTTACAGTTCAGAACTACACAGGCTGAAGATATTGGTTTCTACAATAACACATGAGAAGACATTTCCTAGAAACTATCCTTACTCCAAAAGAAAAGTCATCTGTGTTACAAACGAGTGCCCCAGAACTACAAGAAACAACATACTATCTTCCAAATTACGTATGGGTTGGGAGTTTTTTTTGCAATCGATAAAACTCCATGGAAAACTATTTCAATTAATTTTAAAATAACTATTAAAAATAAAATAAATGGAAGCGCTATTAGCGTTCTTCAAAAGAAAAAGATTTGTCCTTGTGTTCATTTCATTATTAACAAAGGCAGAAAATGCAGCCAAACCAACATATTCTCAGTACTTTTAAAGTACTGAAGTTGTTCAAATGTAAAATCTGAAACCATATGGTTTCAAGTTTCATTTCAACTTCTCACTCACCACAGGTTCATCAAAAGGTTTTAAAACCTCTGAAATTAGTTCTGGCACAGTCTTACATTTAGCCACAAAACTTAGCATCTATGCATAACTTAGAACTAGGGCAAAGTAACTGGATTCATCTTAGTTCTTTTGAATATAGACAGTCAGTCATTTAAAGCAAAATTCAAGAAGAGCTATTTCACACTGAATGAGAGCAAGAGCTCTGCACTTCTGTTTGCGGAATGACTACAGCCTTACACGGTTCCCAGAAACAGTGGACATTCTGCACATTCACTACCTTTGAATAAGAAAAGCACTGACATTTCCCTTTCTGGAGTTAAATGAAACAGATTATGAGGCAACTGGGTGGCAAGAAGCATCTTCCGAGAAGGGAACAGAGCACAAGTACTGGCCAGCCTATGATAAATCTCTGCACAGGGTGGGTGGAATGGCTCAAGGCCTCCAGTGGGGTACAGTATACCAAAAACTGACAGGATGCGGTCACAGCTCCACCCTGTGTCTGCATAAACACATTTGTAAACTTGAGTATGTCCTCCTTAAATTCATTCCAGACTCATGTTCTACAATTAGAGCTGGGATTTAGAGATGTAGCCTATTCATATGAGAGTATAAAGTCATCCTCTAGACTGATTACGTACCAGAACAGCTTAGGTTTTGTCCCACCAAAACTCATGAAAAGTACTAATCCACTAAAGTATGCTACAAATTTTAATGAATACAAACAGTGTACCACACAGGTGCTTGCACTTTTAAAGATCTGCTTATGGAGATGTTGCAAAATGCTTTAATGAAGTAGAAAGTTATCAGTATGCACTCAATCTGTCAGTAAATGAACCTTTTTTACCTCCCTCAATTTTTCACATCATTTTCTTTAGAAAGATTTCACTAAAATAATAAGCAGCTCAGGACATGGTCAAATCCAATTTAAAAACACCATTTCAATTTTATAACTGTAATATTAGATCAAGATAACGCAAGTTTCAGCAAGAATCAGCACAATGTATGAAAAAGATCATAATACTGTACCCCAATCTGCTTAAACAACACAGAACTCTAGTGCTTCCATACAACATAGGCTGTAGTTCTCAAGTGGAAAATCAGGTCTGACCAGATGAAACATAACAACCCCAGTTATAATCACTTTACAGATGCCTTAGGAAGACCTTAATACTAACAGAAGGAAAACAATGAGGCAGAAAAGTACTATATGTTTGTTTTCTGCAACTATCCTTCTCATCATCACCTACAAATAGACCTACTGCCTGGTGGAAAATAGTATTATTTCATTAAGTTTCAAAAAAAAAAGGACAAACATTTATACTAGACCAGCTAGAATTCAAAGTAAACGAGCTCATTAACTCAGCAACAGATTAAGTTATTACATGACTTCACAACAAGCTGCAGAAGAAACTAAACAAAACCACTTTGAAACTGTATCACCTAAATGGCATGCTGAGGTACCAGTGTGACTGAGGTTTAACCCTCCATCAGTTCACACACATACAAACCGGTGCTGAGCCTGAAATCTGACATCAGGCTTAAATGCTTATACATAATCTCTTGCAACTCTCATTCTGCCAATAACAAACTATTCAATGCAACATATCAAAATCAGCAAAACAAGGCCAGAACCAGGCAGTCACTGCTGAGATGGCTTTAGCAGTGTTACACAGGATCTTTCACTGCCACAGAAACTCTTCAGAGATGCAAGATAAATCATTACATCACTTCTGCTGGTCTTATTATTCTAACACCAAATTAGAAAAAGAACTATCAAGAACAACATGTATTTGTAGAATGCAAGCATAACTTCCTTTTGCTCCATAGCAGCTTTGTTATGACTTCATTGGTATATGAAAAACTGTATCTTTTACAGTAGAAAAATGGAAGCAGGAAGCTTTTAAGTCTGGTACATTAAGGAAGTTTGGAGGATCTCATGTACAGAAGCCATTCATTTGTTCTGGAAATAAAATGCTCCTTATGAGTCAGACAAGATAACAAAGATATGTTCATAACGTTTGCTATTATTATTTTTAGCTCATAAGCTATTTCAAAAATAAGCTAATGATAACTGGACAAAAAGAACTAGTTTTGCTCACCTCCTCTCCTAAGGGCATCATCTGTGAATATTATTGTCAGGTCAGCGTTCTACATGCTGTCATTCTATGCAACAGGATGCACTGCTCATTCATTCATGTCTGCTCTTGTCTCATCTGCCCATTTTCCCACATCGATATTTAAGATTCTCACTACTTTCAGCTGAACAGCATCTTTTTCTACCAACCTTTAAAAAGCACATGTAAAGCAGCTGGACATCCTTGAACTGCACATGTATTTGTCTATATATTACTACCTTTATTCCAGATTAAAAAAAGCTCAAAAATAGCCACAGTAGCTGAAGTAATCAGTTCAACAGAAATTATTACAGGCTAATGGGTCAATGATTCATTCAATTACATCAGGTCAACAACAGACATCAGAAGACAGTATCAAGCTAAACACAAACCTGCCACTTCTGGGTGACAGATTATGTGACAAACTGCAGTCCCTCAGTATCACATTTTTGCTTTTACAGTCTCATAAAGTAAGAACAAGGTACATCCTTCTCAGTTTCAAAGTCGGAAGAGAAAATGTTGAGATAAAAGTGAAAGCCATTCCAAGCTTTGGAGTACATGGGTTCCCAGCTCCTCATACACATCTATACCAGTCAACACTCTACTGAACACTCCAGTTCAGCAGAGATGGCAGGAAGCTCTGCCTGTCAGAGCCCTGGCAGCAGTTATTGCACTACTAAGCAAAAGCACCAAGTTGTTATTCTCACAGTCAGCTTGGTTGGGCTGTACAATTAGAATTCAGCCTTCTAATTTTTTGCAGCTTTAAGACATAAATATAATTCTGTTGCTCAAAGTATGGTTATTTTCTCAGAGCTTACTGGCAATAAAAATAAAGGGGGTTTTTTAGATGGATAATGCTTTATTTTCCTATGAAGATCATTTCCTTCCCAAACCTCACTCTGTTCTCGTTTCCAGGTCTCCAATACAGTGAGTGAGGATATTATTCTTCTCTGTAGATTCCCATGACACTTTGGCAGAAATTACAGCTGTGGCAAGTTTTGGATTGGAGGTTTTGCTTACTGATGTGCTTAGCTTTTTGACTGGCTGCTGTTGAAAATTAAATAAACAAGCAATATTTCTTTCATAAAGTAGCAAGTGACCTGAGGGAAGCCTCTCTGGGTGGGAATGGAAGAAGAATCACTATTTTGATGTTGTACAAGTTTCCATGAGTTAAGAACTTCAAGAGATACTGGCAATTTCATTTCTTGCACCAATCTCCACTCCTCCCCATTTATCCTCTCTAAAAATCTAAAGGTTTGTTTTCCTACGTATTGCAACACATCCAGAATACACTCCTACCTACAGTGTTTCAAGTGACACTACATACAAGACTTACATTATGTTAACATTTGAGAATAATATATTAACTGTCAGTCACATGCCTAGAATTCAATGGCCTTATGAAAAGGAAAAACCCCTGGCTGCTAATAGATCCCATTACTTGAATCCTTTGCTCCAACACAGAATCACAAAAAGTTAAGGGTTGGAAGGGACCTTAAAGATCATTTAGTCCCAACCCCCCTGCCATGGCCAGGGGCACCTCCCACTAGACTAGGTGGCTCAAGGCAGCATCCAAGCTGGCCTTGAGAACTGCCAGGGCTAGAGCATCCACAACCTCCCCGGGCAACCTGTTCATCACCCTCAGAATAACAAATTTCTTCCTAATAGCTAACCTAGATTTCCCCTCTTTCAATTTCTACCTCTTACTCCTCGTCCTATCACTACAACATAGCCATAGAAAAGTTACCCGTGCAGCTTCACGCTACATATGCTTCTAGCCCAGCAACTACGATTTAAACAAACCTTATTGCTTTAAGCCTCCTACTGATGCAAGGTGTTTTACCATGGCCAGCGGCTAAGCACAATACAGTGCTATACACCACTGAGTGCATTTGCCTCACTATGAGGAGTGGATCTTTTTACAGGCCTCTGGATACTATTATAAAGACCATCTCCAATGACTGTGGCACCACAGATCTTTTCTCAAGGCTGATACGTAGCATTATGACTGTCACCAGCAACTGCGGTAGGCTCGCAGCTCACCAAACCAGCCACTGCAGCTACAGGAACCCTCCAGCTTCGAGGCTGAAGGGGCCTCGAACCGATGATCTCATGCATCCATGGAACGTGCCACAGCTTCGAGGCACGGGCAGGGCTGTGGGGGGAGAGCAGAGCCGCCCGGCATGGCGGTCCGGGGGCCAGGCTGGTCTGGGCAAAGCGCCCAAGTCCCGCCCGGTATCTGTGCCCAGATGAGAGCGGGCCAGTCACACCTCGTTCCCTGCTCCGCTGTCGATCCCTGCACGGTCCGACCGGGCGGGCAGGCACGGGAACACACTGCAGCGCAAACTAGACCCGCCCGGGGCCTGCGCCGACGGCAGCGCGATTGCCCGCGGCTCTCCGGGGACCGGGGCAGGGCGCGGGCCGGCCGGAGCAGGCAGGGCGCGGTCGGGGAGCCGGGCGGCGCCGCCTCGTTACCTCTCCATGGCCCGCACCGCGTAGCTGACGAGCGGCCTCCCCTGCACGGCGCAGAACTGCTTGGGAGTGGCGCCTCCCAGGCGCTCCCCGCTCCCGCCCGCCGGCAGCACGGCCGACACACGGCCGGGCTCCATCTGCGCGGGCTCC